>CM035149.1:87586376-87821376 GCA_020205605.1 Panax ginseng
TCTAATTTCTCCGGAGTCAAATTTAAACGTTGAGCGCAAGTAGGAGAAATGAAAGAATGGGTAGAACCGGTATCAAATAAAGTATAAACTTCACTAGAGTTTATGATTAGCTTATCCGTGATCACCTCGTTCGGATTCCTCACTTTTTGGGAGGTTTTGATAAACGCTCTCCCTTGAACTACCGGTTTTGTCTTGTCTGGGACACCCTTTGATGCCTCCATCCCAGCTGGACTTGACTTTGGTGCATGACTAAATCGGGCTAGGTGATCTTCTTTTCCACAATTGTAACATGCTTTGGACTGCATCGCGCATTTTAGACTGATGTGTCCTTCCCCTCCACATTTGTAACATACGACCGGTGGTCGTTCTCCTTCCTTAACAACAAAAAGTTGGTCTTTGACGCCTTTCCATCATTGTTGAATCTCCTCTTCTTGAAATGTCCACTCTTATTGTCATGGCCATGATTACCACCGGCGTGATTACCATTTCGCATGTTGATTCCTCCACGCTTGTTGTCACCGCTTCGATGATCGCTATCACCGTGTGTTATCGACTTGTCGATTGCTTCTCTTGGTTGGTTTGACTCATTATTAAGCTCCCAATAATCGAGCCCTATTCACAACATCTCAATACAAACACAGTTTGTGAGAAATTAGGTATTGACGATCTCGTGTTTCAAACTTCTTAGAAACATCCACGCTATTCTCTCCTCATTATCAACCAAGTGGGACGAAAACCGAGACAACTCTCGGTAAACTTAGCTTCGTACTGCGCCACGATCATATTGTTTTGCTCAAGCTTGATGAACTCTACCTCCTTCATGTGACGAATACTTTCGTGAAAGTACTTGTCATTGAATGACTCTTGGAACTTCTCCCAAGACATCTTCAAAGGCGGCGAGTTGAGTACACTTTACAGATTCCCACCTGTAATCTGCCTCTGCTCGCAACATGAAGGTGGAAAAGGGAACCTTTTACTCCTCGGAGCATCCCAAGATATCAAATATCTTATTGATCTGCTTTATCCACGTCTCCGCCTTAAGTGGTTTTGGCTCTCCAAAAAACTCTGGACAGTGTTGTCAGAGAGTTGTCAGTGTTTCCACCTGCATTTTGGACAGGAGCCGCCCTCACCTGATGTTGCATGAATTGCATAAAACCTCTGAACATCCCATCACTCATCATTTGATCGTTATTGTTTACCTGAGGATTATTGTCTTTTTGTTGCACATTATCCTGGGTATTAATCTGTGGTGACTCAACTGTCTCATGTGCTTCATTGCTTCTCTCAACATTTTCGGATTCCATTTTCAAATACTGCCACAAAACAAGGGTTAATTAACATATCACATATTATCCCTATACTCTGACCGACCAATTAAATAACAAATAAACTTAGGTAGGTCATACTAGCAAATGAATTCCCCGTCTCTCCCCTCCTAGTTCTTGTCTCACATCTCAGCTAGGGCCAAGGGATCATATCCCTAAGCTTTGATACCAACTGTGACGCCCCCAAAACAGGTATACATCACCCATCTTGAGTCGCCAAATACGTGGTACAAAATTCAAATACAACTTAATTATACAACAATCGTGTAAAATACGACAAAACATAATCTAAGAGTTTTAATAAGAATATTGGCATCTAGATAATATCCACACTCAATGGAGTCCTCATTACATTTATTGTCACACAATTTAATAGAATTGTGAGGACTAGTAATGCTATTATCTGGACCGTCACTCCGTTCCCCGACTAGTCCCGGCTACGTTCTCATTTCCTGAAGAGAATAGTGAAAGAAAGGGTGAGCTCAACTAGCCCAGTAAGAAATATTATGACAAAGATAATGCAGAATAAATTATCATTAGCCTTCAACAATGTTAAACTGATAGAATATAATAGACAACAAGTTTAACTGCAGCGGAACAAGCAATCCATTAGAAGAGTCAAGTAGAGCATAAAATCTACTATCTTCTATGATTTAAAAGTTTTCATCAACTTTATCGCTGAGACTCAACTTAATAAATAAAATCGAATCATCCCTGCATCACGGCCAAGGATATTCATGTAATCATCAATGGTCATGACTATACCGAATAATACCTGGTCATAATCACACCAACAACTGTCCATCAATGAACTACAGGCCAATGAGGACTTTTACCATATTATTCGTCACATTATGGTCATGATTATACTGAATAATCCCTGGTCATAATCATACCAAGTCCATCTATGCACGTAAGCCAAAGATGACTTTTATCACAATATAAGCATGAGGATGATGACAATGACATACTAATTCAATAAAACAAGTTCAAGGATAAATTTTAAAGAATTATAATTTTAATTTATCCAGAAATCAATAACGTCCAAATTGTCAACATGATACTTCTTTGTGGAGTAAAATTCAAGAATGCTCATAAGAATATTTCCATGAAAAGATACTGGATGAAGCGCAAATATCAAGGATATTCCACTAATTTCATGGAGTATAGAAGCCAAAACTTTAACAAACTGAGTATAATAGAATATATGAAACCGCATATGGATTTTTACCCGCCATGCGGTAATCCACGTAGACAGATCATTTCCACAATTTAATAAGGAATGAATATGAAGGATCATTCACTATGCATGCGGTAATCCACATGAGCGAGTTATTCCAATGTAATAATAAAGAATGGAATAACAAAGAATTCACCAGCGTAATGTAATGCGCACGCATGTTATTCCCAATGTAATTATAAAGAATGGAACCAGGTCATGCGTAATCCGCACAAACAGGATATTCCAATAGAATAATAAAAAATGGAACCAGGTCATGCGTAATCCGCACAGATAGGATATTCCAATAGAATAATAAAGAATGTAACCAGGTCATGCGTAATCCGCACAGACAAGATATTCCAATTGAATAATAAAGAATAGAATAACAACAGAATTCACCAGACATGTGATAGACCGCACAGACAGGTTATTCCAATAGAATAATAAGGAATGGAATAACAAAAGAATTTCACCATGTATGCGGTACTTCGCATAGAAAGGTTATTCCAACATAATAATAAAGAATGGAATAACAACCCTTACGAGTATTGAAAGAAAATAACTCTGTTCATGAATACGAAAGAAAAATATCCCTTACCTTAGAAGAAGACTGGATACAGGAATAGTGAGGTAGCAGACTTCTCTTCTTCTTTCTCTCTATAATTTCTCTCTATAATAATTGCTCTATAGCTTTAGTGAATTAGTGAGAAATTAAGGAAGAATGAGTTTCTATTTATAGGAAAATATAGTTTTGATAATTGCACGTTTTGGGGCTCAAAATATTACAGTATAATAGCTTCCTCTTTTTCTTCATTTTTAATTTAGTCCTGCAAGTATTATCAATCTTGCACCACCTCCCCTAATAGTACAAGAATGTGAATCAATAGTACACACGTGTGAACAAATAGTTATAATCATGTGAATTAATAGCAATTAATTGCTCATTTATCCGGTTAATTACCCGATTGGTTAATATAACCTCCAGACATCAATTATTATCGAAATAAATGTCAATTTTCACTAACACTAATAATTTCAACACAATGGAACTATCCAATTCATCTTTAATCAACACGAACTTATTCATCATTAATATTATAATTCACAATATTTAACAACTAGGTCGTTCCCAGGAAAGAGGGGGCTTTCGATAAGGATTTCTCCTTATTGGCGGCGCAATTAGGTGACCAAACCTCTCTTTGACAGAACTTCTAGACATTGTCAATATTGCAAATAATAATATGAATAACTTTGTCGTCTCAATTATTGATTAAATAATATATATTATGCAGTTGATATTGTGATAATAATTGAATCAATAATATGAGAGATATGATGCAGCAATTACTGTAGGAATAATTGAGTATAACTAAGTGACTTCTCACGTAAGCATCAATAATCAATACTGTGTGCTCCTATGCAACCACGCCAGACATCGTATTTTTACTACTACCGGGTAGTTCAACAGCTTTTAATTCGGTAACACTTTCGCCGTTATTTTTATAAAAGATAATTACGCTGCTTTTCTAACTACGACAATACTTCCGCTAGGGGTCCACCAATGATTGTGCCATCGCATTTAATATTCCCCGTTAAAATGAATATTCCCCACCAATCAAATATTATATAACCATTTGCTTACTTTGCAAAATTTGTAAATATTACCCACAACTATAACATTATATCAAATCCACACCATAATATTCAAAAATATATTTCGAAAAAATTATTCTTTATTCATAAAAGTTGAGGTCTTACAGGGTTCACAAAGCTAATGACCAAAGTTATTGAAAGCTACCCTTGTCAACGCATCGCGAAGGTTCGATGCCATAAACCTGGGGTTGTAATTACAATCAAAAGCATACATCTCGTCAGAAATCTATCCCCAGCAAAGATTTCATACATCCTTAGCCGTTAAAAGCTATTTTAACGAGGGTCAGACAGCCCTGACATTACTAATCGTTGGCAATAACTCCAACGAAGCATTGGAGGTGGTACGATGATTCCAGCCGTTAAGAACTACTTCAATGAGGGTTAGGCTGCCCTGACAATACAAACCATTGGTAGTAACTCCAGCGAAGCATCAGAAAGACCTGACGATGCAAATCGTGGAAAACCATCCTCATCGGAGAAGACCGATGATGGAATCTGTTATACAGATCCTCAGTAATCATAGCGCAATTCCCCAAAGAGTGACTAGCATATGAGAAGAACATCTTCGGTGGAAAGCCTGTAATGAGGATTAAGGAATTTGGTGATAACCCCAATATCAACATCATGTGGTCTCAATCGTGGAGAAACCACCATTCTAAAGATTTTGAAGACATCTTTGCAACTCGTCGGCAAATCAGGCTCAAATAGCATAGATGGATGGTTTAAACCGTTGGCGCTAACCCCAACGTGGCATCAGGAGATTCATGTGATAAGAGCTTTGGAAACTACCAGTCGAGTAGACATCCAAGCAGTTCAGCAGGGTCATCATTAACAACTCCATCCCCCAACAAAAATTGCAGAAGCAGGCAGTTATCACATCCTGTTGGAAACCATTCCAATAAACAACATTCAGCATAACATTGCATCATGCTGCATTACATTTTCATCATGCTTGTCTTGTCATATTTCAAGTATCTAGTAGTCTTTATCCTATCCATGCCATTGCATCGCATGAATCTGATAAAGAGGGGCATCTACAGACACTCAAAATTGTGTATTTCTGTTACTAACTCTGCACTCTGCAGGAGGGCAGAATCGTCTTCCAAAGATAACCCTGGAAGATATATCAGTTTTAACCCCGGAGACAACCCCGGGAAGTCTAGTTCTCAATCTCGGAGATAACCCCGAGAGACTCAATTTCAATCCCAAAGATAACCCCAGGAGATTCAGTTTCAACCTCGGAGATAACCCCGTGGGATCTAGTCCAAGTTCCAGAGATAACCCCAAAAAAGTCAGTTTCCACCCCATAGATAACCCTGAGATACTCAGTTCAACCCCGGAGATAACCCCGGGAGGTCAAGCCAACCTCAGAGATAACCCTGAGGACATTCATCATCCACAGCAGCCCAATCTCAGAGATCACCCTGAGAAACGACTGCTACATCTGTGCAAAAGCCAGCGATAACCCTGGTGGGGGCAAAATTGTCATTTTTCCACCTAAACATCACATTCACATCGTCTCAACACAATTCAATCCACACTGCATACCAAGGTGTCCCACAAGAACCATAGCTCAAAATCCCGAGTGGCAACTGCAAAAACCAGTACAACGGATAGACTTTGAAGACTTGGAGATCTGGTCATGGATCCATCTTTCCAGCTTCGTATAACCTCTAATCCCATGTCATTGTCCTGCTCTCGACAACAGCATTCCGAAAAGGTACAACACTCCTTTATCGGATGCCCAAATTAAAAATTATGAAGGTTCAAGCGGATAGCGCGTAACCTAAGTGCACGTATATTAAGACGGTGGGACCTACATGGCCCGGGGTAGCCCGGTCAACCGCAGGTAGACCCACGGCTACCGCGGGTTGACCCGCGGCCATCTGGTCTTTCAATATGAGCTCTTGGCAGCTCATTTTAAAAAAAGAGAAAATGAAAGAAAACTCTGTCCATTTCAGCCTGTAACCCCTGCTAGAGTGCTCTAAACCGAGTGATTCTTCTTTTTAAACACTTATAAGCTCGTGTTTTGTAACATACTGAAGTTTAACCGATGGAAACCGAGTTTTTAGGCATCAAAAGCTATCTGAAGTCTTCTTGACAGTCCACTATAAAATTTTTCAAATTTTAAGCTTTCTACTATATATATATATATATATATATATATATATATATATCATCCTGGATCCTCGTCCTAACTCCGAGACAGTTTAAAATCCGTCTTTTTTTGTATGATCTGTACAAAAATGTTTTGTTATATATATCTAAAACACACCCAAAACATTGTATTATGTAAAAATTCAAGTTCCATAATTTTTTTTAGATGTTTTAAAAAAAGTAAAAAAAAAAGTCCGAATTTTTGTCAAATTCCGGAGTCCTGGACTGATCCTACTTGATAGATATATATATATATATATATATATATATATATATATATATATATATATATATATATATATATATCAAAGTCCCGCTGCAGTTTAATTCGTGATGATTGATCGTCTATATATATATACTTATATATATTTATCGCTTTTATGTAAATATATGCTTTAACTGCTTTCATAATGTAGATATTTAATCGTTCAGCGTGCAGGCTAGATTTACTTAAATCTGGCTACTTCTAACTTTAACCAGTTCAAAACTTACTAAACTAGAACCATTGAAGCTAGAATGGTTTAGATTTATTCAAATCTAGTTATTTTTCTAGATGTTGTACATATCACTCTTTCATGTGAACCTAGGAATCATGTGATCATAGATTCAGCCTCTGAATCTAGATTCGGTTCCTGTGATGGACATTTAACAGCTGCAGCCAGCTTGTTAATTATCAACGGTGTTTGTATATCCATAGATGACTTTCATGCTCACAAGGAGTTGGACACTGCTATGTATCTTATTTTCTCGAAGATGCCCCACATCTCAAAAATAAAAGCAATCAAGCTGAACACATAATAAAATGGAAGTATCAAACATGTAAAGACCCGAAATTTTTTTGAATAATTATATCTGTATTTTTACGAATAATTTTTTTTTTTTGAATATATGAGATATGGATTTAGCAGGATAGTCAATTTAAACTTTTAAGCTGACGGATAATGAAAATTAAGTCGGTTATGGTCCAGAACCATAATTCATGGATTATGAACAAGGAATGAGAATATTAAGATATAATAATTATATTTCAATATGCTATGTATGTACTATATGTGTGTATGGTTCAGTGTTGATCAGAGATAGCAGAGTATTAGAAAACCCTAAGTTTAAATTGATAAACCCTAATTCAAACCCTAACTAGGGAAAACTAAGACTGATTATTAATCATGTATGTATAATCAAGGAGATATGTTAGTGATTATGAATCTAATTAGGGGAAACCCTAACAATTATCAAGAAACCCTAAATCCTAAGTTAGAAACCCTAATTCTATTACCATGAAACCCTAAAACTATTTTAAAACCCTAATTAGTGATTAGCAAGCCCTAATGGTAATTAGCAAGTCTTAAGATTAAAATTTATGGCAAATATATGAAATTACAAACTACCCTTAAAATTTAAGTGGAAAAGACCAAAATACCCTTTAGTGTGTAAAATGACCAAATTACCATTTTACTTAACTTGTAAGCAAAAAGACTTTCTAGAAGGCATGACTCACTATGTTAGATCTTCCATGTGTGTAAAATCTCAGCCAATCCTTATAAGTGTTTAAAGAGAGAAAAAGTTTACAAAAGTTGCTCATTCTTACCCAAACACTCAACCAACTTTTCTCTCTCTCTAAGCCACAAATTCTCTAAGTTTTTCAGTCTCTAAACAACTCTCTAGAACATCACAAACAGATTAGGAAGCAAGATCATAATTTCAAGAAAGAGGTATAACCCTAAAACCCAAATTTGATTCTTAAAGCCATGTTAGATTTCTTGTTTATGTGTTTATTTAAGTGTTAGAAGATGTTATATGATGATCTATGATGTTACATCATAGATCTATAGCATCAAAGTGCTCAAAAATTAACTTTTCAAAAATGTCCAAGAACCTTAGATTTATGGCCTGACAACCGAATGTCAGAGGCCATAGATCTTAGTCTGTTAATGATTTTGTATGTTTGATGTTTTAGATTTGTAGTTTGTTGTAAGGATTTTCATCTGTACTTGCAATCATGCTTAGATCATGTCCAGAATGTAAGTTATTCTTGGTCAAAACCAGTTGATCAAGCATGACCAAGGGTTTCTGGGCAACCAATAAACTCAAAATTAGTGTCTGACAACATTTTCCAAGGCTCGTATCTGTCAGGTGTTAAATGTTTTGGAGATGTTATTGTATCTAGTTTGTAGCCTATCAGATACTCTAGATTCATGCTTTTAAATCACTCAAACAATCAATAGATTGTAAGTAGTGGATGGTCAAAGTAGCCTACTCAGCATTAACTTTTATTTTCTAGGTAACTTAGAATGTGTTTTTTAGTGTTTGACAAGAACTTCATGGTTCCATATCTTGCATGTGTTTGATGATTTGCTTGTGTTAGTGTTATAAGATTATACTCTTGTATGTATACTACATATTCATGCTCCTAAATCACCTAGATAAACAACAAAATGAAAGTAATTGCTGGTCAAACTAGCCAACTCGTTCACGGTTACAATTTCTGGAAAACCCAGAAATCATAAGAACATGTTTTCTGACAACCTTTTACCAAATGATATCTTATGATCTTGATGTAATTAAGCCGATTTGATGATTGATATATGTACTCTGTCATGTATACTACAAACCTAAACCATTAGAACACATTAAATTTGACCCTTAAAATGAACCCTTAAAGCTGACTGGGTTTCTGGAAAACCCAGAAGCTCTGACAACAACTTTGAAAGGCCAGATCTTCATGCTATGTGCTTGTATGACTTATATGATGATTGATACATGTAGTACTACATAAATACTACATGATCAATACTTAAGATTGTCCAGAACATGCTTAGATTGAGAATTAAAGACGGTCAAAGAAGGTACCCTTGAGCACTGATTGTCAGTGTTCTTGAGCCTCAAGAACACCTATCGCGCCAGAAACTATCGCTATAGCCTTTAGCGACAGATTTAATTATTTTAGTTTTCTAATTTCTGAAAAATATATTAAAAATATAAATAAATTCCTAAAAATTACAAAATCAGTTTTAAAAATTATTTTAAATTATGAAAATTAACTTTTGATAAATTGACATATTTTTCATTAATATTACTATTTATTTGAATATTAATGGTACTAAATTTATTTAATAAATGTATTAAATAAATGGGTTAAAAATGATTTTATATTATAAAAATTATTTTAAATGATAATAAGGTGTTTAAAAATATTTCAAGTTATAAATCATGACTTTTAATATTGTAAGTAATTTTCATTAATAATTTAATATTAATGATAATAGGTTTATTTAATATTTATATTAAATAATAGTTTAAAATGGTTTTAATGATTTAAAAATCATTTAAAGGATTTAAAAATATTTTAAGTTATAATAAATGACTTTTAATATTGTCATGAATAATACATTAATATTTAAGTATTAATGGTGATCATTTAAAAATGATTTTAATCATTTAAGGGTAAATTAAATGTTTTAAAAATATTTTGAGTTATTATTAATAACTTAGATATTTTGTCAAGTATTTCATTAATATTTTTATATTATTTAAATATTAATGATAATGGAATTATTCTATATTTAAATCATTTAAAAATGATTTCGAGTGTTTGAAAAGTCATGATAAATTATAATAATTATTTAAAATTATTATAAGACCTTGAAAAATAATATGATTACAATTTAAATTATCTACTATAAGTATTGAAGTTACAGAATAGAGTTTTAGTAAATATAAACTCAATTATTACCCGATAAAGTCATCGGTACATCGAAATGTTACCGAAGTTGACCCATACTTATATAGATTGACCTGATAAGTAATTATTTATGTTAGAATGACTACTATAACTATGTGACAATGTGTTTAAGCTATATGATGACTGCGAATAGCAGTATTATGTGTTATGATATATTATTCTGATAAAAAGAATAATCTTCTGAATGATAGGTTTCAGTATAAAAGATAAAAGTAAGTTGTGTAAGCAGCAGATCAGGCAAATATCCTTACTCTTTGTATCTACTTATACAATAATCTTGTGTAAGTAAGTTATCGAATTATACTCCTTTTATATAAGTTATTAAACTCAACAATTATCGGTCATGTATTTCAACATTAGTATTCATGCCAGTTATCAAACCCTATTCGTTTACCATTGCCGTAATAATGTATGATCAATATATACTCTGTTGATAGATAGTTAAGTTAGATTATTCAAGTGCCCTCACTTGGATAATGATTGTATTTAATCACATGTTGACACATACCTACTAGTTTTCGGATATGTATATGTTATTTAAAAATATCATTGACTAGAATAGAATATTATTGTTACTCAGTTGAATTATTCTAATTCAGATTTCAGATTAATTATGAACATCCCGAACAGGGAAAACTTTTATGCGCAAAAGGCGGACCAACTGAACAAACTTATCGTTCAAACACGTAGTATTGATCAATACAGGGCATAACGGGCTGATCACCCTCCGTGTCTGTAAGACATGACGGTTCATAGTTTGTCAAACTGTTTCCAAATTTATAGTCAGTACGTAGTTTCAAAAATGAAATAGAATTAATATGTCGTTCAGTATTGTTTCAACTTACTTCACAACATTTACTTCATTGTAGAAGTGTCATCCAAAGAAAATATTTAAATCTTTTAGATAATCTTTATTCATTGTTATTACTTGTTGGGCACTCAAATGCTCATTCTTGCTTTAAATTTAAAGATTTTCAGCTAAGCTAGCACGACCTAAAGGTTCCGACAAGGGCAAAGGGAAGGGGAAGCTGAAGGAATAGGTTACATTATGTTGTTATGACTACTTGTAGTAAGATAATATAATATTTATCATGTAATGTAAGACTTAAAGGTTCTCGAAACTGGGAAGGTAGATAAATTTGATATAATAATTTTGTTTAGTTAATACATTAAGTAGTTGAATGAATGTTATCGTGAAGCACCAAGTACGAGTTATAAGTATTCGGATTTGGGTGCGTCACAAAATGCCTCAGTTACTATTGAGCATAAGGGTTTGAAAAACCTGTTTTACAAAATTTCACTACTATATCTTGTTAAAATTGAACTTTTATACAAAAGTCAAACCCTTTGTATATAGGTGCAAACGAGACATATCACTACTTCCAGAAAATTGCACATAGGCCCTACACACACACATACGCAAATAAAAGTTAATGAAAAGTGGCGGTAACCATGTTTTCACAGAAGCCGGGGGGTGCATAACACCTTCCCTCCACTTAATCAAGCCCCCAAACCCTAACGAATCTCGGTTTCTCAGACCAGCTAAATAGTGTCAAATCATTGGGTCTTTGTACAAACCTTTTCTCAGTTGAGTTGGTGCAACCATTTAAAAATACCAACTGGTGACTCTAACAGTCAAATCGTCGACATATACATGTCGGACCTTTTCAAACTTATTTTTTCAAACAAATCTCACCTAAAAGGGGAACACCAAAAGAAAAGAACAGAAAGGGACAAATAAAAATCCAGACATCGACAAGGGTTTCAAGTATCGACAATTATTTCAAAGTTACCATTTTCATAGATAGATTGTCGAAAGGAATTGAAACAAAAGAAAGATGCAATGACTATGCAAGAACTTATTAAATTTCTTTAAGTTGAAGAAAATTCTCGAAACTTGGATAAATTGGAAATAGAAAACAAAAGTGTTATAGCTCTTGTCATAGAAAATGCATTTAAACCAAGGGGCAACAATAAAAGAAAGAGCGGTGGTCAAGATAACACTTCCAGAAATAAAAAAACGAAAGGTACTTGTTGGAAGTGTTGTAATGATCCGAAATTTTGAATTGTAATATAAATATTTATTGAATAATATAAATATTTATTTGATATGTCTATTATTGAATTGATGAAATAAATATTTTATTGATGTGATGGTTGTTAGTAAATATTTATAAATCTAAATTTATTAGATAATATTCTAAATTAAATTAATTTATAATTTAGAGAATTATAGTATAACATGAGATGTTATATTATTAATTAATAATTTAAAATAGTATATTAAATTATTAAATAAAGTTATAATGAAATTATAATTTTGTGATATTTGCTAAAATATTATATTTAATATTAATTTAATGGGTTAATGGTGGATATGGAAATTCAAATAAATAATATGTGATTATAAATTATAAACTAAAGTGTTTATTAAAATAAATTAAAAAGGGTTTAATTTAGTTTTTGCCAAACAAGGCTTAAGTATTTTAATTCTTTAAAAATTAAAGGGTTTTGCCAAACAAAGCCTTATGGCTTTTGAATTTCTAATTTTTGAAATAAAATAAAATAAATAAAATAATAAATATAATATATACGTTATTTTGATAACTGATGATGGCTATTATGAGTATTAAAACTATATCAATTTTGTATTGTATTATTACGCATACTAGTTGGTCAGTTGGATATTGGCTTAGTCTGAGTTCAGAGAGAAGTGATAGAGAGCTTGAGAGAATTGAGAGGAAACTTGTGAATTTTCAAAACAATTCCAATGATTAGCAGCGATTGTATTAGTAATTGAAGGTATGTTCTACAACTTTGATATTATATATGTTTGTGAGTATCACGGCAAAGTTTTTGTTATGCTCGGTGAATTCTATTTCTTACGAATTGTTATTATGTAACTAAGTTATGGTGTTTATACATGCTTATAATACTAGAGTTTGTGGCTAAACCAGAATTAGTATGCTAATTACAGTTAATAGTAAAAAAAAATTGTTAGTGTATATATTTTCATATATAGCTATGTAAGTATCAATTTTGATGGTTAAATTGCATGCTAAACTGTAAATTAACGCTTGTATATGGTAGTTCATTAAGAAACGAGCATAGCATAATTTGAATGGAGTGATTTGGCCAAGTAATGAATTCACATTGATGATTTTTAGGATGAATGTCAAGAAAATTGAGTTTTGTATGAAAATATGAAATTTGAAGAATTAAACTAGTATACTTAATGTTAAATTGTTCAAATTGGTTGAAAATGTTAACAAACATATTTATAATAGTTTTGTATCAATTGTGCATGTTGATATTACTGTCTATTGGGTGAAATTTGTGTTTATTGGGCTAAAGTCGGCTACTGTTCATTAGCCTTCTTTAAATTCAGTGTTTACACCGGTAGCAATTTACTGTTACGGTGCTTAATCAAGCAAGAATGGCTAATCAAATGCCATGAATTGTCTTAGATCTCGAGCCTTTGTATGTCACAAATTGCGCATACCACAGTTTGAGATACTGGCTTCTGTTGTTACTACAGACTTAGGAAAGCATCATAACATGGTCTGAAATTATGTTAACATGTTAAATGTATAATATTAAGGTTAACATAACATAGTGAATTGTGGTTAGTAAGTTCAAAACTGCAAAAATGATTAGTAAATCGAGAACGCGTTAGGTGATAACTTAGTATACACAATGAACGTTAGATAAGTGTTGCGAAGTAAAACACTTGGAATTTCTGAAATGTAAATGGTAATGAAAGACTTGTGCTTCAATGATAAGTTTAGATAGAAGTGTACATGTTTTGGTATGTTAGCATATCTAATAGGTATTGTGGTTCTAAACCTATGTGTAGGTGATCGTGAGTTTACTTTTATAGCTTACGCTCGAGGCAAGTTTCTAAACCCTATCTTTTTACATTGAGAAAATTTTCTAAGTCTACACTTTCGTTGAGTTAGTTCTATTATTACATTGTGTAACTTTATTCTTTTGATTGAGCAAGCTTTTTATCTTAACTGTTATTGAATAAGTCAATTATTCCTAAAATTCATTCGAGCAAACTTTAACTCTAATGTTATTTGAAATTCTCATTTGATTGATTCATTCTAACTTGTTTATAGTTAAGCAAGTTTCTTAAGTTCTATTATTGTGTAATGAACGTAGTTTTTGAACTCTTGTCTCTATTATTGAACTATTTATTTATTTGCATGAGTTAATACCATGTTGGGCAAGTTTATAGTTTCCAGCTCACTATCAGTTAATGTACGTTAAGTAATTTCATTTCTAATGTTATAAAACTCTAATCTTAGCTTATTTACTGTTCAAGCAAAGGTTAACCATTTTACTCATTTTGCTGAATACTTATGCTCTATAGTTATTTCAAGCATGAGTTTAATATGTATAATCAGTTCACTATGATTCTCAATTGTTCTATGTTATGTTGTTATTAAACTACTGTTGTGTTATCAAACACTATTGATTCAACTAGTCCTCTAGTTGATGTTCGTTAAACTTCAAATTACCCTTGAAAGCTTATCCAAACCAAACTTTCTTTTGTGCGGACTTGTACTCTAAATACTGAGATGAACAACCCTATTATTAATAGGGGATAATTTACGCTTAGCGTTGAAATGTTTGTGCACAATACATTGTACGAAGGGATGACCCCCCTAAGTACGAGGAGTTCTTATAGTCTTATGACTGTTAAAGTTGGAGTTGAAAGATTACTCGCAACTATGGACATAGTTCATGGTCTTATGACCCTCAGTTAGTTATATTCCATATTTTGGATTCCAGTTTTTGATTATCATCGGCAGAGTACTATTCAGTTTTGATGAACCTATTATTGGCAGTTATTATTATTATTTTTTTGTTGATTCATTGTTATATCCAGTGAGCAATCGTTTTGCTCACTCTTGCATATTTATATACTCATTGCAGCTAGAGTTGAGAAGGTAGATGAGCCTTCAACTAGCAAAGGAAAGGGAAAAATGTACAAGTGATGCAGACTTGTAATTTTATTTATTATGATGATCATAGACTTTTAAATAATGATGTAAAGTAATTATTTTATTTCCATACTTATATGATGTTTAAAGGTTAGACAACCTGGGATGTTTTTGAATTTAATGATGTAACCCTATTTAAAGGGAGGATTATGGTTTAAATAATATTTTATTTGGGTAGATAGTATGAATGTATGGATAGTGAGCACCAAATCTCGTGGGAATGAAGTACCTAGATTTGGGGGTGTCACAGGTTGATATCAAAGCTTTAGGTTATGAACCTTAGGTTGGGGAAAAGCCTTAGGAAGTAACCTTTGAAAAGATAGTGATGATAAACTCTTATCGAGTTTTAGGAAAGAGAAAGTAATAAAATACTTATGTGCTTATGTGATTACAACTTATGTGCTCGTGAGTGTCGAGTAGTAATGATTAGTAATTAAAACTTAAAATTTGGTTGACAGGATGGCTAATGTAGGAGGATCCAGTCAGGTTAGAGAGGAGGAGCCTCAAGATATTTAGGTGATTTGGGAACAACTATCGCCACGCAAACAGCCGATCCACATGAGTTGAAAGCGGAGAGAATACCTGATGAGGAGGATGAGATAGAGACGGATGAGGACGACCCTGTTGAGCTGCCACAGTCGGGAGATGAGGAGGACGAGGAGGAAGAGATTCCACATAACTCGATATCTACCCATATGTACGATGAGGTGTATGATCGCAATGTGGAACTTCAAGATACCGTCGAGGAGTTACATGAGATAGTAGCTGAATAGCAGACCTCGATGGCACAGAAGGACGACGAGATCCAAGATCAAGAGGAACGTCTGCACAACGTTGAAGAGAAGCTGGTCCACACTGAAGGAGAGAACGAGCGAATGATAGCAGAGATTGCAAAGTTGAAGAACAAGTTAAAAGAAGAATCTACAAAGAGGGCAAGAGCTAAAGACGCGTACAATGAAGCTTATCAACGAGCCGGAATAGTAGAGAGAGACGCACAAGCAAAGAGGATGAAGATGGAAGAGATGAACAACGTATTCAACACCATGATCAATCGAGTTCAAGATCGAGTCATGGGTTATCCAATTTAGTTCGAGATGCTACCATCATACATATTGGATCGCCGAACAATGTTCCGAATTATGGAGGAAGAGCGTCGTAAGGCTACGCAGTATCTTAGTAGGACATTGTAGAGAATTTAATTGATAAGTAATTAGAAAATAAATGAAATGTAAATCCCGGGTATGATATAAGCAATGGGATAGATGATGATGATGTTGTCCTGCAACTGTAATAGTTCAGGAAAGTAATGGAAATAACAGTGATGCTATTGTTTTGATGTTTTTTTTTAAAAGATGATGAATGAATAAAAGTTATTGTTTTATTCAAAGTGTTAAGTGTTATGTGATAGACTTTTAAGATGTTAAACTTAAGTATATAATACTTAAAAAGTTGAATAAAAGCTAATTGATGTATTTTAACAGAAAATGCCTCCAAAACGTCAACCACCACGATAGAGAACCACTGAGGAAACCAACAACAACATCAATGTGGAAGGAAACCCTGTTCAGTAGCTAATGACATTACTGACGGGTGCTTTACAGAATCAACCTCAGAATCAAGGAACAACTTTTAAGGATTTCAAGGTGGTTCGACCACCAGAATTCTGTGGGTCCATGAATCCAGTTGAGGCTCAGACCTGGGTTATTAAGATAGAGAAATTGTTCGATGTTGCGAAAGTAGGGGAGGAACAGAAGACTATTTTTTCAACCTTTATATTGAAAGCAGAGGCGAGTTATTGGTGGCAGGCCAATAAAACCCGACGAGGTCAAGGGGTAATGACTTGGGAAAGGTTTAAGGAGATGTTATTCGAGACTTATTTCCCAAAAAGTTCGAGGAGTCAGCTAGAGGTGCAGTTTTTGGAACTGAAGCAGGGAACGATATCGGTGTCTGAGTATGCCGCAAGATTCAACGAGTTGGCGAGGTTTGTGTCATATCAAGTCAGCACAGATGAACACAAGGCGAAGAGGTTTGAACAAGGATTGAAACCTTGGTTGTACAGTAGGGTCTCCTTGTTCCAGTTGAAGACGTTTGCAGCGGTAATGGAAAAGGCAATTCTCATTGAGAGTGGAGGCGAAGCTGTAACAAAACACAACCAAGAGCAGAGGAAGAAGAAGAGTGAAGGTGAAGCTAAGAATGGTGGTGGTGGTAACGGCGGAAATGGAAACAACAATTTAAAGAGGGAGTGGAATGCGAATGGGGGAGCTGGAAATCAGCAAAGAAACCAGCAAAATAAGAAGTTCAAAGCATGTGCTACGTGCGGGAAGTTTCACAAGGGTGTGCTCTTGATGGGGAAACGAATATGCTTTAATTGTGGCCAGGAGGGTCACATCGCCCCAAATTGCACTCACTCTAAGAAGAACGTTTGCTTCACGTGCGGGTCCAATGATCACTTTACTCGTGAATGTCCTAAGAAGAGATCTGGTAAGGCAAATGGAATAAAGGGAAATGCTAGTGGAGATGCGCTGGCTATTGCAGGACCAACATTAACAAATAAGCCCACAGCCAGCTCCTTCAACATGACGGTGCAGGACGCGGTGCAATCAAAAGATGTCGTGTCAGGTATTATCCCAATCAATGATATAAATGCATATGTATTATTTGATTCGGGTGCTACTTACTCGTTTATATCTGATGAATTTGCTAAAAAGTTAGAAATACCTAGTGAAGAGTTGAAATTCCCTTTAAACATAGAAATTGCGAATAAGGAAGTGATTCCTGTTAGATTCGTATACAAGAACTGTAGGGTGAATATAAAGGGGAATATTATGAAAGTAGATTTAATTCTGATAAAACTCGGAGAGTTTGATGTGATATTGGGAATGGATTGGTTATTCAATTATGGAGCAATAATTGATTACCAAAAGAAGTGTGTAAACCTTATGACCCAGTCAAAGGTAGTTTTTCATGGTAGCAAATCGCCTAGACAAATGAAATGTCTGACGATGATGCAGGCCAAGAAGTTATTGAGTCAGGGCTGTGTAGGGTATTTAGCTTACATAGTCGATACTCAAAAGGAGAAGGGTGTGAAATTGGAGGAAATACTAGTGGTTAGGGAGTTCGTGGATGTATTTTCGGAGGATTTGTCAGGACTTCCGCCTGACCGAGAAATCGAGTTCGTGATCGACTTAGCGCCAGGAACCGCTCCTATATCGAAGGCCCCGCATAGAATGGCTCTGGTGGAGATGAAAGAACTACTGGTGCAACTGCAAGAACTGTTAGACAAGAAGTACATTCAGCCGAGTGTATCACCATGGGGAGCCCCGGTGTTATTCGTGAAGAAGAAGGATGGGTCAATGTGTCTTTGCATTGATTATAGGGAATTGAACAAAGTCACCATTAAGAATAAATATCCATTGCGAAGAATAGACGGCTTGTTTGATCAATTGAAGGGTGCTAGATATTTCTCGAAAATAGATTTGAGAAGTGGGTATCACCAATTAAAAGTGAGGAAGGAGGATGTACCGAAGACGGCATTCCAAACTTGGTATGGACATTACAAATTTTTAGTGATGTCTTTTGGTTTGACAAAGGTCCCTGCAGCGTTCATGGATTTGATGAACAGGGTGTTTAAACCAGTTTTTGACAAGTTTGTGGTGGTATTTATCGATGATATCCTGGTTTACTCTAAAACTCAAGAGGAACACGTGGAACACTTACGTCTGACGTTGGAAACGTTAACAAAAGAAAAGTTGTACGCGAAATTTTTTAAATGTGAATTTTGGCTGGAACGTGTACAATTTCTTGGACATGTAATCGATAAAGATGGGATTTCAGTGGATCCATCAAAAGTCGAAGCTGTGATAAATTGGGAATAACCAAGAACTCCATCAGAAGTGAGAAGTTTCTTGGGATTGGCAGACTATTATAGACGGTTTATCCAAGATTTTTCCAAGATTGCCACTCCGTTGACAAATTTGATAAGAAAATCTGTAAAATTTGTTTGGACGGAAAAGTGTGATGAAAGTTTTTAAGAATTGAAAAAGAAGTTAAGTATGGCACATGTGTTTTCGTTACCAGATAATACAGGAAACTTTGTGGTGTATAGTGATGCTTCACATAAAGGATTGGGTTGTGTCCTTATGCAGAATGACAAGGTTATTGTGTATGCATCAAGGAAACTGAAAGACTACGAGAAAGGGTATCCGACTCATGATTTAGAGTTGGCGGCGGTTGTGTTCGCACTGAAGATATG
This sequence comes from Panax ginseng, assembly GCA_020205605.1. Classification (NCBI taxonomy): domain Eukaryota; kingdom Viridiplantae; phylum Streptophyta; class Magnoliopsida; order Apiales; family Araliaceae; genus Panax; species Panax ginseng. The sequence goes on from CM035149.1 coordinate 87,605,737, forward strand.
GAAACACTATCTCTACGGAGAGAAATGTGAGATCTACACAGACCATAAAAGTCTGAAGTATATTTTCACACAGAAAGACCTGAACATGCGACAAAGGATATGAATGGAATTGATAAAAGATTATGATTGTGAGATCTTTTATCATCCCGGTAAAGCGAATGTGGTTGCAGATTCTTTAAGAAGGAAAGGTCGGGAGAAGTTGATGTTGTTAACCAACCGGGAGGAGCTCATTTCAGCAATGACAAGGCTAGAGTTGGAAATCAAATTTCTAAAAGAACCCGATGAAAAATTGTACCAGATGGAAGCTAGTCAAACTTTGGTGGACAAAGTGAAGAATGCACAACTACAGGATGAAGAATGCAAGAAAATAAAGGAAAGTGTGGTCGAGGGTAAAGAAGTGAAGTATAAGGTCGATACCGAGGGAATGCTAAGATTCGAGGGACAAATTTGGGTTCCAGCAATACAGGATATTAAAGAAGACATCTTGACGGAAGCTTATAACTCTAGATATTCGATTCATCCGAGAAGTACAGAAATGTATCAGGATTTGTGGCGTCATTTTTGGTGGCCGAACATGAAAAGAGACGTTACAAAATGCGTTGCAAAGTGCTTGACATGTCAGAAAGTGAAGGCCGAGCATCAACGACCAAGCAGATTACTTCAACTGTTGGAGATACCAGAATGGAAGTGGGAGCATATCACAATGGATTTTGTGGTAGGTCTTCCAATGACTCAAAAAGGATACGATGCAATATGGGTGATAGTGGACAGATTGACGAAATCTGCACACTTTTTGCCAATCAAGATTAGATTTAATCTTGATCAGCTAGCGAAATTATATGTTAACGAGATCGTGTCGAGACATGTAGTTCCAGTATCTATTGTGTCAGATAGAGATCTGAGGTTCACATCAAATTTCTGGAAGAGACTACAAGAATGCATGGGAACGCAACTGAAGATGAGTACAGCATATCATCCGCAAATGGATGGGCAAAGAGAACGATCGATCCAGACGCTAGAAGATATGCTTAGAGCATGCATCATGAATTTTAAAAGAAACTGGGATAATCATCTACCGTTGGTGGAATTTTCATACAACAACAGTTACCATGTAAGCATTAGTATGCCGCCATACGAGGCATTATACAGCAGAAAGTGCAGAACTCCACTATGCGGGGATGAAGTTGGAGAACGTCAACTGTTAGGCCCAGAATTGGTTTAGTAGACCGCGGAAGTTGTCAAACTCATCACAAAGAAGACCGGTAGCCTGCCAAGATCGACAGAAAAAGTATGCTGATCAACACAGGCAGAGTCATGAATTTGAAGCAGGAAATTTTGTATTCTTGAAAGTTTCTCCTTGGAAGGAGAAAATTCATTTTGGAAAGAAAGGAAAGCTCAGCCCAAGGTTTATTAGACCTTTCGAGATTCTACGAAGAATGGGAGAAGTAGCTTATGAGGTAGCTTTACCTCCAGAATTAGAGCATGTGAATAATGTTTTTCGTGTGTCAGTGTTGCGACCATATAAACCCGATTACAAGCATGTGATCGAGTATAAACCATTACAGTTCAGTAAAGATTTATCTTATGAAGAGATTCTTATCCAAATAGTCGACAGGAAAGAACAAGTGCTCAGAAATAAAGTGATACTTTCTGTGAAGGTGATATGGAGGAACCACAACGTCAAAGAGGCTACGTGGGAACTCAAAGCAGAAATGATGAAGAATTACCCTGAGTTATTTGTTTAGTCGGTGTCTTCGATTCTGGGGACAGAATCTTTGTAAGTAGGGGAGAATGTGACGATTTAATTGTTTGAATTATGATTCTGGGGACATAATCCTTGTTAGGAGGGAAGGATGTAACGATCCAAAATTTTGAATTGTAATATAAATATTTATTTGATGTGTCTATTGTTGAATTGATGAAATAAATATTTTATTGATGTGATGGTTGTTAGTAAATATTTATGAATCTAAATTTATTAGATAATATTCTAAATTAAATTAATTTATAATTTAGAGAATTGTAGTATAACATGATATGTTATATTGTTAATTAATAATTTAAAATGGTATATTAAATTATTAAATAAAGTTATAATGAAAATTATAATTTTGTGATATTTGATAAAATGTTATATTTAATATTAATTTAATGGGTTAATGTTGGATATGGAAATTCAAATAACTAATATGTGATTATAAATTATAAACTAAAGTGTTTATTAAAATAAATTAAAAAGGGTTTAATTTAGTTTTTGCCAAACAAAGCTTAAGTATTTTAATTCTTTAAAAATTAAAGGGTTTTGCCAAACAATGCCTTATGGTAATCCGAAACCTAATCTTTTATAAATTTTCTTTAAGTTTAATTGTGAGCAATCTTTGTCCAACGGAAGGAGATTAATGAGAACGGTAATCCGAAACCTAATCTTTTATAAATTTTCTTTAAGTTTTTATGTTTAGAAACATAACTTAATGAGGATAAGAAGTAGATGATGTTAGGGATGATTTCATATGGTTGAAATCATGAGAAAAGAGAAAATAAGAATTTAAAGTTTAGTAAATAAATTTCTTAAGGAAGTATAAGATTCGTAATGAATTAGAATGATTCGAGTTGATTATATCAATAAGTAGATGAAATAAGTAAGGAATAATGTTCTATAACATCAAATTCCAACAACAAGTGAAATTGTAATCCAAAATATCGATTAAAATGAAGAACGGACGAAGAACACGAAGAACACGCGAAGAACACGAAGAACGTTGTTGATGGACAAATTTAAAACCATCGTACGATAATTGTTGTTGATGGACAAGTTTAAAACCATCGTATATAAGTTTGATGCATATTGCTTGGTTAGGAACGGTAGAAATGTTCATGAAGAACGGATTAAAGCTTAGCTATAACGAAGTTATGGCAAAAATTTTGTAAAAGACAAACGAGAATTAGAAAGTTAGTAAATGAACCCGAACGTGTAGGGTTTCATAAGAATATGAGAGAACATAGAAAACGTGAGTCGTGGACTCAAGAATGAAGGAATTCTGAGTTCAGATGACCGAATTACGGACGAACGAACAAAGAACGTTAAAAACGTAAAATGAATGAAGAGCGAAGATTATGCCAATTGAATGGCATGTTAATGGATTCAGAATAAAGTTCTGTCCATGCGTAATCGAAGTACGTAAGATAAGGAAGAAAATGGCTTTGGAACGATCTCGTTCCGAGTTATAACGAAGAAGTTATGAGATTTCGAAGTATGCATCTCAGAACGACCAAAGACTTAGAAAAAAAATTTCGGGAAGAAGGTCTTAGCGTCGCGGCGCCAGTCATGCCTAGAATGGTGGCACTGCAACGCCAGGCCGGAGGGTCACGTACTGCTAACTCGCACCGCAGCACGAGTCTTAGTGTTAAGAGTGGCACCGCGGCGCTAGTACAGAGCGATGCCCAGAAATGAGATTTTAACTGCTCAATTTCTGGGGGATGTGCAAGAAAAAAATATGAACATATAGTTCAACTAATGTAACACATAATCTATTATATTAAACCTTTGATGAAGGTTGAACGAAGAGATTTAATTGAGATTAAAAGACTGTAGATGCGGGTTACGAAACCGAGATCCGGGGACCGTAGTTGCGATAAACGAACGTGGATGATTGCTATGGTTGTGATTCCTTAAACATTGAGCGACGAGAGTAATGAATAACATTTTGATGTTATGTCATGATAGTGAGAGATAAGTGTAAAGCATATAGACGCTGCAAATGCAACGCTGTTGCAATAAATGAGCGGTCTTAGCATACAACGAACGGTATGGCTTGGACATTAAGAATGACTACTGAACATGGGGTTCAAGTAATGGATAACGAAAGTAATAAGTAAGATATGAATGGTATTAACTTAACGAAGCCGAGTTAAGGATTAAAGGGAATGATCGCTCTGAGTATACAAAAGACTATATAACTTAGACGATAAAGAATGAATACTGAGGTGTGGCATTTAGTTTCCAGGAAGCCATAAGGAATGAGAAATTAACTTAACAAAGATTATTGTTTAAATAGTTCGGATAAGTTAAGATAAGTTAAGTTGTAGTACAATTGTAACCTTTGATGGTTGACATATGGGAGCTTGGCTAAACAATTCCTCCAGAGAGCGAAGGTATATACAAAATCTGTAACCGATCTAACTCATCATGGGCGGTGTAGACGCGAGGCGAACTTGTTTGTTGGTTGTTTGTGGGAAACCACTCAGTACCATATGGACTACTAGCGGAGAAACGATGTGTGCTGAGTCTTAGAGAAGTAATAAGAAGAAGATAAGAATGTAAAACATCAAAGATGATGAACGTATAAGTAAGACATCTCCGTATGTCATGAAACCGTAGAACGGTAATGAAAGTGGTCGCTTAAACTTAGGTTGGAAGAACGCGAACCCTAAGAAGTAAAGTTAACTAAACTAATACATAAGTCAAAGATGTATGACTAATTAGTGTATGTGATGTTTTTCTTATATGCTACATAGGTACTGGAATGAGCAGTTCAGCGTAAGATGTAGTTGGGCGTAAGGCAAGTTTCCTAACTTCATTCATATTCTAAATGAATGCTAGTTTCTTAAACTTCTCAGATGTTGAACTTGAGAAGTTATGTCTATGTGCTAATGTGCGTTATTGGTGTACAGTGGTAGAACATATGAGGCCTTGTGCCACAATGTGAACACTTCGGTGTTTCTATGATATGAACTGCTCTGTGATTGAGCTGTTCAATACAAGTATGTTCTGTTTATACATGATCCGTTATTGTTAAGTCTGTGCTAATGATTCTAGCCAGACACGATGAGTATGAAAAAGGTAGAAGAATAAAAGTATTTCAATGTGCATGTGAATAATGTTTTAAAATGATAGGAATCGTGATTATTCCTATTATTCGAGCTGCTTCATAATCTTTGTTCGGTTATTGAAGTCCTAAAAGAATATTTGAATTCTTGAAGATGTTTGTTCAACTGTGATGACTTGCTGGGCAATTGAATGCTCACACTTGCTTTTAAATGAAAAACATTTTCAGCGAACGATGTTAGAAGAACTTAAGGATCCCGTAAAGATCAAGATGACGGTATCCAGATGAGGTGCTATTCAGAATATGAATGAGCGAGAGGATCAAGTGAAGACTTGTAATATATAAAGATGAAATTGAACTATAGACTAGTTTAATGAACTGTTATGTATCTTTGGTGGCGGATTAAAAGTCACTCTTATAAGATGAAATGAATAATGTATTTATCATTATTTGTAATGAAAAAGGTTATAAGGTTTCCAAAACCTGGGATTTGAGAGAATATGTTGTTATATTTAGCTATATAATGATGTATGTTTGGAAGAAGATGGGATCATGATGTACAGAATCCGGGTGTAAAGATAGACCGGATTTCGGGGCGTCACAGATTGGTATCAGAGTTGATAGGTTATAAATCTTAGGTAAGAGTATCTAAGACTATAATTGTTGAGAGAGGGATAAGAAGGTCACCACGTGATCATAGTGAATCGTAGTAACAGATGAGCTGTTAAATGATGAATGATTTATAGTACTACCTGGTAATCTTTGGAAGAAGAACTCAGATTGAGTTGTGAAGGATAGTATATGAATTAAAGAAAATTCGTATTAAGTTAAGAGAGATTTAGGAGTTGTAAAATTTCAATTGAGGACTCATGTGATAGCTGAGTTGTATGAACCTTTGTATGGGTAGAGGTTTGTGCTTGATGTAACAACTATTTAGCTTATTACAGTGATAATCATTGGAATTGGTAGCGCTATCAAGATGTATATGACGAGAAGGTGAATCTTTTCTCATGTATATACTTGATAGGTAGAGAACGATAAGGTAGGTGCGAGTTCTTGAAACTCATGCTTATGGTACGTTCGTGACTCATAATGATATGGTATGTTTTTGAACTTCTCAGCGAATGGACGCTTATGGTCTGTCTGGGATGGTTCTTAAACTCGTATTATTGTGGAAAGTTCCTGAACTCATAATGTGTGGTAAGTTGATGAACTGTACTAAGATATAGGAATGTTTAGACTAAAAATGAGTTATTTTCAATAGGCTTAGTATTGAAGGAGCTAGAGAAGATTAGGTATTGTCGCAGTAAGACAATGAAGGAAGGTGGAGAATAGGATATTCCAAGTCATCTAGCTACGCTAGATTTCGAAGTTTATTGAAATCGTGCGTATGTGTTCGTATTTTAAAAATGAAAGAATTGGTTCAACTTTTGGAACCAATAGATTTTTAAAAGAACTATTCTTGGTATGTCTATGCTAATTGTTTCGGCTAGACATAAATTGATTTGAAATATCAAAATGAATTTTATATCATCAGTGCATTTGATGCAAGGATGGTAAAAAGATGGAGTTATTAATTCAATTGAACCTGGTGTTGGATGTGATCTTAGGATCAACAACCTACTATGGTATGATGTATAATGACGAAGTCATAAACTGACGAAGTCCTCAACGTACTGTGAAAAGTACGGTATCATGACGTCATAAAACATTTTGATGTATTGCGAAAAGAATTTAAAGAAGTAGTCGATGTCAATTGAGTTAACTAGACGAATGTTTCATGTTGATATCCAATTTATTGGTATGGTCTAAGCTACTTGATTCGGCTAGACAAATGGTATGTCATGTTTAAAAGAAAATCAAGCTTTTCTTGAGAAGTTGTACCAATCCAAATTATTTTGGTACGAAATCTAATGATTAAGTCTGAGGTGAACACACCCCGAAATGGGGTTATACAATGGGTTGATCGCCTACGTATGGAAGATGTAGTTTACCTTCTTGGTGATTGTAAACTGCTAGTAAGAGTTCATGGTCAATTTGACCCTCAGCAAAAGTATGAAATATTTTAAGGGGATTCTTATATTCCTCGTTGTTCATTCTACTTCATAATTCTTGATAAGTTGTGAAGGTGAGAAAATGTTTGAAAGATAGGAACTTCTTTGAAGAGAAGTTGAGAAGATGGGTAGGCTAAAATTTCGAGGACGAAATTATGTGAAGAAGGGTTGAATGTGATGACCCGGGTATGGGTGTGGTTTTAAGAAATTCCGAGGACGGAATTTTTATAAGATGGGAAGAGTGTAACGACCCGGAAATTCGGATTTTTCCGGAATTTAAGTTTAAAGAATTAGTTATTAATAAAATGAATTTTTATTAATAATATTATGTGTTATGTGTTTATTAATCGTTCTAGAGCCAAGAATGATTATAAGTCGGGAGGATTCTGGCTACGAACTAGACTAAGCGATTAAGAATTTTCAAGATAAAAATGAAAATTTTCCGGGAACAAAAATATTTCCAGGGAAAAAGACGAAATAGGCACTATTCATCCAACGAAACCTAAGGGTTAGGGTTTGAATAACCTAAGCCATTCTGAGAGTTCAGTATGTCGAAATGACATTTCATTGAAAGATTTGATGATAATATATCTTGAAAAGTTAAGTAAGCCGATAAAAGTTTTTCTCAAAAAACGTGTAGAAATCGGATGAAATAAAAACGACGAAAAGTACTGCTGTGTACTTTTCACTCGTTTAACTACGTTAGGGTAAAACGTGAAGGAAAACGCTTAACGCCAAAAAGTGTTTTTTAGTTTTTCGGAAATCCGAAGAATACGTAAAAGTTAATCGGTAAAGGAAGGATGAAATATCCAAAAATATTTAGATTCTGAGAATCGCAGTTATTAAAACTGTCGGACGAATACCCGAAAGATAAAACCACGTAACTTAAAGGCTAAGTAGACTTATGGGCTAAGTTAACTTAACACCTAAGTAATGAATAGTAAGGAGGTGTGAATAGTAAGGAGGTTAGGGGTGAAATGACTAAAATGCCCTTAGCTTTGAAAATCTATAAATAGTGATTAGCAGCGATTGTATTAGTAATTGAAGGTATGTTCTACAACTTTAATATTATATATGTTTATGAGTATCACGACAAAGTTTTTGTTGTGCTCGGTGAATTCTATTTCTTACGAATTATTATTATGTAACTAACTTATGGTGTTTATACATGCTTATAATACTAGAGTTTGTGGCTAAACCAGAATTAGTATGCTAATTACAGTTAATAGTAAAAAAAAATTGTTAGTGTATATATTTTCATATATAGCTATGTAAGTATCAATTTTGATGGTTAAATTGCATGCTAAACTGTAAATTAACGCTTGTATATGGTAGTTCATTAAGAAACGAGCATAATGTAATTTGAATGGAGTGATTTGACCAAGTAATGAATTCACAGTGATGATTTTTAGGATGAATGTCGAGAAAATTGAGTTTTGTATGAAAATGTGAAATTTGAAGAATTAAACTAGTATACTTGATGTTAAATTGTTCAAATTGATTGAAAATGTTAACAAACATGTTTACAATAGTTTTGTATCAATTGTGCATGTTGATTTTACTGTTTATTGGGTGAAATTTGTGTTTGTTGGGCTAAAGCTCTGCCATCGCTCATTATCCTTCTCTCTGTTTTTGCGGCAATGCACTGCCAGTAGATTCTTGGCGCTTTAAGGCAAAAAATGGCGCAGCAATTACTACGGTCTCGAGCCTTTGTATGGCGCAGCTGCGCCATACCCTGGTTTGAGATACTGGCTTCTGCTGTTACTGCAAACTTGGGAAAGCATCATAACATGGTCTGAAATTATGTTAGCATGTTAAATGTGTAATATTAAGGTTAACATAACATAGTGAATTGTGGTTAGTAAGTTCAAAACTGCAAAAATGATTAGTAAATCGAGAACGCGTTAGGTGATAAATTAGTATACACAATGAACGTTAGATAAGTGTTGCGAAGTAAAACACTTGGAATTTCTAAAATGTAAATGGTAATGAAAGACTTGTGCTTCAATGATAAGTTTAGATAGAAGTGTACATGTTTTGGTATGTTAGCATATCTAATAGGTATTGTGGTTCTAAACCTATGTGTAGGTGATCGTGAGTTTAATTTTATAGCTTACGCTCGAGGCAAGTTTCTAAATCCTATCTTTTTACATTGAGAAAATTTTCTAACTCTACACTCTCGTTGAGTTAGTTATTATTACATTGTGTAACTTTATTCTTTTGACTGAGCAAGCTTTTTATCTTAACTGTCATTGAATAAGTCAATTGTTCCTAAAATTCATTTGAGCAAACTTTAACTCTAATGTTATTTGAAATTCTCATTTGATTGATTCATTCTAACTTGTTTATAGTTAAGCAAGTTTCTTAAGTTCTATTATTATGTAATGAACGTAGTTTTTGAACTCTTGTCTCTATTAATGAACTGTTTTAATTATTTGCATGAGTTAATACCATGTTGGTCAAGTTTATAGTTTTCATCTTGCTATCGGTTAATGTACGTTCAGTAATTTCATTTCTAATATTATAAGACTCTAACCTTAGCTTATTTACTGTTCAAGTAAAGGTTAACCATTTTACTCATTTTGCTGAATACTTATGCTCTATAGTTATTTCAAGCATGAGTTTAATATGTATAATCAGTTCACTATGATTCTCAATTGTTCTATGTTATGTTGTTATTAAACTACTATTGTGTTATAAAACACTATTGATTCAACTAGTCCTCTAGTTGATGTTCGTTAAACTTCAAATTACCCTTGAAAGCTTATCCAAACCAAACTTTCTTTGGTGCAGACTTGTACTCTAAATACTGAGATGAACAACCCTATTATTAATAGGGGATAATTTATGCTTAGCGTTGAAATGTTTGTGCACAATACATTGTACGAAGGGCTGATCCCCCTAAGTACGAGGAGTCCTTATAGTCTTATAATTGTTCAAGTTGGAATTAAAAGATTACTCGCAACTGTGGACATAGTTCATGGTCTTATGACCCTCAGTTAGTTATATTCCATATTTTGGATTCTAGTTTTTGATTATCATCGGTAGAGTACTATTCAGTTTTGATGAACCTATTGTTGGCACACTACAAAAAACTGGGGCATTGGCGACAGGCACATTACCGACAACAAGCTTCCCGTCGCGAATAAGGTCAGTAACGACGGGCCAGCTGTCATGAATGTACGCCATCGGTAATGACCCTTTTATTTGGCGCCAGACTTTCCCGGTGGAGGGAAAACTCATTGGCGACGACACCAATGTTATTCGCGATAGTAATGCCATCGGTAATGACTATATATCGACGGGGTCATTCACGACGTCTGTGCCGTCAAGAATGAGTCTTATATTTTAAACCCTCATACGACGGTAACGACCATATATTTTTTCTTCCCTCTTAATTTTTCTCCTTCCCTCGCATTTCCCCCAAATATTGATTCTAAGCTAATATCTCAATTGATCCTCAAGTAGCCATTTCCCCCAAATATTGATTCTAAACTCTCAATCGTTTTATCCAATTGGTTAATTCTCGTTCATCAATTTTGCCCAACTTAATCGCCAGTTCCAAGCTAGCCCAGTCGCCGGTTGCCACTAGTTCGCCGGTTGCCACTAGTTCGCCACCTGTGCACCGCCTAGTTCTTCATTTCGCCCCCATTTCGCCCTCAGTTGATTCTACAGTTGTTCTACACTTTATTTTGGTAAATTTTTAAATTTTATTCAACACTTTCTATAGTTGTTATTGTTTGTGCTTCTAGCTTTGGTTTTGTAGATGTTAATGGTTCTGTTTTTACAGTTCCTTTAATAACATGGGCCTATATATGCATCTGTACATTGTTTATCAAGACTCTTTATGTGTAATGATAATTTTTTTTACTTGATTATGAATGAGCTAGCAAATTACATTTATAATAATTAATTTATTTTTTCTGAATATACTCATTTTCCATAGTTGATAGTAACTATATAAGAATATCATGGTATTTTATAAGTTTAAACAAGTATGTGTTATTTTCTTAAGCAATTTTTTAAAAAATATCTCTAATTTTGAAACTTAAAAGAATAAATTAAAAATAGAATGAAAGAAAATAAAATAGGCAAACTCCCAATTTGGGCTCTAAAATAATGTTATTTAGTTGGGCTTTCCTAAACTTTTACCATAAATGGGCCATTGAAAACCTTACCCATAATTATTGCACCACTGGTATATTCCCGTTTTTACTATCCTTCTATGTCAAGTTACACTGATATACTTGTATCTATATACACAAACTTGTATCTATAGGTAGTGCGATTCTTTGGGAATCTTCTCATTCTTTTCCTCTCTATTACACTCCCCTTTTAGTTGTTCTACATATTTTTAGCTTTCGTTCTAAATCAATTCTCTTTACAGTCATCAAGCTTTGTTCTAAGTTTTTCAGTCAGCAAACTCCCAATTGGAACTATTGGTTCTAATAATTTTGCTCAAAAGGTATGTCAAGTTACAGATGTTTGATATTGATGTCTTGTTATGTACTTTGACACCGACTTATTAGATTAAATGTTGAAATCTTGTATGATCATGAACATCTGCACTTGGTTAGCTTAACATTTACTAGTTTGAACTTTTCATATATTGGTTTGGAAACGTATTTTGAACCTTTCAAGCCTCTTCTGGCCTCTTTTGTTGTTGGATGTGATTCGAGGGCCATATTAGTCCTTAGTGATTCTGTTCATTTATTAAAATCCTTTGGTTTATGTTCAACATATTAACATAGATAGTGCACAATGTAAATGCGGTTTCCCCTCTTTTAAACCTGGTTGTTTGTTTCGCTCATACTTTATATATGTTATATGATGTTTTATGGTTAGACATGGTCCTTTTATGTGTTGATGAGCTTTTATGTCAAAGGAAATCAAAAACAGTTTTTATGAGTAAGAACCATAAAATTTTTGGGTTCATAATTCATTCTCAATAATATAGTATTCCTTTTGTTCTAGGAAATAGTTCAATTTCATACGTGCATATTTTCATATAGTTTAGGAAGCTTAAAAACTCCGCTTGAGATTCACTTAGTATGAGTGAATCTCAAATAGTCCCCGCTTTGGGATTGTTTTTGTATGTTTCGATCTCACTTAGGTCGTTTAACGACTTGAGCATGTCTTTATATTTTTTGAATTTTCTACAAGATATATCTCTTGATGTTCTTGGTGCATATTTAGACTACGATGTGTTAGTCATTTTTGTACTTGAAGACCATGAGGAGGTCTTCTTAAAATTTCTAAAAATTTAAAGATGTGTTCAAGTTGTTAAGATCGAATGAGGCGACACATCCGGAATGGGATAGAAGCCCCAATTCGCTAGAGGTGGAGATGAAGTTAGGAAACTCATAAGCTTGCATATACATTAACTTGGAGACTTGATTGTGTTTGTCGACTTTTTTCATATATATAGCAGCATATGCTTTGTCCGAGATGTCTGTTGATCGAAGTTGGATGGAACATAGGGTAGCCATTGATAAGAGTGGGCTTAGCTCTGAGTACCGTAGTGGAGTTGAACAGTTTCTCAATTTCGCGTTTGAGCAAGTTAGCGGTGATGAGATTAGATGTCCTTGTAAGAGGTGTGTGAATGAAGTATGGAAGGAAAAGAGTGATGTCATGTGCGACTTATTTGCATATGGGTTCAAGTAGGGTTATACGACATGGATCTATTATGGGGAAACATGGTTGGATGAACATGAATCAGAACCGGAATGTAGAGTTGATGAAACCTTTGACTGTACTAACATGATAGTCAAGTCATTTGTTCATACTTCCAAAGTGGAATACGAGATGGATGGCGATGGCGTCGAGCAAGAGCCAAATGACGGGGCTAAGGGTTTATATGAGTTATTGCATGAAGCAATGACGCCTCTCGTATGACCGCACGAAAAAGCACAATCGCCTTATCTCGCCAAGTGACTAAGTTTTTAAACTTCAAGAACGAACATGACTGTAGCGAGAGAGGTTTTAATGATCTATTAAGTATTGTGAAGGAGTGCTTATCTGCAGACAATAAGTTACTGAAGTCGTACTATGATGTGAAGAAAATGGTCAAAAGGCTCAATCTAGGGTATGAGAAGATTGATGCTTGTGAGAATGACTGTATGTTGTATTACGGTGATATCAATAAAGATAAGAGGTCATGTGATATTTGTGGTACAAGTAGATACCGTGAACAATGCAAGAAAAAGGGAAAAGACGTGCCAAGAAATATCTTACGTTACTTTCCCATTGCCCCGAGGCTTCAGCGGTTATTCATGTCAACACATACCGCCGAGGATATGAGGTGGCACTCTACACGGACATAGTCGAAGGTCAACCGACGACTTTCTTGAGATGGGCTTGAGTGGAAAATTTTGATAACAAGCACCCTCGTTTCTTCAAGAGGTTCGCAATGTTAGGCTTGGACTTGCTACGGATGGGTTTAATCCATTTAACGGCCTTACACAAAGCCCTACTTAACTTGGCCGGTGATTATTGTGGTGTATAACCTCCCGCCTTTGATGTGCATAAAAGATCCCTACATGTTCATGCCTTTACTGATTCCGAGTGATAAGAGTCCAAGTAAAGACATCAATGTATATCTCAAACTATTAGTTGATGAGTTGAAGATGTTGTGGGAAAAAGGTGTTCAAACTTATGATGTATCTCTTAAGCAGAACTTTGACATGAGGGCAGCTTTACCGTGGACAATAAATGACTTCCCGGCGTTAGGAATGATCAGTGGATGGTCGACTCACGGGGCTTGTCATGTCCCGTGTGCATAGGGGTCGATTAAAGTCATGCGGCTCAAACATGGGGGGAAAATGAGTTTCTTTGCAACATCCAAACAGTTTTTGCCGATTAAACATCGTTATCGACTGATGAGTAGACAATTCAATCGAAAAACAGAGAAACATCAAGTACCTAGCCATCTTTCTGGGTCAGCAGTGTTGAGTTAGATTAGTCATTTGAAGTTTCCACCTCCAGGGAAGAATAACAGATTAGAGTGAGCTTATGGTTACGACAAGGTTCACAACTAGACACACATATCCATGTTCTTTGACCTGCCTTATTGGGCTACACTCTGCATCCGTCATTGTATAGATCTGATGCATACTGAGAAGAACGTATTTGATAACATTTTTTATACAGTCCTAGATGCCAGTGGTAGAACAAAGGACAACAACAAGTCGAGGCTTGATTTGGTAGAAATGAACATTAGGGAAGATCTATGGTCAGATCGGGAGGGTAATAAGACTAGTAGAACGCCTAAAGCTGAATATACTTTGACCAGGGAACAGTTGATATTGATATGTAATTGGATCAGTGGATTGAAGCTCCTAGATGGATATTCTTCGAATATAGCAAGCTGTTGTAAAGTCGAAGAGTTGAAGTTTTAGGGTATCAAAAGTCATGATTGTCACGTATTCATGTAGAAGTTGATCCCTGTGGCATTTATCGACTTGTTACCAAAACATGTGGTTGAAGCATTGACAGAGCTTTCTAATTTCTTCAAAGATCTATGCTTGACGGAGCTTCAGCTCAAAGACATAGATAAAATGGAGATGCAGATAGTGGAAATAATGTGCAAGTTAGAAATGATCTTCCCCATCGCTTTTTTGATTCAATGGAGCATTTGCTCATTCACTTGCCATACTGGCTAAGTTTGGCGGTCCGCATAATATAGATGGATGTATCCATTCGAGAGGTAATGACATTAATGTTTTTAATACGATAAAATGTTCATTCTTTTTTGCTAATCTATATATCACATAGGTATATGCATTGTCTAAAGAAAAAGGTGAAGAATAGTGCCCGTGTAGAGGGGTCAATTGCTGAAAGTTATGTTATGGAGGAACTTGTTAATTTTTGCTCGTTGTACTTTGAGCCGAATGTTCGGACGAGGCACAATCGCTTATATTGGAATCAGGCTGTTGCGCACGAGGAAAATGGAGAATTAACGGCCTTTAGTCATCATGTACGCCCATTCGGTGGTAAAAAAAGGAAATTCTTGACCTATAGTGAGTATGCAGCTGCCACATTGTATGCACTTGTCAACATGAATGAAGTAGCACAATACATTAAGTAAGTAGTCATAACTATATATATCCGTGTGTAATTGTGTCAAGTTCCTTTACAAACACACTCGAGTATATAATCGTCTTTATACCAATATGATATTGAAGTATCGTGAAGCGAATCCGAGTATATCGGACGAGGATTTGCAAAATTTGAGAAATGGAGAATTTGTGCAATGGTTTAAAGATCATGTGAGTCTAAACTTTACAAGTTCAATGAATCTACCATCATAGATTTATTCTTATGGCTTAATTAACTTTAGAATATGTTGTGTTAATGTACATTAGGTCCTCACAGATGAGTTAGCTGACAATCGGCTAAAGCTTATAGTCGATGGCCCCGAAAAGATCTATATAGATACTTATACATGCCGCATTGTCAATGATTCTGATTTAAGTGTTGCGATATTGGGGAAGTCGCTTCTGCTGATTCTGGTGTTGTGGTGAAAGGTAGCTGCTACGATAACATTTGGGATGACTGGTATGGACGATTGCTAGAAGTTGTCGTGCTCAAATATTGAGGTCATAAAGAATTAGTTTGCTTCAATTGTCATTGGTTTGATGTTGAGAATGGAGTTAAAGTAGATAAAAAATCAGGACGGGTGACTGTTAACGTTAAGTCAAAACTAAGACTGATGAGTGGTATGGATGAGCCTTTTATTTTAGCAAGTCAAGCAACACAAGTGTACTAAGCGCGGAGTGTTAAGACCCCTGCAAGCCCATGGCATGCTGTTATAACCACCAGTGCCCGTGGTTTTCAAGGCACAACTCCTCGTCCAGACGATGAACCTTTACAAGTCGAGTTTACTAGTGTCACACCTGCTGATGTAACAATTATTAGTGAGTCTAGTGAAGAAGAGGATGATGTTGTCGCTGTTGAAAGTGAAGACGATTTTGTTAAGGAGGTAGATATAATTAAAGAAATCGTTGAGGACGATGAAGATGGTGATGACAACGATAGTGAAGATCTATTGCTCGAAGATGATGATTCTGATATTGATTGCGTTGAAGATATAAATGATTAGGAGTATGTACTCTTCGAGTCCTTTTAGTTGTATTCAAATGTAATAGTTTGTATTTATTTATGTTGCATTCTTTTATTTATGTTGCATTCTTTTAGTCCTTTTAGGCTACTATTTATGTTGCATTCTTTTAGTTGTATCTGTATGTTATCCTCTTTGTTATTGTGCTCAAATATAGTATTTATGAATGTTTAATAATATTTTATTTTATGATTTGACAGTATACATACACATGGCGCTCACACCACATGGCGATCGTAGTGGGCGCAGCAGTCGTGGGGCCGTGATTTATTCTACACGTGATGATCGGTAGGATCGTCGTATAATTACATATTTTATTGGGATACATCTTATTTTATTTTTTTTATATTGTATTGACATTATATTCGTTTATATAAATATTGATGTATTTCACTACATAGGGGATCGACGTAGGCCTCTGCGGGGACTAGCACGTGGCTTGCTAGGGAATCCCCCCCAGGCTCCGCTCATATGTCGTGTTGGGACTCATAGGTAATTAATTTCATAATCCTATATAGTATTACTATAACATAAGTATTTAGTTCCTATATATTCTTTGTAATTTGCAATGTATTAATTTCAATTGTAGTATCCTTGACGCCACGCCAAGGAACACGTTGCTTGGGATCGTCCGCAATCGATTCTCAAGCCCGTGGATGAGGTGGGCGGATGTGGATGATCGCACATGACAGCTGATTATTGATGAGTTTAGGGTAGGATGTCAATCATTCATATGCTAGTTTTATATTCCATTTTCATATATTGTTACCTCTTTGATTTATGTTGTCTACTAAGCTTCTTAATGTGTAATGTGCAGAGATATTATCGTTTTGAGGATTTTACGAGAAGCCCATGGCATGGCCGTTTTCGCATGTATACTTAGAGATGAATTAGCACAAGTGGGTCTACGATCGGAAGAAGAAGAAGGCCCAAATGAAGATGGTGATGGACGTACACTTAAGGATGTCCAGCCAGATTTCATATCTGCTGCAGTGTGGGACCAGATGTACAACATTTGGGATGGTGAGGCCTTCAAGAAGATGTCGACAAAGCGTTCACCGCCTGACAAAGAGAGTCGTCTGTCTCCCACACCGAACTGGGTCTCAAAATGCATCGACTTGCACTGGGAGAGACTTGAGGTGAGTTTAAAGCATGCACCCTCCTGCTTCGAGTTTTGGTGGCACGCCCAACAAATGAAAGGTGCCGGTGGTTATATCTTACCTGAGGCAGAACGCATTTTTGTAAGTTATGTAATTATCTTAATTAGTATGTTTTTAAAATTCGGACATTCTTTTGTATTATTTCATTTTATTCTTTGTGTATCATCTACTAATGTGTTTTTTTTTCAATGGAGGTTCGAGGATCTTGCAGTGGCCCGGAGCAGCCAGAGAGGTGACACTCCAGTATCCAAGTCTACGCGTGCCGACGAGGAGATAGAGGACTGGTTACAGGCTACAGGGGGACCGAAGAAGGGTAGAGTCGTGGGCATTCCCCATGTCCCAGCTTACACTCTAGTCCCTGCTACGAGATCTCGGCGGCGCCCATCCACTGGAGGTAGTGGTGTGAGTGGATCGGGTGCCGACCCTTCATTATCCGACGACTTCTTCCCATGGATCATAGAGGGTGCATGGCGGCGGTGTTGTCGGTCAAAAACCATCACGCAAGCAGATCTACCAGTTGGCTTAGGAGGTTTTCCATGGCTCTATAGATCCTACAGCCGCCGTTGACGACCTCATGGGTGTAGTACGGGAGGAGGCCATCCGCGTTTGTGCAGTTGTCTTGGCCAACATCTTCCCACCACATATTCGATAGGTAAAAACAATTAAATTCTGTATTTTTTTAATTAATTTATGTAATTTATAATTATAATTTGTAATTGTATTTCTATGACACACAAACACACACATAGCACCGCGTAGGTATTTGACACGCGTTAGAACTTACGGGACTCGATTCTGACGTACGAAAGCCGAGTTATCGCCCAGTTTGCAAAACTCGCCAACACTTAGGTAAAAAGCCGAAAAGGGGTTCAAAACCCGTATCGGCCGTCCGAACAAAACGCAAACATAAACATAGCACCGCGTAGGTATTTAACACACGTTAGAACATACAGGACTCGATTCCGACGTACGGAAGCCGAGTTATCGCCCAGTTTGCAAAACTCGCCAACACTTAGGCAAAAAGCCGAAAAGGGGTTCAAAACCTGCATCGGCCGTCCGTATGACACGCAAACACACACATAGCACCACGTAGGTATTTGACACGCGTTAGAACTTACGGGACTCGATTCCAACGTACGGAAGCCGAGTTATTGCCAAGTTCGCAAAATCGCCAACACTTAGGCAAAAAGCCGAAAAGGAGTTCAAAACCCGTATCGGCCGTCCGAACAATACACAAACAGACACATAGCACCGTGTAGGTATTTGGCACGCGTTAGAACTTACGGGACTCAATTTCGACGTACGGAAGCCGAGTTATCGCCCAGTTTGCAAAACTCGCCAACACTTAGGCAAAAATCCAAAAAGGGGTTCAAAACCTGCATCGGCCGTCCGTATGACACGCAAACACACACATAGCACCGCGTAGGTATTTGACACACATTAGAACTTACAGGACTCGATTCTGACGTACGAAAGCCGAGTTATCGCCCAGTTTGAAAAACTCGCCAACATTTAGGCCAAAAGCCAGAAAAGGGTTCAAAACCAGCATCGACCGTCCGTATGACACGCAAACACACACATAGCACCGCGTAGGTATTTGACACGCGTTAGAACTTACGGGACTCGATTCTGACGTACAGAAGTCGAGTTATCGCCAAGTTTGCAAAATCGCCAACACTTAGGCAAAAAGCCGAAAAGGAGTTCAAAACCTGTATCGGCCGTCTGAACAATACGCAAACACACACATAGCACCGTGTAGGTATTTGGCACGCGTTAGAACTTACGGGACTCGATTTCGACGTATGGAAGCCGAGTTATCACCCAGTTTGCAAAACTCGCCAACACTTAGGCAAAAAGCCAAAAAGGGGTTCAAAACCCGCATCGGCTGTCCGTATGGCACACAAACACACACATAGCACCGCGTAGGTATTTGACACACGTTAGAACTTACGGGACTTGATTCTGATATACGGAAGCTGAGTTATCGCCAAGTTTGCAAAATCGCCAACACTTAGGTAAAAAGCCAAAAAGGAGTTCAAAACCCGCATCGGCCATCCGAACAACACGCAAATACACACATAGCACCGCGTAGGTATTTGACACGCGTTAGAGCTTATAGGACTCGATTCCAACGTACGAAAGCCGAGTTATCGCCCAGTTTGCAAAACTCACGAATACTTAGGCAAAAAGCCGAAAAGGAGTTCAAAACCCGCATCGGCCGTCCGAACAACACGCAAACACACACATAGCATCGCGTAGGTATTTGACACGTATTAGAACTTACGGGACTCGAGTCCGACATACGGAAGACGAGTTATCGCCCAGTTTGCAAAACTCGCCAACATTTAGGCAAAAAGCCGAAAAGGGGTTCAAAACCCGCATCGGCCGTCCGTATGACAAGCAAACACACAAATAGCACTGCGTAGTTATTTAACATGCGTTAGAACTTACGAGACTCGATTCCGACATACGGATGCCGAGTTATCGCCCAGTTTGCAAAATCGCCAACACTTAGGCAAAAAGCCGAAAAGGAGTTCAAAAGCCGGATCGGCCGTCCGAATAACACGCAAACACACACTTATCATCGCGTAGGTATTTGACATGCGTTAGAAATTACAGGACTCGATTTCGACGTACGGAAGTCGAGTTATTGCCCAGTTTACAAAACTCGCCAATACTTAGGCAAAAAGCCAAAAAGTTAGTTCAAAACCCGCATCGGCCATCCAAACGATACGCAAACACACACATAACATCGTGTAGCTATTTAACACGCGTTAGAACTTATGGGACTCGATTCTGACGTACGAAAACTGAGTTATCGCCCAGTTTGCAAAACTCGCCAACACTTAGGCAAAAAGCCGAAAAAGAGTTCAAAACCTGCATCAGCCATCCGAACGACACGCAAACACACACATAGCACCGCGTAGGTATTTGACACACGTTAGAACTTATGGGACTCAATTCCAATGTACGGAAGCTTTGTTATCGCCAAGTTTGCAAAATGGCCAACATTTAGACAAAAAGCCGAAAAGGAGTTCAAAACCCGCATCGGCCGTCCGAATAACACGCAAACACACACATAGCACCGCGTAGGTATTTGACATGCGTTAGAACTTACAGGACTCTATTCCGACGTACGGAAGCCGAGTTATCGCCCAGTTTACAAAACTCGCCAACACTTAGGCAAAAAGCCGAAAAGGGGTTCAATTTGATTAATTGAAACTGGACATATAAGATATGTACCGGGTATATTGTTATTATGACTATTTTGGTGGATTAAATATATGATTCTGAAACTGTTTCAGAGATTCGTATGAAAAAATTCTGCAATACAGATTTGCCAAACACATAGCAAACACACACATAGCACCGTGTAGTTATTTAACACGCGTTAGAACTTATGGGACTCAATTCTGACGTACAAAAGCCGAGTTATTGCCAAGTTTGCAAAATCGCCAACACTTAGGGAAAAAGTCGAAAAGGAGTTCAAAACCCGCATCAGCCGTCCGAACAACATGCAAACACACACATAGCACCGCGTAGGTATTTGACACGCGTTAGAACTTACGGGACTCGATTTTGACGTACGAATGCCGAGTTATCGCCCAGTTTACAAAACTCGCTAACACTTAGGCTAAAAGCCGAGAAGGGGTTCAAAACCCGCATCGACCGTCCGTATGACACGCAAACACACACATCGCACCGCGTAGGTATTTGACACGTGTTAGAACTTATGGGACTCGATTTCGATGTACGGAAGTCGAGTTATCGCCAAGTTTGCAAAATCGCCAATACTTAGGCAAAAAGCCGAAAAGGAGTTCAAAACCCGCATCGGCCGTCCGAACAACACGCAAACACACACATAGCATTGCGTAGGTATTTGACACGTATTAGAACTCGATTTCGACGTACGGAAGCCGAGTTATCGCTCAGTTTGCAAAACTCGCCAACACTTATTCAAAAAGCCGAAAAGGAGTTCAAAACTCGCATCGGCCGTCCGAACAAAACACAAACACACACATAGCACTGCGTAGGTATTTGACACGCATTAGAACTTGCGGGACTCGAGTCCAACGTACAGAAGCCGAGTTATTGCCAAGTTTGTAAAATCGCCAACACTTACGCAAAAAGCCAAAAAGGAGTTCAAAACCCGCATCGGCCGTCTGAACAACACGCAAACACACACATAGCACCGCGTAGATATTTGACACGCGTTAGAACTTACAAGACTCGATTCTGACGTACGGAAGGCGAGTTATCGCCTAGTTTGTAAAACTCGCCAACACTTAGGCCAAAAGCTGAAATGGGGTTCAAACCCGCATCGGGCGTCCGTATGTCACGCAAACACACACATAGCACCGTGTAGGTATTTGACACGCGTTAGAACTTACGAGACTCGATTCCGACGTATGGAATCTGAGTTATCACCAAGTTTGCAAAATCGCCAACACTTAGGCAAAAAGCCGAAAAGGAGTTCAAAACCCGCATTGGCCGTCCGAACAACACGCAAACACACACATAGCACCGCGTAGGTATTTAACAGGCGTTAGAACTTACTGGACTCGATTTCAACGTACGGATGCTGAGTTATCGCCCAGTTTGTAAAATTCGTCAACACTTAGGCAAAAAGCCGAAAAAGGGTTCAAAACCCGCATCGGCCGTCCGTATGACACGCAAACACACACATAGCACCGCATAGGTATTTGACACGCGTTAGAACTTACGGGACTCGATTCCGACGTACGAAAGCTGAGTTATCGCCAAGTTTGTAAAATCGCCAACACTTAGGCAAAAAGCCAAAAAGGAGTTCAAAACCCGCATCGGCCGTCCGAAGAACATGAAAACACACACATAGCACCGCGTAGGTATTTGACACTCGTTAGAACTTATAGGACTCGATTGCGACGTACGGAAGCCGAGTTATCGCCCAGTTTGCAAAATCGCCAACACTTAGGCAAAAAGCCGAAAAAGAGTTCAAAACCCGCATCGGCCATCCGAACAACACGCAAACACACACATAGCACTGCGTAGGTATTTGACATGCATTAGAACTTACGGGGACTCGAGTTCGACGTACGGAAGCCGAGTTATCGCCCATTTTGCAAAATCGCCAACACTTAGGCAAAAAGTCGAAAAGGAGTTCAAAATCCGCATCGGCCATCCGAACAACATGCAAACACACACTTATCACCTCGTAGGTATTTGACACACGTTAGAACTTACGGGACTCAAGTTTGACTTACGGAAGCCGAGTTATCGCCCAGTTTGCAAAACTCGCCAACACTTAGGTAAAAAGCCGAAAAGGAGTTCAAAACCCGCATCGGCCGTCCGAACGACACACAAATACACACATAGCATCGTGTAGGTATTTGACACGTGTTACAACTTACAGGACTCGATTCCGACCTACGGAAGCCGAGTTATCGCCTAGTTTAAAAACTCACCAACACTGAGGCAAAAAGCCGAAAAGGAGTTCAAAACCTGCATCAGCCATCCGAACGACACGCAAACACACACATAGCACCGCGTAGGTATTTTACACACGTTAGAACTTACGGGACTCGATTCCAATATACGGAAGTCGAGTTAACGCCAAGTTTGCAAAACTCGCCAACACTTAGGCAAAAAGTCAAAAAAGAGTTCAAAACCCGCATCGGCCGTCCGTATGACACGCAAACACACACATAGCACCGCATAGGTATTTGACACGCGTTAGAACTTACGGGACTCGATTCCGACGTATGGAAGCCGAGTTATCGCCCAGTTTGCAAAACTCGTCAACACTTAGGCAAAAAGCTGAAAAAGAGTTCAAAACCCGCATCGGCCGTCCGTATGACATGCAAACACACACATAGCACAACGTAGGTATTTGACATGCGTTAGAACTTACGGGACTCGATTCTGATGTACGGAAGCCGAGTTATCGGCCAGTTTGCAAAACTCGCTAACACTTAGGTAAAAAGCCGAAAAGGAGTTCAAAACCCGCATCGGCCATCCGAATGACACGCAAACACACACATAGCACCGCGTAGGTATTTGACACGTGTTATAACTTATGGGACTCGATTCTGACGTACGGAAGCCGAGTTATCGCCTAGTTTGTAAAACCCGCCAACACTTAGGCAAAAAGCCGAGAAGGAGTTCAAAACCCGCATCGTTCGTCCGAACGACACGCAAACACACACATAGCACCGCGTAGGTATTTAACACGCGTTAGAACTTACGGGACTCGATTCTGACGTACGAAAGCTGAGTTATTGCCCAGTTTTTAAAACTTGCCAACACTTAGGCAAAAAGCCGAAAAGGAGTTCAAAACCTGCATCGGCCCTCCGAACGATACGCAAACACACACATAGCACCGCGTAGGTATTTGACATGCGTTAGAACTTATGGGACTCGATTCTGACGTTCGGAAGCTGAGTTATCGCCTAGTTTGCAAAACTCACCAACACTTAGGTAAAAAGCCGAAAAGTTGTTCAAAACCCGCATCAGTCGTCCGAACGACACGTAAACACACGTATAGCACCGCGTAGGTATTTGAAACGCGTTAGAACTTACGGGACTCGATTCTGACGTACGGAAGCCTAGTTATCGCCCAATTTGCAAAACTGAACATGAATAAGAACACAAACAAAACTAACTTAAATATGCTATATTTTCGAATTCGTTATTAATATTTTAATATTGTAGGGTCTTGTTGATGAGACTTCGGCGGGTGGAGGTTGCGGCACAGGCGATGCCCGCGGTGGAGATGGTGATGATCGTTGGGCTGATGCTGATGAGACTATTGAGGGTGGGACCGGCAGTCAGACCGGAGGTGGGAGCGGCGGTGGGACCAGTGGTGGTACCAGCGATGGGACCGGTGGCGATGGTAATACCGAGATTCCTGATCTTGGGTTGTAATACCCATTATGTTTATATTTTGACTTTCATATATGTATATTTATACAGCTTTTGAGTTGTACAGACTAGAGTTTAAAATCTAGTTAGGTTGATGGTATATGTATCTAACTATATTTTGATTGTTTATGATTACATTGATGGTTGATATAACAAAAGTTATTATTATTATTGATATGCGTTCGTGAAGAATTCTTTATAATTTTTCTTTAGTTTATAACAGGTATAATTATATATATGTAAATGAACAAGAGTATTTTGCATTTTTTCGGAATTTTTTTTTCTAAAAAACTCATTGGCGACGGGCATTGAGGATCATTGGCGACAGCTCAACCGTCGGCAATGACTATTTTTTAATTTTTTGAGGAAAAAATATCGACAAAGTTATTCGTCGCCATCGCTGTCGCTATACATCATTCTTAAATGATTTGTAGTCATGCTTGCAATGATCCCGTCGGGAATGGCACTTAGTTTAAAAATTATGTTTTAAATATTATTTGTATTGTGTTTAAATGTCATTTTATGACCTAGGATGGTGATAATATTGTAGTATTTATGTTGCGTGCACGAATAAATAATTAAGAATTTTAAAGACCAAAATAAAAATTTTCTGAAAAAGTTTACGTAAAAAGATTATTCACGTGAAGAACGATACGAGTTAGGTTTTGACCCTAAGTACTTTTGAGAGATCCATACGTCGTATTGACTTTCCATTTCAAGATATACCGGCAATACATCGTGAAAAATCGTATTGTCCAGTAAAAAATTTTCTCTGAAAAACGCTGTGCTTGACACGTCGTGCTTAAAAAAATTTCTTCCGTCTATGGACTTTTCGGTATATTTGTTTTGACAAACCGCTTTGTCGTGCTTACACTAACAAAATCCTTGGTCGTGCTTATACTGACAAGATGCTTTGTTGTGCTTACGCCTGACACACGCTGACACACGCCTAGCACACGCTGACACACGCCTGGCACACGCTGGGTACTAAAGTATAATTAACCTAGGTACCAAAATGTAATAAGTCGGGTGTAATGTGTAAATAGCGTAATTAACTTAGGTACGAAAGTGTAATTAACCTAGGTACCAAAGTGTAATAAGCCGGGTGAAAACTGTAATAAGCCAAGCCCCTAACGTGCAATTAGTGAAACTATGTTTTTCTATAAATAGTAAGCTAAATTCATTCATTTCCTACCAATTCACAAGGAATTCAAGAGCAAAAATACTCTATATTTATATTCTGAGAGGTATTGTGAGAAAATAATTGCTTTTGAAGCATCGAAGCGCTACGCAATTGGAAGTAAAGCTAGCAACTACAAGAGGTAACATCTCTAGTTGTTTTTATGTTCGATTTTATTTCATTTTATAGTCTATAAGCTCAAGAACATAAGTCGTTACCATGTTCAGATTTTCCAACTTCGCGTTCTTCGTATATTCTTGAGCAAAAGTCATAAATTTTACATAAGTAGGTTTATAATTTTATTATTTTTATGTTATAGTATGTTATTAAGTGTTAGAACATGTTATCCTAGCAAATTAATGCTCGTAGTATCATGTTTTAATAAATGAAAAGAAGAATTGTGAACCAAAATATACTATATGCTGTTGATATAATATACTACACCTACATTTGAATTACCTCTTATTGTAAGGTTATTGCTATAGTGTGACTCCTTCAAAATAGGTCCACACGACCCATTCTGAGTCGCCAGATATCACACTATAAAAATCAAATACAAACTTCATTTATACAACTATTGAACTATCGTGCAGAATACGACCACAGTTAAACTGTGAGTTTTAATACAAATGTATGTAACTCTCACGGTGCCTCGACCACAACCTTACAATGATGCTTTACATAAATGTATAGCCAAAAACTGTTTTGGAAATTAAAATCTTTGGAAAATGCTCAAGGAAACCTTCGTACATGGGAGGCCATGCGTCTAGGTTATAATAGATATCATATGTCCACAGAATTATCCTTGGTTGACCCAATAGTCCCCAAAGAAAAACAAGAAGATTGCTATCATCTTCTTTCCAACGGTGAGTCTTCTCTTGACATATAATTATCTCCGTTTTCTTCAATTGAGAATTATATTTTAAACAAACTCCAAGATTATATAAGTAGTGCTCGTAGATATACTCAGCAAGTGGATGTGCACAACCCTATCTTATGATAACTTGAGGTTGTATGTCATTAGACATCTTGTATGATAGTGGCAAAACACCCTTCCAAAGTTTGGTTCACCTCACCCTATTTGGTTCACCAAAATTAAATATCAAATGACGTATATAATACGACACACTTATCTAATGTTCTCAATAAAATTATTTCCATACTATTTAGGGAGAACCTCAACAGCTATGGACCACCGTTCTATTCTCCTGTTATCCCCACTCGACCCAGCTACACTCTTATTACCTGAAAGGAATTGTGAAGCATAAAGGGTGAGCACAACTAGCCCAGTAAAGAATATCATGACTAAAGATAATTTACATCATCAATAGCCTTCATCAGTAATAAATCAGAGATTTAGAACATATGGTAGATGATAAAACTTTTCAACCATAGTTGCAGCAGAACGAACAATCCATTAGAAGAGTCAAATAGACCATCAGATCTATTATCTTCTCCATGTTAAAAGTCCACCAATAATGTTTTATCCCTGTAACATCAATCAACAATTCCTGTCCACAATCATATGAATAACTCATAATCATAATTGTGATTCTAAATTCCTCTTCGCACCCAGGACGAAGATAATTTTCATCACCTATCTTCACATGAAACATCAAAAATCATGGTTATACCAAATCACAATTCCTGCTCATAATCATACTAATAAATTCATCTTTGCACTACGGCCAAAGATATTCATTAACAATTCATCTTTGCACTACAGGCCAAAGACATACAACTGTATTTTAGAAGAGTCAAGTAGAGCATGATATCTACTATCTTTTACGAATTAAAAGTGTATAATCAATATTTTATCGCTGAAGCTCAACTTAATATATAATCCACATCATCCAATCATCCCTGCAGTACGGCCAAGGATATTCATGTAATCATCAATGGTCATGATTATACCGAATAATCCCTGGTTATAATCATACCAATAACTGTCCATCAATGCACTACGGGCCAATGAGGGCTTTTACCACATCATCTATAACATTACGGGTCATGATTATACCAAATGATCCCTGGTCATAATCATACCAATAAACAGTTCATCTATGCACATAAGCCAAAGATACTCATCAATCAATAGTTCACTTTGCACGTAAGCCAAAGATATACAACTATAAAACTAGTAATCAACAGTCCATCTTTAATCATGTGAATCAATAGCAATTAATTGCTCATTTATCCGGTTAATTAGTCGATTGGTCAATATAACCTCCAGACATCAATTATTATAGAAATAAATGTCGATTTTCACTAACACTAATAATTTTAACACAATGGAACTATCAATTTTATTTTAATCAACACAAACTTATTCATCATTAATATTATAACTCACAATATTTAACAACCAGGTCGTTCCCAGGAAAGAGGGGGCTTTCCGATAAGGATTTCTCCCTATTGGCGCGCAATTAGATTATCTAACCTCTCATTGACAGAACTTCAAGACATTGTCAATATTGCAAATAATAATATGAATAACTTTGTCGTCTCAATTATTGATTTAATAATATAACATATTATACAGATGATACTGTGACCATAATTGAATCAATAATATGAGAGATATGATGCAACAATTCTTGTAGAAAGTAATAATTGAGTATAATCGAGTGACTTCTTACGTAAGCATCAATAATCAATACCGTGTGCTATTATGCAACCACGCCAGATTCGTATTTTTTTTACTACCGGTAGTTCAACAGTTTTAAATCGGTAACACTTTTGCCGTTATTTTTATAAAAGATAATTACATCGCTTTCTAAATACGACAATACTTCCATCATGGGTCCACTAATAATTGTGCCATCGCATTTAATATTCCCTGTTAAAATGAATATTCCCCGACCAATCAAATATTCCCCGACACAACGAATATTTATATCAACTTTCTTACTTTGTAATATTTTCAAATATCACCCTTAACTTTAACCTTTATCAATTTAACAATTTACTAAATAGAATAATTATAAGAAAATTGAATACTTTCATTTCATAAAATTTGGGGTCTCACATATAGCTTCAGCAAAACTAAGAAATGAATTGTTTATTCATATTGATTGTTAAGCTTAAATTGTTGTGTCAAACCAAATTGTTTGGTAAGACATCCTATTCTGAAGTTGGGTGTCCCTTATGGGATCTTTCGATCGATAATATATTGAAACTAAGTTTGGTGCATTTGAGCACTGATAGAATGAGATGCATACTCCTAGGATGTTGAATAGGTTGATCCCCTATCTCATATCTGAACAAAATTTATAAGTCTGTGTGACTGACAGAAATATAAATCCATAAGTGAAATGGTAACAACTATCAGTCAAAATTTGAATTGTTGTATTTCTTCAAATCATATATTATTATAAATACAAAACTTGTTGAGCATGTCATAGCTCACCCTTGCAAATTATTCCCTTTGCAGTTTTAGATGGTAACCTTGGAACATCTGGAGTAGATAAAGGGAAGAGTCCCTGCTTATATTAGGTTATATTCTTGTCTATTTGAATACTTTGTAATAAGAAATTCTTTATGAGAATCATGTAATCGAACCTTAATATTTATGATATATAACATCTTTTATTTCTACAACCGTGTTTTCCTTATATATATAGATGTAATTAGAATATTCAATTTAGTTGAGATCCTTGGAAACTATTTATCTGAGTGAGGGTATTAATAGCATGGACTATTCATGTTGTTATTAATACTCTGGATTTCAGATAGATAGTTACTATCAATACGATAGTGTAAATTTGCATGATATAGACTATACATCTGAGTGAGGGTATTGGTAATATGGACTGTTCATGTTATTACTGGTACTCTGAATTTCGGATAGATAGATACTATTCGTAGATACAGTCTATAAATCTAAGTGAGGGTATCTAAACACAGCAATAGTTCTGACGAGAACTATTATCTGTTATGGGATGCTGTGAACCTTGGATCTATGGAAATTGTATCTTGTAATAATTGTATAGTCACTCGATTAGATATAAACATAAAATCGGATACCATGGGTGTATAGATTTAAATGCGTTATATTAATTGATTAGTCCTGAGCACCAAATCGGATACCGCGGGCATATAGATTTGGGGGCGTCAAAGAATGGTATCAAAGCTATAAGCATGAATTTGCGATAAGCCCCGAGCCTTTTGCTGGTGACATCCCTTTAAGGGAATGCACCGAAGCCAGACTTTCCGTAGGGGACGCCAAGCGAGTCAGTGGCAAATTGATAGGTACCTTTGTAATGTGCTATGGTTGAAAGTACCATGAGTGTTACAAGAATGGTATCAAAGCAGTTAAGGCTATAGATATAAGGAATAGGCTTCTTAGTATATAGTCTTCGAGTCCGTAAAAATATTAACTTACACATAAAATAACATAAAAAAAACTTTATGTTCTGTGTAAAATTTTGTAAGTATAAATAATAAATGAAGAATTGATGATAAAAATGGTGAGTTATTAGGTATAAAATTTATTCAATCATGTGTGTTTATATAGGAAGAACCATTATTGTTTGTCAAGAAGAAGAAGTGTTGAGACTTTTGTTCGACTATAAGTTGTTGAACAAAGTAACTATTAAAAGTAGGTACAGATTATTATAATAGAGGTTCTTTTTTATCAGTAGAATGATCATATTGAAAGTTAAGGATAACGTGAAAACACTAAAAAGGGAAGAAGTTGTGAACTAAGTTCAATTCTTATGAATTTTTGCTGAGAGTAAGTTAATTTTTGGGTCTTTAAAGAGACGGAGTATCCGTAGAATTGATAAGAAAGATAAGTGTTGAGTAGTAAAATATATCTTCTATAAAGGTAGTATGATTATAAGAACAAATGTTTTTGAAGCCAGTGGGAATATAAAGATATAAAAATGAAGAATAGTTATCCACATCTTTTTATGGGTAATGTGTATCGTGATTCTGGGGACAGAATCCTTATAAGGGGGGAAGAATGTAACGACCTAGAAATTCACTTAGTTTAAAATTTAAGTTTTAAACATTATTTGTATTGTGTGTTTAAATGTCATTTTATGACCTAGGATGTGATAATATTGTAGTATTTATGTTGCGTGCAAGAATAAATAATTAAGAATTTTGAAGACGAAAATAAAAAATTTCTGAAAAAGTTTAAGTAAAAATATTATTCATGTGAAGAACGATACGAGTTAGGTTTTGACCCTAAGTTCTTTTGAGAGATCCATACGTCGTATTGAATTTTCGTTTCAAGATATACCGGTAATACGTCGTGAAAAGTTGTATTGTCCAATAAAAAAATTCTCCGAAAAACATCGTGCTTGACACGTCGTGCTTAAAAATTTTTCTTCCGCCTTTGGACTTTTTGTTATATTTGTTTTGACAAGCTGCTTTGTCGTGCTTACACTGACAAAATCATTTGTTGTGCTTATACTAACAAGATGTTTTGTCGTGCTTACGCCTGACACATGCTGACACACGCTGACGCATGCCTGGCACACACCTGGCACACGCTGGGTACTAAAGTATAATTAACCTAGGTACCAAAATGTAATAAGCCGGGTGTAAAGTGTAAATAGTGTAATTAACCTAGTTAACCTAGGAACCAAAGTGTAATAAGTCGGGTGCAAACTGTAATAAGCCAAGCCCCTAACGTGCAATTAGTGAAACTATATTTTTCTATAAATAGTAAGCTAAATTCATTCATTTCCTACCAATTCACAAGGAATTCAAGAGCAAAAATACTCTATATTTATATTTTGAGAGATATTGTGAGAAAATAATTACTTTTGAAGCATCGAAGCGCTACGCATGATTGGAAGTAAAGCTAGAAACTACAAGAGGTAACATCTCTTGTGAGACCCCAGATTTTATAAATAAAGATTTAAATTTCTCAAAATATTTTTTTATATTATGGTGTGGATTTGAGATAGTGTTATAGTTGTGGGTAATATTTGAAAATTTTGCAAAGTATGCAAGTTGTTATAAATATTCGTTTGGTCGGGGAATATTCTTTTTGTCGGGAATATCCGTTTACGACGACACAATCATTAGTGGACCCCACAATGTAAGAACCGTCAGTAGTTAGAAAAACAAAAAATATTTTATGGAAATAACTACGGAGGTTTTACCATTAATATCATTGTTGAACTACCCTTAGTAAAGTAATACGAATATGTCTGGCGTGGTTGCATATAGTAGCACACGGTATTGATTATTGATGCTTACGTAAAGTCAGTCACTCGCTTATACCGCATTATTGCTACAAAGAATTGCTACATCATATCTCTCATATTATTGATCCAATTATTGTCACAATGATCATGTGCATAATATGTTATATTATTAAATCAATAATTGAGATGACAAAGTTATTCATATTATTAAATTGATATTTACAATGTCTAGAAGTTACATCAAGGAGAGGTTTGGTCACCTAATTGCGCCATGATAGGAGAAATCCTTATTGAAAGCCCCATCTTTTCTGGGAACGACCTGGTTGTTAAATATTGTGAGTTATGATATTAATGATGGATAAGTTCGTGTTGATTAAAGATGAATTTGATAGTTCCATTGTGTTAAAATTATTTGTGTTAGTAAAAATTGACATTTATTTCTATAATAATTGATGTCTGGAGGTTATATTGTTCAATCGGGTATTTGGGGAACTTTTTTGTGTCAGAGTTACTATTCACGAGTTACTATTCATGAGTTACTATTCATGAGTTTTAATAGTAACTTGTCATTTCAGTTTTCCAAGAGTTATTTGTCCTTTCAGTTTTCCAAGAGTTATTTGACCCTTCAGCTTTCCAATAGTTATTTGCCTCTTCGGTGTTCCAAGAGTTAATTACCCTTCGCAAATAATAGTTACCTCTTCAATATTATCAAGAGTCATTTTGACCCTTCGTTAAGACCAAGAGCCACTCTTAGTTTTTCTATAAATAGAAGCTCATTCCTTCATTATTTCTTACGAATTCATTGAAACTCTAGAGAGAGAAATTATAGAGAGAAGCTATAGAGAGAAAATTATAGAGAGAAAGAAGAAGAGTATTCTGCTACTTCACTACTTCTATATCCAGTTTCTTTTATAGTAAGGGGTGTTATTCTTTCTTATTCATGAAGAGAACTTCTGTTACTCCATTGTTATTTATTCTGTTAAAATAACTTGTATACGCGACATACCCTATACTTGGTGAAATCCTTATGTTATTCCATTTTTTATTATTTTGTTAGAATAACCTGTATGCGCGGTTTACCCTATACTTGGTGGAATGACCTGTATATGTTGTTTACCCAATACTTGGTGATCTTCTTCTGTTATTCCATTTTTTATTATTATGTTGGAATAACCTGTTTATGCGAAGTACCGCATACTTGGTGAAATTCTTTTATTATTCCGTTATTTATTATTCTGTCGGAATATCCTGTCGGTGTGAATTTCACCTGACCTGGTTCCATATTTATTATTCCGCATTTATTATTCTGTCAGAATATCCTGTCGGTGTGAATTTCACCCAACCTAGTTCCATTATTTATTATTCCGCATTTATTATTCTGTTGGAATAACCTGTGTATGTGGATTGCCACATGCATGGTGAATGATCCTTTGTATTCATTCCTTATTAAATTGTGGAAATGATCTCAGATATCGTGGATTACTGTACATGGCGGTGTGAAAATCCATTTGCGCTTTCATATATTCTTTATTATACTCAGTTGGTTAAAGTTTTGACTTCTATACTCCATGAAATTAGTGGAATATCCTTGATATTTGCGCTTCATTCAGTATCTTTTCATGGAAATATTCTTCTGAGCATTCTTGAATTTTACTTTACAAAGAAGTATCATGTTGACAATTTGGACATTATTAGTTCCTGGATAAATTAATTCTTGAACTTGTTTTATTGAATTATTATGTCATTGTCATCATCCTCATGTTATATTATGTTGAAAGTCATCTTTGGCTTACGTGCATAGATGGACTTAGTATGATTATGACCAGGGATCATTCGGTATAATCATGACCTATTATAAATAATGTGATAAAAGTCCTCAGTGGCCTGTAATGCGTTGATGAATAGTTTTTGGTATGATTATGACCAGGGTTTATTCGGTATAGTCATGACCATTGATGATTTAATGAAAATCCTTGACCGTGGTACAGGGATGATTAGATGTGGTGGTTTATTTATTAAGCTGAGTCTCAGCGATAAAAATTGATGAAAACCTTTTAAAACCTAAAAGATAGTAGACTTTATTCTCTACTTGACTCTTTAAATGGATTGTATATTCCGCTGCAGTTAAACTTGATGTCTATTGTATATTATCAGTTTAACATTGTTGAAGACTAATGATAATTTATTCTATATTATCTTAGTCATAATATTGCTTACTGGGCTAGTTGAGCTCACTCTTTCCTTCACTGTTCTCTTCAGGAAATGAGAATATAGCTGGGACGAGTCGGGAAACGAAGTGACGGTCCAGATGATAGCATTAGTAGTCCTCACTATTCTGTTAAATAGTGTGACAATAAATGTAACGAGGACTGAATTTGAGTTTGTATACTGTCTATAAGGACTCTATTGAGAATGGATATTGTCTAGAAGGCAATATTCTTGTTTAAACTCTTAGTTTATGTTTTGTCGTATTTTACACAACAGTTGTATAATTAAGTTGTATTTGTATTTTATACCATATATATGGCAACTCAAGATGGGTGATGTACACCTAATTTTGGGGGCGTCACATCTCTAGTTGTTGTTATGTTCGATTTTATTTCATTTTATAGTCTATAAGCTCAAAAACATAAGTCGTTAGTATGTTCGGATTTTCCAACTTCGATTTCTTCGCATATTCTTGAGCAAAAGTCATAAATTTTACATAAGTAGGTTTATGATTTTATTATTTTTATGTTATGATATGTTATTAAGTGTTAGAACATGTTATCCTAGCAAATTAATGCTCATGTTTTACTAAATGAAAAGAAGAATTGTGAACCAAAATCACAATTTTGACATTTCTGTCCATTTTCCGAAATTTTAAAATGGTAATATGCTTTTGAATGATTAATAACGTTGTAGATATGGAAGTTAGGAGCGCGTAGGCAAAAGAATCACCCAAAAATGTTTTAAAATGAAAACTTTATGGCAATTTCCGTAAAAGACGTCAAAGCTGAAAATTTCTTAGAGACTCTAATTTAAGGGCTTAAAAGAGCTAGGGTGTTGAGAAACTTATATCACCTATGAAAATAGTTTTGTAGGGTTATTTTAACGAGGTTACGCTTATAGTTTAGAATACTAAACATCAAGTCAAGTTTCCTATACCCAAGTTATTACTTTCGCAAGTTCTTCTTAACCCTTAAATTACTTATGCAAATTTCTTAAAACTATTTACTCATTGAACATGATTTTTATCTTGATATGCCGTTGAAATAATATACTACACCTACATTTGAATTACCTCTTATTGTAAGGTTATTGCTATAGCTTCAACATAACTAAGAAATGAATTGTTTATTCATATTGATTGTTAAGCTTAAATTGTTGTGTCAAACCAAATTGTTTGGTAAGACATCCTATTCTGAAGTTGGGTGTCCCTTATGGGATCTTTCGATCGATAATATATTGAAACTAAGTTGGGTGCATTTGAGCACTGATAGAATGAGATGCATACTCCTAGGATGTTGAATAGGTTGATCCCCTATCTCATATCTGAACAAAATTTATAAGTCTGTGTGACTGACAGAAATATAAATCCATAAGTGAAATGGTAACAACTATCAGTCAAAATTTTAATTGTTGTATTTCTTCAAATCATATATTGTTATAAATACAAAACATGCTGAGCATGTCATAGCTCAACCTTGCAAATTATTCCCTTTGCAGTTTTAGATGGTAACCTTGGAACATCTGGAGTAGATAAAGGGAAGCGTCCCTGCTTAGATTAGGTTATATTCTCGTCTATTTGAATACTTTGTAATAAGAAATTCTTTATGAGAATCATGTAATCGAACCTTAATATTTATGATATATAACATCTTTTATTTCTGCAACCGTGTTTTCCTTACATATATAGATGTAATTAGAATATTCAATTTAGTTGAGATCCTTGGGAATTATTTATCTGAATGATGGTATTAATATCATGGATTGTTCATGTTGTTATTAATACTCTGGATTTCGGATAGATAGTTACTATCGATACGATAGTGTAAATTCGCATGATATAGACTATACATTTGAGTGAGGGTATTGTTAATATGGACTGTTCATTTTATTACTGGTACTCTGAATTTCGAATAAATATATACTATTCGTGGATATAGTCTATAAATCTAAGTGAGGGTATCTAAACACAGCAATAGTTTTGACGAGAACTATTATCTGTTATAGGATACTGTGAACCCTGGATCTATAGGAATTGTATCTTGTAATAATTTTATAGTCACTCGATTAGTTATAAGCATAAAATCGGATACCATGGGTGAATAGATTTAAATGCGTTATATTAATTGATTAGTTCTAAGCACCAAAACGGATACCGCGGGCGTATAGATTTGGGGGCATCATAAGTCTTGTTTGACACTAATTGTATTGTATTATCTAAGGGTGGTATGTATGTCGGAAAAGGATATGAATCTAATGGCATGTACAAACTAAATGTTATTAATGAAAATTCATCTTTTGCTTATATGATTTCTACTTTTAATGTTTGGCATGCTAGATTAGGACATGTAAATTATAAAAGTATGTGTAACATGAGTAATCTTAGTTTAATTCCTAAGATTAATTTTTCTGATTTAGAAAAATGTGCTATATGTGTTAAATCTAAAATTTCCAAGAAGCCTTTTAAAAAAGTAGAAAGAAATTCACAATTATTAGAATTAATTCATTCTGATATTTGTGAATTTGAGAGCATATGAACTAGGGGAGGTAAAAGATATTTTATAACATTTATAGATGATTGTTCTAGATACACTCAAGTTTATTTGTTAAGGACTAAATATGAGGCTTTAGAAAAATTTAAAATCTACAAGGCTGAAGTTGATAATCAATTAGATCGAAGAATTAAAATTCTTAGATCGGATAGAGGAGGGGAATACTTCTCTTATAATGATTTTTGTGAGAATTATGGTATAATTCATCAAACTACAACCCCTTATAATCCCTAACAAAATGGAGTGGCAGAACAAAAAAATAGGACACTTGAAGAAATGATTAATACATTACTTCTTACTTCTGGTTTGCCAAAAAATTTATGGGGGGAAACATTAATGATTGCTTGTTATATACTTAATCGTATACCCCATAACAAAACTCATATTACACCTTATGAATTATGGAAAAAGAGAAAACCCTCTCTTGACCATTTAAGGGTGTGGGGATGTAGAACACTAGTAAGGTTAACTGATCCTAAAAGGCCTAAACTTGGTGCTAAAGCAATCAAGTGTGCTTTTATAGCCTATGCACAAAATAGCAAAGCCTATAAATTTTTGACTATGGAATCCACAAATTCTGTTAGCCAAAATATAATTTTGGAGTCTAGAGATGTTGAGTTGTTTGAGAATTCTTTCTTTAGGAAAAGGTCAAGAGAAGACACTAATAAAGACAATTAAGAAATAGTTCATCATGGAACAAATGATGAAATGGAACTTACTACATCTATTGAAGAAATAGAACCAAGAATAAGTAAAAGAGCAAGGATAAAAAAATCCTATGGCCCTTATTTCTACATGTACCTAGTAGAAGGAAACATGGGTGCTATTGTTTCTTCTAGTGTTTTTGTGACTGAGCATGATTCTAGTGATAGAGATCCATTGACTTTTAGAGAAGCTATGTCCTCTCAAGATTCAGGTTTTTGGCAAGAAGTCATTAATGATGAAATGGATTCTATCATGGGTAACAAGACTTGGGTCTTGGTGGCTTTACCTCATTGTTGTAAACCTGGCTGTAAATGGATCTTTAAAAGGAAAAGAAAATCAGATGGATCCATTGATAAGATAAGTATAAAGCTAGACTAGTAGCCAAAGGTTTTAAATAAAAGGAAGGAATTGATTACTTTGATATATATGCTCTAGTAGCAAGAATTAGTACCATTAGGTTATTAATTGCATTAACATCAATTCATAAACTTGTTATACACCAAATAGATGTTAAAACAGCTTTTATAAATTGTGACCTAGAAGAAGAAGTTTATATGGAACAACCAGAAGGGTTTGTTTTGAAAGGTCAAGAAAGAAAAGTTTGTAAACTTATTAAATTTTTATATGGCCTAAAACAAGCACCTAAGCAGTGGCATGAAAAATTTGATCAAATGATTGTTTCAAATGGGTTTAAAATAAATGAATCGGATAAATGTGTTTATTCTAAGTTTAGTAAAGGTTTTGGTGTTATAATTTGTTTATGTGTTGATGATATGCTTATTTTTGGTACTAGTGAGAAGGTAGTATTAGAAACAAAAGCATTTTTGTCTGCTACTTTTGATATGAAAGATATGGGGGAGGCTGATGTAATTTTCGATATTTAAATTGCGCGGTCTCGAGATACCATTTCTTTAACTCAGTCTCATTATATTGAGAAATTGTTAACAAAGTTTAATCATGAGAATTGCAAGATAGCCTCTACCCCATATGATCATTCTGTTAAGTTATTTCCAAATAAAGGAAATAACATATCTCAGTTATAGTATGCAAGTGTAATTGGTAGTCTAATGTATGCAATGCAGTGCACTAGACATGATATAGTATTTGCAGTAGGAGTATTGAGTAGGTTTACTCATAATCCAGATCAAGTTCATTGGGATGCAGTATCAAGGATACTTAAATATCTTAAAGGCACAATGAATTATGCATTATGCTATAAAGGATACCCAGCTGTGGTAGAAGGGTACACGGATGCAAATCAGATAACGAATTCAGATGAAATAAAGTCTACAAGTGGATGGATATTCACTTTAGGAAGAGGGGAAATTTCTTGGGGTTCTAAGAAACAAACCTTGATATCATATTCAACTATGGAATCTGAGTTTGTTGCATTATCAACTACTGTAAAAGAAGTCGAATGGCTTAAGGATTTTTTATTTGAGATACCACTTTTGTCCAAACCAATGACTATTATCTCAATATATTATGATAATGAGGCAGCATTATCACGGTCTTATAACAAGGTTTATAACGAGAAGTCTAGACATATAAGTTTAAGACATAGTTATGTAAGGGAACAAATAAATAAAGGGGTTGTTACCTTTAACTATGTCAAGTTAAAGGAAAATTTGCAGATCCTTTTACAAAAGGCCTAGGCAAGGATGTAATATGTAAGACTTCCAGGGAGATGAGTTTAAAGCCTTTAAATGAGAGGTGATCTATAAGTGGAACACAACTAAATACTAGAGTAACATCTGGTATATTAGTTTAATGGAAAAATACTTATAGTAATAACCAGTTATACACTTGACAAGTATGAAGAAGAAATTCTTCAAAACCATCTCAAAGATAGTGTATGTTTGTATGGAGAACAAAGAGGGTAGGGTAAATGTTTAATGAATCTATGTCCAGAATGGAGGATTCAGATCATACAAGTGCATCTAATTAGATTCACCTATATAAGTGAAGGAAGTGGGCCACTTCTACGAGATATAAGGCTTATCTCTAAGTCACTTACAAAACCCAAGATGTAAATATAAGGGTTTCCTTAAACTATAAGAGATACAGTATATGTCTATAGAGCAAGATATCACTGTAAGATTTTTTAGTTCAAAGCTAACACTACTAAAAATTCAGATATTTTGTAAAATAGACTATGTAAAGGTTCATATCGAAAGACATCTCTTACTTACGTATACTATATTTAATAAGAAAAAGAAGAATGTCAAAGGAAAAGGATTGGAAGATTATGAAAATAGGGGAGGATTGTTGGATATTTTCATTATCTAAAAGTATATAATAAATGTATTATATGTTATCTATGTAACCAATAATTAATATTGGTTTAGTTAGATAAGAGAGAGGTGTTGATATTAAGAAAGGACTTAGGTTGAAGTCATGGCAACAACATTCTTATAATATTTTTTTAATACAATTATGAAAGGCCAACAGTAATAAAAGGCCAACGATATTTCAATTGGGATGCCGACATCAGAATTGGGATACGCTTTGAGTTTGGGACATCCCAACATCGGAATTGGGATACGATCAAAATTGAGTTGGGACCAAAATTACATAATGACAGTAATAAGAATGGGATGCCATGTTTGGATATCAACATAACTCTTCAAATGGGTGTTTGGAAACCTATAAATAGGTTACAAATCCACCCAAAATACTCACTTCAAATCATTCAATCCTTCTCAAATTCTTAGAAAAATTATCATTTTAAATAATTTTTTTTTATTATAATTTTCTTCTTTTATTTATAGTTTAGGACTAGTTTTGTTTCTACACAACAAATTCTAGTACAGATTAAAGTCTGGGCCTCTTATTTTGGGAGACTAATTTATAGTAACTTTGTGTAGTAAAAGTTAGGGGCGAATATAGTCTTAAGGAAAGAGTGGCCAACCATTCGATTCAAGCAGGAATATTGTTGTTCTATATCTTACTACAAAACAAATATACAATAACTAGTATTATGTACAACGACTATAGAGTTTTGGGACTACGATAGAAGATTTAATAGTATGTACATCATTCATAGATTGTTAAGACTCGACGTCTGGAGAATGTGATGAATTTTCATGGTTAGTAGAGTTTTGAGACTCTACGACTAGAGAACTAGTTTTATTTACATCATCTGTAAGTGTTAGGACTCTACAAATGAAGAATGAATGTATGATTCACTAAAACTGATAAGAGTAGAAGGTTACTCGGAGATCGTAGAGGGAAACTCGACAACTTCGTCATCGCAAACAAAGAATGAGTTATTGACAGATGAAAAAGTAAGGAAAGATTTGGTTATAAAATAAATCCTATTATATTTAAAGAAAGTATAAAAAGGTTTATCAGAGATTGTCTTCTTAGCTTACTTGAAGACTCATGGAAAACTTGGTTTTTCGTATCATTTGGTGGAACCACAAAATCATTTGGTGAGCTTAAAATATCCATCAATGATTTTTGATGGAACCACAAAATCATTTGGTGAGCTTAAAATATCTATTAGTCGTTTGTTGATCGATTTCGCAATCAATGAATACGTGCAAGTATACACGGTCAACAAGTAATAAAGTGAAAGTAGAGTATCGTTCCCACGAAGAATTATTTAATAAAAATTACCAAATACTAACTCTTAACAAAATCAATTTTATCTAAACAATTACAAATTGTGAATTTTCTAATTAAGAAAACTAAATTAACTAATTAAAACTAAGATTTTAACGAATGAATTCAAATAAATAAAGATTAAGACTTCAATATCCCCAATTATGAATTATAAATCAATTATCCAATTATCCCAATTATTATGCCTACTAAATTGTTAACAGGAATTCTCAAATGCCAAAAGTCCTTTTCCAAGTGATCAATTGCCTTCTATTTAATCCAGATTAATTTTGCTATATTCCTATGCAAAACAATTGAATTAAACTCGTTACAATCCCAATTCCTTATGTGTTACATGCGGCGAAAAGATATTTCCATTCTATTCACAAACCTAATTATTCACTTCAGGCAAATAACTAAGTCACATGATATATCATGCCCGCCTCTAACCCTAGAATTCCTCTTCCAATTCCTTCTAGAGTAATAATTACTGATCAGATAATTAATGAATAAGTATAAGGCAAGATAAACAACTCACTTTGACACAAATAATTAGAATATAATGAATAACTAATTCATAGCCATAAAAAGTTCAATTGAAATCTCAAAAATAGTTAGTTCATAATTAATGAATTAAAACCAAGAATTCTGGCCTGAATAGACATCAAAAGATAAAAGTAAGATGAGAGAAGAGAATAGAATCATTGTCAAAGAACTCGATGCTCCCCTCTTGCTCTTGCTTCTCGATCTTCAATGGTCTCCAAGTTGCTTCAATCTCCAAAACTAATAAGAACTAGGGTTATGTTCTAATCTAAAGGGTGTTTAATCTAGGCTAAGCTATGTAATCTCCCTTTATTTTATGCCTTACATCATGTATTTATAGGTTACAAGCACAATTTTTAGTTTTGGAACAACCCCTATCCTATTTGGAGTCAAAAGGTGTCAAAATTACCAAAAAAGCGTCCGTGTCGCACTCAAACCCTTCCTCAGGCCTTGTTAACTGGGCACGGCTACATGAATCTGCCTTATAGCGCCTTTGGCTGGAAAATGAACTAGAAATAGCGCCCGACAATGGCCCAAAATCTGACATTTTCTGCTCCGACGTCCTTTTGGAAAATGGCCATAACTTCTTCGTCCGAACTCCGATTTCGATGATTCAAGATGTTCCGGAAAGAGGAGAAGTAGATCTACAACTTTCATTCTTGAAGTTTGCCGAAATAATGTCAGGAGATATAGTCAAATTGGCTCCGAAGTGGCTGCTGTGTAAATGGCAAGCCGAAAACGCGAATCTAGCCACCCCAAACATCGATCCATGTAACTTTTGTCCCAATTCCTATAAAATAACATAAAACATGCATGAATAGACACAAACACATAAAAACATCCTAAAAGACTTAAGAACAACAATAAATTAAGCCCGAATGTATCCAATTCATGGGTATAAAACTCACTCATCAAATACCCCCAAACTTAAATCTTTAGCATGTCCTCAAGCAAAAACACAAAAATGTTATGCAATGCAATGTAATGTAATGAAACTAATCTATATGCCTCTTAATCCAACAAAGAATGATGAAACAAGTCTATTCAACCTACCTTAGAGAAATCAAGTAAACATGATAATACATCATATTAAAACAAATCGAGAATTTCCCAATCAATCATCAAATCTTAGATCATTATCACCGATATAGTGCGTGTGTGCTCCACAACAATGTTAACTCGATATAAAATCAAATTTAAGACATAATAGATATCTTTGAAGGAATCATACAAAGGTGCAATTCATAAAATTCACGAACAAGCTATATCCAACTAAAGTCAAACATCCACCAAGTTCAAGAGTCTAATCTGGGGATACTTATGCTTTACTTTTCATTACGGGGCTTTTTGCTCTTTTCCGCTTTTATTATTATTTTTTAACCATAAGCGTGCAATGTCTCATTCCATTAGGCTAATGATGTCACCCCTTAGCGAGCTTTCACCAACGACTCCTGGACCATATAAGACCTTAGGGCGCTAGGTTTTAAGATACCCCTTGAGCGCATTTACTCAAGTAACAAAGGCCCGAGAAACAAAACTAGCCACGGTAATTTATTTTTTTCTTTTTTTTTTTTTTTTTTATAGATGTTTGGTGAGTGCGTTTTACGCTCCATCTCACGCCTTGTGTTTATGGGGAGTGTTTCTCCTCAACCCACCACAAGACTCAACATGTTTTTTTTAAAAGCTTATATACCCCAAAATTTCCCCCAAACTTAAGTTTTTATCAAAATTTAGCCATCTCCGCTTATTCATGTCTTTCATTCCTTCACACTAGTATTATACTTAAGAAATCCATTATGTATCAATTTAAACTTAATCGCTTAACATAGTCAAGTATTAACGTATAACCTTGATTATACCGGGCTTCAACAGAAAAGATTCAATTCATAACAAGAAATCACATCAAAGCCCTAATATTCAATACTATACTTATCTACTTAACTCCGCCTCATCATCATTGGCCAAAATAGACTTTTACTATCTAACAATTGGAATCATGCAAATATAAACTAAGCGCAACAAAAACATAGTAAAACTAACTACTATTTTTTATGATTTTTAAATTTTTTTTACACAAAAAAAAAATGCAACAACTAAATGTAAATAACCCGAAAACATAACGAACTACAATGTAAATAACTAACCATATGCAATAATACGACACTAAAATGCCCCCAAACTTAAACTAGACATTGTCCTCAATGACCGAAATAGAAAAAATTAAAGCAGAGGACTTCCACGAAAATATAGCAATCTTCCTCCTTGTCCGCTAAGTTTGGAGAATAAAGCTAAGCACATGGAACAAATTGGGCACCACACTTGAATTTGACTTGAATAACTCAGTAAAACCATGATAGAAGCAATTTTATTAAATCCTAAATAAATGCAAATTCAAAACTACTAATATAAAACTTAATAAAACTAAAATAAAAATTAAACTTGGGTTGCCTCCCAATAAGCGCTTGTTTTATAGTCTCAGCCTAACTTCTTCAATTCTCTATCCAATTCCCCTACGAAAGTTGAGGAACCCTCCATCCATCGGAAATAATATAGCTTTTGGTAGGTTCCCATTTACGATAGCCATTGTATTAAAGTCACCTAGCATGCTTTCTTTAGATAAGATCACATTCAAGAACGTCCAGCATCTAGGTGGTTTCTCCATTGTGTCTGCGAATATATTCTGGTATTGAAGCTTGTCAGACACAACAGTTTCTTCTTCTATCTTCTCCAGCTCATCGCACCATGGTTTCGAAGGTGTACTTGCTTTTACATCACAGAGAGTATTGCCGACGATATGACTACTAATCGGACAAGGTTTTGCAAATCTAACCTGACTCTTGAATCGTGGAGGAGAAGGCACTTGAGGCATAAATAACATTGGCTCATCATCATTGGTTCTCACAATTAGTTCTTCACCGAACTTGTTGTCATTATCCCCACTTGTCTCCTCTTTTTCATCTCGGGGCTCATCCAGTTGTAGATTTGGCTCGGGCTCACCATCTGCCTCGGAATCCATGTCATAGGGCAGTGTATTGAGGATTCGGTTGTTCAACGATGTGCTATCTGTCATTCCACTTGATTTTCCAAATTCTTGATCAACGCCTTAGCTTTGCAAATTCAAATTCTACTTGATTCATTTTCTTGTCTTGTTCCTCATTCCTTTTTCGAAGCTTTAATAAATTTTTCCAAGGCTTCCTCCCAATTTGAATGTTCTTCCCAGTTGTAGTGGAGGTGGACACAATAAATCTGTGGGTATGTTGGACTTGGAGCATAAAATTGATCTTGATTGTTACTCCATGAAAAATCCGGGTGATACCCCCAATCGATGATAGTTGTTGGGATAGACATAATTATTGGGGTAATCACCACTATATCTTATCTTAAACGAAAAGCGATGGTGGATTGATGACTCATATGATTTCCAAAGACAATAATCACAAGTAACCACCATACTTTGACGACGATATTGAGCTTCAAAAGCTTCAAACATCCTCGAAAGTGTCTCAATCTGTCTTGTGATGCGTAGAA
The DNA here is from genome assembly GCA_020205605.1 of Panax ginseng. Classification (NCBI taxonomy): domain Eukaryota; kingdom Viridiplantae; phylum Streptophyta; class Magnoliopsida; order Apiales; family Araliaceae; genus Panax; species Panax ginseng. Next base: position 87,650,281 of record CM035149.1, read on the forward strand.
AGTGTCTCGAGTCTTTCAATCTCCACTCCCCTTGGTTGAGTCATGTTCGTATGGCCATTGATACACAAAGTCATCCATGGTACCCGAAAAGAGAGAAATATAGAAAGAGAATTAAAATAAAAATAAAAATATTTAAATTAAGACTAATTTGATTGAAATTAATATTGGTAAATAATTATTAAATTAATTCCCGAATTGGCGCCAAAAACTTGTTGATCAATTTACATGATCAATGAATACGCAAGTATACACTACGAACAACAAGTAATAAAGTGAAAGTAGAGTATCGTTCCCACGAGGAATTATTTAATAAAAATTACCAAATACTAACTCTTAACCAAATCAATTTTATCTAAACAATTACAAATTGTGAATTTTCTAATTAAGAAAACTAAATTAACTAATTAAAACTAAGATTTTAACGAATGAATTCAAATAAATAAAGATTAAGACTTCAATATCCCCAATTATGAATTATAAATCAATTATCCAATTATCCCAATTATTATGCCTACTAAATTGTTAACAGGAATTCTCAAATGCCAAAAGTCCTTTTCCAAGTGATCAATTGCCTTCTATTTAATCCAGATTAATTTTGCTATATTCCTATGCAAAACAATTGAATTAAACTCATTACAATCCCAATTCCTTATGTATGTTACATGCGATTAAAAGATATTTCCATTCTATTCACAAACCTAATTATTCAACATGCAAATAACTAAGTCACATGATATCATGCCCGATTCTAACCCTAGAATTCCTCTTCCAATTCCTTCACAGAGTAATAATTCTTGATCGGAATAATTAATGAATAAGTATAAGGCAAGATAAACAACTCACTTTGACACAAATAATTAGAATATAATGAATAACTAATTCATAGCCATAAAAAGTTCAATTGAAATCTCAAAAATAGTTAGTTCATAATTAATGAATTAAAACCAAGAATTCACAACTGAATAGACATCAAAAGATAAAAGTAAGATGAGAGAGAGAATAGAATCATTGTCAAACCAAATCGATGCTCCCCTCTTGCTCTTGCTCTTGCTCTTGATCTTCAATGGTCTCCATGTTGCTTCAATCTCCAAAACTAATAAGAACTAGGGTTATGTTCTAATCTAAAGGGGTGTTTAATCTAGGCTAAGCTATGTAATCTCCCTTTATTTTATACCTTACATCATGTATTTATAGGTTACAAGTACAATTTTTAGTTTTGGAACAACCCCTATCCTATTTGGAGTCAAAAAGGTGTCAAAATTCGCCCAAAACGCGTCCAGGCCGCACCAAACCCTTCCCCCGGCGCTGGAAAATGAACTAGAAATAGTCCCCCGGCGCTGTCCCAAAATCTGACATTTTCTGCTCCGACGTCTTTTGGGAAAATGGCCATAACTTCTTCGTCCGAACTCCAATTTCGATGATTCAAGATGTTCCAGAAAGAGGAGAAGTAGATATACAACTTTCATTCTTGAAGTTTGCCGAAATAATGTCAGGAGCTATAGTCAAATTGGCTCCGAAGTGGCTGCTGTGTAAATGGCAAGCCGAAAACGCGAATCTAGCCACCCCAAACATCGATCCATGTAACTTTTGTCCCAATTCCTATAAAATAACATAAAACATGCATGAATAGACACAAACACATAAAAACATCCTAAAAGACTTAAGAACAACAATAAATTAAGCCCGAATGTATCCAATTCATGGGTATAAAACTCACTCATCATCGTTCCCCTACAGAGCTAATTATTTTCTCTTCTAGATGGTCCAGAGATTAGTCCTCTTATATCTGGAAGTCTAGTATCACTCTTAGTGATTCAATTTTGACCTCTATGGGGAGTACGACTTCCATGCCATATACTAATGAGTAGGGTGTTGCCCCAGTCGAGGTGCGAGTCGACGTTCGGTAGGCGAACAAGGTTAAAGGCAATAATTCGAGCCATCCCTGGTGGTTTGCCAACATCTTCATTATTATCTTCTTGATGCTTTTGTTTACGACTTCCACCGCGTCATTCATCTTTGGACGGTAAATAATCGAGTTGAGGTGCTTGATATTGAACTTATTGCACAGTTCCCTCATCATCTTGTTATTCAGATTCTTGGAGTTGTCTGACACGATAAGCTCTGGTTGCCATATCGACAAATGACATTATTCCTGATGAAGTTGACAATGACTTCCTTAGTAAACTTGGGGAAGGAAGCGGCTTCCACCCACTTGGTAAAGTAGTCGATCATAGTGAAGATAAATCTTGAACATTACTGGCTATGGGCTTGACTAGTCTGATCATATCTATTCCCCACATGGAAAATGGCCACGATGTGGTCATGTAATGTAGTTGGTTAGGCAGTGCATGAATAATGTTGGTGTGGATTTGTCATTGATAGCAACGCTTAACATGATCATTGCAATGAGCTTTGAGGGAAAGTCAATAATGTCCCGTTCTTAATATCTTCTTAGCAAGAAGGGGTCCACTCATTTGTGCTCCGCATACTCCACCATACATTTCATTCATAAGTCTCTAGGCCTGATCCTTGTTTAGACACCTTAAGAGGCCTGTGTCGACATCTCTTTTGTAGAGAGCATATCAGCTTAGGTAGAATTTCATTGCCATCTTCTGTATTCGATACTTTTCAGGTTGGGTCACTCCCTCGGGGATGGATCCATCTCACAAATACTCTTTGATGTCCTGGTACCAAGGTGGTTCCACGGGATCTATTTTATTGGATATTTCCCCAATACTATTTTTGTAAGATGGTGCATTTTGCGCTATGAATGTGATAGCAGACATACAATTCCTTGCATATATGTTAACCAGGGAGGCTATTGTGGCCAACGCATCTGCAAAAACATTTCTATTTTTAGGAATATGCATGAAGGCGATGTCTTCAAACTCTCCCACCATTTTGATAACATGATGATGGTATGGAAATAGATTTAATTCTTTGGTATTGTACACACTAGTTGTTTGTTTGATGACTAGCTACAAATCTCCTAAAAATACCAACTGTCTGACCCCCATTGACCGAGCCAATTTTAACCCTACAAGGCATCCTTCGTATTCTGTCGTGTTGTTAGAGTTGTTGAATTGCAATTTGGTTTCTATGGGGTACTGCTCCCCAGTGATTGATACAAGGACTGCCCCTGCTCCGGCGGCTTTGACGTTTGATGCACCGTCAAAGTACAATTTCTAGAATTAACTCGTATCTTCCTTGCTAGCTAGCTAAATTTTTATCACATCATCATTAGGGACGTATGTCTTTAGAGGCTCAAAACCTCCTGCAGGTGCTGCAGATAGTTTATCCATGATTCCCAGACCTTTGATAGCTTTTTGGGTAACATAGAAGATGTCAAACTGTTGAAGGATTAGCTACCATTTTGATAACTGATAGTTCAACATAGGTTTGCTGAAAATGTACTTCAAAGGGTCCATGCGGGAAATGAGATAAGTTGTATGGCCATGCAAGTAATGTTGCAATCTCATGGCTGCCCAGGCCAACGCGCAGCAGGTTCTTTAGATTAGTGTGTATTTCTGTTCGCCAATACTGAATCGCTTGCTGAGATAATAGATGGCCCTTTCCTTGCCCATAACATCTTTTTACCTCAGCATGTAACCTATGGCATTGGAGTTAACTGATATGTATATAAAAAAGGGGAACTCCATCCCTTGGGGGTACCAAGAGAGGTGCTTCAATTAAACGCTACTGGATGACACGGAAAGCCTTCTAACAGACCTCACTCCATTACCCCAAGGAGTTATTTCTTAATAAATTGGTTCACAAGTTGTTGTCAACTGTGATATGAACCAGCTGATGAAGTTTATCCTTCTCAAGAAGCCTCTAATTTCCTACTCGGTTCACGGCTCGGGCATCTCAGTGATGGCTTTTATCTTAGTTGGGTCCAATTTGATTCCCTGTTTGCTCAGAAGAAATCCCAACAGTTTTCCAGATTTTAGGCTAAATGCACACTTTTTCGGGTTCAACTTCAAGTTGTATTTCCGAAGGCGATCAAACAACTTTTAGAGATGGGCACTGTGGTTATTCACCTTTTTGGACTTTACGATGATATCATCCACATAAACCTCGATTTTTTTATGCATCATATCATGGAACAATGTCATCATAGCCCTCTGATAGGTAGCACCGGGATTGATGAGGCCAAAGGCAAATCTTTTGTAGCAGAAAGTGCCCCAAGGGGTGATGAAGGCGATGTTTCCCCCGTCTTCTTTAGTAACCATGATCTGGTGATATTCGACAAAATAATCAGCAAAGGAGTGCATCTCATACTATGTCGTATTATCTATAAATACATGGATAAAAGGTACTAGAAAGTCATCCTTGAGGCTTGCTTTGTTGCGATCTCAATAATCTATGCAGACTCCTACTTTCCCACCGGGCTTTGGCACTGGGACTACATTAGAAAACCATTCAGGATAGGATACCATGATGATACCTGCTTTGAAATGTTTAATGATTTCTTCCTTGTCCTTCAGGCTCCATTCAGGTTTTAACCTTCTTAGCTTCTACTTGACTGACTTGAAACCTTCTTTGATTGCTAATCGATGGACGACTATGTCTGTGGATAGGCTAATCATGTCCTTTTGCTACCAAGCGAAAACATCTTCAAATTGGGTGAGGAGTTTGATTATTTCATTCTCTTGGTCAAAGGTTAGTTTGGTTCCAATTTGGAGTTCTTTGGGGTTATCTGAGGTTCTAATGTTTATGGTGATGGTTTTCTCGAGGTTGGGTTTGGGTTTGTCTTTGACCCATCCTTTGATTTCCTCTGGCATCTCTTCATTATCCACCTCCTCTTGCTTAATTCACATCAAGTTGAAGTCCAGTTCTACATCGAAATTATAGTCATGGTTCAAATTTGGCAAGTCATTAACAGGGCTAGAAATGCTCAAATTTGGGAATGTGAGAATAAAACTTGATTGCTTAATATATATATAACACAGTTGCCAACTACAAAAGCTTCAACAATTAATATGTCAAAAGGAAATGACAAGTTGTAGATAAATATAAAGTAGACTAAAATGAAATACTACGCTTCCTACTAGCAGATCATCTTCCCATTTTTACCTTATTCAAATGATTAGTGGGGTGATCGTCCAGTTGTTGGTGGTCAGATCCTCGGGGATGGTCGAGATGGAGGCATCGCTGGAGGATTCACTAGCTTTGATAATGCCCATAACTGACTCAAACCTAGGATTGGGATCCTCCGTTAGACTGCTTACTTTTGCCCAATTATTAAAGATGGATAGGCTGACCGTTTGATGGGCCTGCCTCATTAGAATCCTCAGTAGAACCTTTAGAGAGGCAAAATTGCTCACAAATCGCAGCTGGATTTCTTCTATGAAATTCTTGCTTCGAGCTTTTCTTTCCGCATATGCAATTAGTGTTTCCTCGTTGGTTCCCTCGTCCATGATTTGATTGACCTTGGGTATTACGAGGTTTATCACATTGGTGGGGATCTTCCTTATTGGCTCTTTGAAACCCACTTCGGTGAGATTTGGCATGAGGGAAGTAAATAGGTGGACTGGCACCTTCTTGTGGAGATTACGGTGTTTGAAACCACCAGAGTAACCCAATCCGACCTTCCCCAGCTCCGTCGGTATATGGATCAGGTTCTTGATTCCCTGACCACTTATGCCTAGCCCTCGACCTAGTGATATCCTCGGGTGAGCATCTCTTTGCTGATCGTCATTACCTCTGGTGATTTCCTGGGTTTCATTGCTAGTGAACCCACAAATTCATAATGAGGAGTACTTACTTCAAAAGATTTGAAACTCGTAAGCTCAATACCTTCGTTTAAGCTGATCAAGGGCATCTCACCCTTTGTATAACTCGGATACTCAGACTCAACGCTGATGGTGACCAAGTTACCACTGACGATATATTTTAACTTTTGGTGGAGTACTGTGGAGGGAACTGCCCCAGCCATGTGAATCCATGGTAGTCCCAACAACAGATAATATCTGGTAGTGATGTTTAATGCTTGGAAAGACACGTTGAAAGTGTATGGGCATATTTCCATGGAAAGCTCAATTTCCCCCATTGTTCCTCCGCGATTCATCAAAGGCTCTAACCACGACATGACTATCCCAAATCTTATTAGAGTTGATTGATGAATGGGTAGTATACCCATAAATTGGATATATTTAGACTTAAATTATTGCATTCTTAAAGTATTTAGTAGCATTTTTATTGTGTTTATATCTTGTTTTGCAGATTTGGAAGCTAGAGGGGCAATTATGGGAATTTCAAGCATTTAATGGCAATCTGGTAATTTCAGAGAAGTCGGTGGCAAGGTGGTACTGAAAATTAATACTACCTACTTGTTGGCCCGGGTATTGAGCCTCACCGGCCTTGACGGATTAGCGCGTTTGACTTCTGGTTGGACTTGATTTGTCTATTGGGGGCTAATGTAAAACCTAATTGGATGAGGATTGGGGGAGGCTATAAAAAGAAACTAAGTGCTGAAATAAAAGGGATTTTTTGATTATTATTCTTGAGGGGATTCAACGAGTTCTTCCATTGAAGGTTACACAAGATTACTTGGAGATTCGGATTGACTACAGAGTTTCTTCTTTTTCTCCTTATTTTCAATTTGTAATTCTTTAAGGATGATTTGTCAACAATTAATGGTTCTTATTTCCGTGATGAACTCATTCTTTAATTAAGATTTCAATTGAACCTTTATGATCATAAATTAGTTATTCTCTCATTCTAATTATTTATGTTGAAGTGGATTGTTTATCATGTTTTGATTTTATTGATTAATTATTTGGCCAATAATTACCGTGTTACTCTAGAAGGAATTAGGAAAGGAATTCTAGGGTTAGAACTAGACATGATAACATGTGACTTAGTTATTTGCATGGTAAATAATTAGGTTTATGAATTGAATGGAAATATCTGTTCACCGCATGCAACATATAAGGAATTGGGATTGGAACGAGTTTAATTCAATTGTTTTGCATAGGAATATAGCAAGATTAATCTGGATTAAATATAAGTCAATTGATCACTTGGAAGAGGGCTTTTGGCATTTGAGAATTCCTGTTAACAATCTAGTAGACATAATAATTGGGATGATTAGATAACTGATTTATAGTTCATAATTGGGGATATTGAAGTCTTAATATTTACCTATCGGAAGTCATTCACTCAAGTATTATCTTAGTTATTCGCTTATCTTAGTATAGTACCTTTAAGTGTTTTATTTTGAGTTAATAATTCAGGAAATCACAATTTATCATTGTTTGAATAAAATTGAATTGATATAGTATTAGTAGTTGGGATTTATTAATTAGAATTCCCTGTGGGAACGATACTCAACTTATCACTTTATTACTTGTTTACCGCGTATACTTGCGTGTTGTGTGTAACTAGATTTTACTCAACAAGTTTTTGGCGCCGTTGCCGGGGACTTTTTATTAATATTAATTTCATATTAGTTATAATCAATTCGGTTTTAATTTGAACGCTATTTAATCTTTCTTCTTGGATTGGCAGGAATTCGTGTATGCACACTAGATCGAAAGCTAGAAAAGAACTTCTTACGTATACAGACAACCTTGAGAAGAAGTTCCAGACAGTGCAGTTGAATAGTGAGGTTTTACATTTGGAAGAAGAAATGACAACCCAAAAATTACTCGTGAACATGGCAGAGAACGAACAGAAATCACTTAGGGATTACGCCCTGCCAAATGTCACGGATTTACAGTCAAGTATTAAGAGACCGACAATCAATGCGAACAGTTTCAAGATAAAACCGGGATCAATTCAGATGCTACAGAATACATGCCAGTTTGGGGGTAATTCGATAGACGATCCTAATGAACATATCTTGAGTTTCTTGGAAGTTTGCGATACCTTCAAATTTAACAATGTATCGGAAGACGCTATAAGGTTGAGGATGTTCCCGTTTACTTTAAAAGATAAAGCATGAAGCTGGTTACATTCCTTGCCTCCTGGGTCAATCACCACATGGGATGACTTAGCTCAAATTTTTTTAGCTAAGTTCTTCCCACCAGCGAAGTCGGCAAAACTACGGAATGACATTCATACTTTCGTACAACTTGAGTCAGAATCATTATATGAGGCATGGGAAAGGTTTAAGGATATGCTCCGTAAGTGCCCTCATCATGGAATCCCGCAGTGGATGCAATTAGGGATATTTTGTGATGGTTTGCACGCATCCACGAGGTCTAGTATTGATGCAAAGAAATGGAGGAGCGATTATGTCTAAAAAAATTTTGATGAGGCGTATCAATTGTTAGAAACAATGGCCACCAACAACTATCGGTGGCTCATGACGAGGACCAACCATCCAAAAGCATCGTGGAAATATGAAGTGGACGCGCTTAATGACGATTAACAAAGACAAGTATCGCAATAGCTAAGCATATAGAAATATAGGCGTCCACAAGCCACACGTGAGATAGCGATGGTTTGTGAGTTGTGTGTTGGGGTCATGCTACGGATCAATGTGCCATAAATTGAATCAAAGACAGTTAGAGGAATTTATAATCGCTCAACTCAACCGTGTCCGACTCAAAATGCTTATACTCCGAGTTGGAAGAATCATCCGTGGTTTTCATGGAGTAACAATCAAGTCATGGCTCAACCACCTGAACAACAAAACACCTCCGCTTCCAAAATCAACCTCAACAACCAGAGAGGTATCAAGTTGGGAAGCGACCTTGGAAAAATTTATTAGAGCCTCGACAAAAAGAACGAGGAACAAGATAAGAAATTGAATCAATTAGATATGACTTTGCAAAGCCATGGGGCATCGTTAAAGAATCTGGAAAATCAATTGGGGCAAATAGCACATGCATTGAATACCCGAATCCACTAGGAACGCCTCCCGAAGGTGATACAGAAATAAATCCGCAAAATGAGCATTGCAAAGCGATAATCTTACTGAAGTGGGAAGGAGTTGCAAGCGCTTAAGGAAAGGAAAAGGGGATAACGCAACAACCGAAATAGAAGAAGTTGTGAAAACCGGGAAAGATAAAGAGGAAATAGGAGAGGAAAATGCACCGGAGTCATCTACAACAATGCCACCCATACCATATCCGCAGAGATTTCAGAAATCCAAGTTAGATAAGCAGTTTTTAAGATTTTTGGATATTTTTAAAAATTGCATATCAACATCCCATTCGGCCAAGCTTTAGAACAAATGCCGAAATTACGCTAAGTTCATGAAGGATGTGCTATCAAAGAAAAGGAAACTGGGGGATTTTGAAACAGTGGCGCTCACCGAAGAATGTAGCGCAATTATTCAAAACAAGTTACCTCCTAAGTTGAAAGATCCCGGTAGCTTTGCTATTCAAATGCGACATTGGTAATCGCACGGGAAAGCACCGTGGTGATTTGGGGCCGATGACAATTTGATGCCATTATCGATCTATCAGTCGATTCGGACTCAAAGCACCAAAACCGACAAATATCGGTTTCTTCGTTATGGACCGATCGATTACATATCCACGAGGTATCGTTGAAGACGTATTAGTAAGGGTGGATAAATTCATCTTTCCAAAGAGACTTCATTATCTTGGATTGTGAAGCGGATCTGAACTTCCATCATTCTCGGACGACCATTCTTAGCAACAGGAGAACGTTAATCGATGTGCAAAAAGGAGAATTGACGATGAGAGTTGACGATCAACAGTCACTTTTAATGTGTTTAAAGCAATGTCTTATCCAGAAGGAAAAGGTGAGTGTTTGCGGTGGATTTAATGGAGGCGATAGTTAATCACAAGATTTGTGGAAATTACTCAATGGATCCGATAGAATCCATGTTGGTTAGAAACAGATAAACGATAGTCTTGATCTGCAGACAATGAGCGGAGTCAAATGGCTAGACACACCATCATTCTACTGGAAAAGTAATCAACCATTCGACACCCTCGACGGGCCCAAAACGGAAGGTAACAAGTGCAAACCCTCGATAGAAGAACCACCGGTATTGGAATTAAAGCCACTCCCCTCTCATCTTGAATATGCTTATCTAGGGAAAGATTCGACTCTACCGATTATTGTTTCGACAACGTTAATCGACACCCAAAAGAAAAATTACTACGAGTTCTCGCGCGAGTTCAAAACAATGATTGGATGGACTATAGCGGACATTCGAGGTATTAGCCCATCTTTACAGTATGCATAAGATTTTAATGGAAGAGGATCAAAACCAACCATTGAGATGCAAAGAAGGTTAAATCCCATTATGAAAGATGTGGTGAAGAAGGAAATTATAAAATGGTTGGATGCCGGTATTATCTACCCAATCTCAGACAGTTCATGGGTAAGTCCTGTACAGTGTGTACCAAAAAAAGGGGGCATGACTGTGGTAAAAAACGAAGCACATGAGCTCATCCCGACTAGAACTGTTACAGGCTGGAGAGTATGTATGGATTACCGCAAGTTGAATAAAGCCACACGCAAGGATCACTTTCCCTTGCCGTTCATTGATCAGATGTTGGACAGGTTAGCGGGACATCAATTCTACTGTCTGTTAGATGGATATTCCGGGTACAATCAAATTGCCATAAATGGGAAGATCAAGAAAAGACCACATTCACATGTCCATACAGATGCGTTTGCATTCCCAGCGTATGTCCTTTTTGGTTTATGTAATGCGTGGAAACCTTTCAACATTGTATGATGGCAATCTTCTCCGATATGGTCGAATGAGAATTTAGAGGTGTTCATGGATGATTTCTCCATGTTCGGTGATAGTTTTGACTCGTGTTTGCGTAATCGATCTTGGTGTTAAAAGATGTGTGGAGACTAACTTTGGTGCTTAATCGGGAAAAATGTCATTTTATGGTACAAGAAGGGGTTATTACGGGACATAAGGTTTCCGTGCATCCAATTGGAGGTGGATAGGCGAAGATTGATACAATTGAGAAACCGCCTCCCCCTTCATCTCAGTAAAAGGCATTCTGAGCTTCTTGGGACATGCGGGGTTCTATAGACGCTTTATTAAAGATTTTCAAAGATCTCAAACCCCTATGCTCACTCTTGGAGAAAGATATACCATTTAAGATGGATCGGGCATGCATCGAGGCATTTGAGGTATTAAAGAAGAAATTGGTCTCTGCACCAATCATTGTAAGCGCCTTGGATTGGTCTTTACTGCTTCGAATTGATGTGCGACGCCAAATGATTACGCTGTGGGAGCCGTATTGGGACAACGTCCATGATAAGATTTTTCATACTATCTACTACTCTAGTAAGACATTGACGGATGCCCAAACCGAACTACACAACAACCGAAAAGGAATTACTTGCGGTGGTGTTTGCTTTTGACAAATATGAAGCTTATCTCGCTTCTAAGCACTAAGGTAATTGTTCTACCGATCATTCAAATATTAAATATCCGATTGAGAAGAAAGATGCTAAACTACGATTAATACGGTGGAGTCTTGTTGTTACAAAATTTGATCCGGAGATCCGATTTAAAAAGGTACAAAAAATCAAGTGGCGGATCATCTGTCTCTTGGTTGGAAAATAAAAGGAAATGAAAGAAGACAACTCGATGATTAATGAAAAATTTCGGATGAGCAATCTGCTAGGGTAACTACCATATTGCCTTGGTATCTTGACTATATGTCAACTATGTGGTTGCCAAAGTGTTACCGCGGATTTGAGCTCACAACAACGAAAAGAAGTTTCTCCACGATGTGAAGCAATATTTTTGGGATGAACCATTTCGCTTAAAGCATGTGCGGATCAAATGATAAGGCGTTGTGTACCTCACGAAGAAATGGATAGTATATTAGGCCACCGCACTCCTCGGATTACGGAGGTCATTATTCCAATGATCGAACAATGACCAAAAAGTACTACAATCGGGATTTTTCCGTAGTCTTTTATTCAAAGATGCTTATCTCTTTGTCTTTGAAATGCGATCGATGCCAATCGTAGGTAATATCTCTAAAAGCGCATGAAATGCCACTTAACATAATTCTAGAGGTGGAACTGCTCGACGTGTGGGGTATCGACTTTATGGGACCATTTCCATCTTCTCTTAATAATCATTACATCTTATTAGCGAATGATTATGTTTCCAAATGGGTAGAAGCCGCGTTACCCACGAATGATGCCAACATTGTCACCCGATTTTTAAAGAAGAACATTTTTACGGATTTGGGACACCGAGGGCTATAATAAGTGATGAGGAACTCACTTACGTAACAAGCGATTCACTAAATTGCTTGTAAAGTATGGAGTTAAATCACAAAATTGCAAATACATATCACCCACAAACCAATGGCCAAGCGGAGGTGTCGAATCGGGAAGTCAAGAGGATCTGGAAAAAGTAGTCAATCCGTCACGAAAAAGATTGGGCATTGCATCTTGACGACGCTCTCTATGGGCCTATCGAGCAGTTGTACAAAAAATCCGATCGGCATGTCCCGTCATGAAATGGTATTTGGAAAGGCGTGTCATCTCCCGGTCGAGCTAGAACACAGTGCACACTGGGCCATTCGGAAATTAAATTTTGATCTAGAAGCAGCAGGTGAGAAAAGGTTACTGCAGTTGAACGAGATGGATGAATTCCGGTTCAATGCCTACGAAAACGCTAAGCTCTACAAGGAGAAAGTCAAAGCTTGGCACGATAAAAAAATTCTCGATAGAACATTTGCACCGGGCCATCAAGTCCTACTGTTCAACTCACGCTTGCGTCTATTTCCGGGAAAATTGAAATCCAGGTGGTCCGGGCCATTTGTAGTTATATCTGTCACTCCACACGGAAACATTGAGGTTGAGGAACCGAACTCAAAGCGTACATTCAAGGTCAATGGTCAACGTCTGAAACATTATTGGAGCGGACCAATCGATCAATCGCGCTACGGTCCAAAGACCTCTCGACCCAGTGGACAACTGAACAACACCGAAAAGTCGGGCTGACGACTGTAAACCAAGCGCTTCTTGGGAGGCAACCCATTACGTTCCATAATTTTTTTCTCATTATTTAATTTTATTTTTGTTAGATTTAAAATTTTCTAATTTTACTTTTATCTTTCAAGAGTGAAGAATCCGAGTTTACTGAACTAACTCTTAAACTTGTCCATGTATGCACGTTACATAGATGAATCACATACCTTGGCCCCCATCACTAAAATTGAATTCACGCCTTAGCCTAGGCACACCGAAAACAAAACCCGCGCCCGTGGCCAGTTTCGTTTCAATCAATCAATAGCCCTTGCCTAGACCATCCTGAGCGATTACTGTCCGTCAGCCCGCCCGGCTCCCATGCAACTAAAACCCAGCTCCCGTACTGGGATCAGTCGAACCTTGTAATTTAAACCCTCGTAGTGCCTTCTAGCCCACCTTCCTTCCCCACGCCGGCACATCAGGTCAGTCACGCCTCTCTCCCTCTCCATAGCACAAAGTCATTAAACTTTGGATAATTTTCTTCCACCCATCTACCACGCATCAATTACTTCGTTCCACATTGATCGTCTGCGTCTTGTGTGCCAAATTCTACTCCTCCAAATTCTTTAAAGGTAGCAAAGGTATGATTTGATGTGTATTTCAACTATTGCGAATTAAGATGTTCTTCATTCATTATTCTTTTCATCTGGAAATCCAATAGAGCACATAGATAACGCATTGTTGTTTGGCGTACTCTCCTACATGAGGTTCGTATGTATGCTAAATGCATGGCATGAATAGACAGAAATTAGTAATGGTTGTGAACAAGTTCTCGATTCTTTGCCTAGGTGTTTGAAAATTGTCGACTCAATAATCATGTGCAACTTACATACTTGCCAGGTTTCATGCCTCACCCCCACTGCGTACTCACACTCCCGATTATTTTATCGGTTTATATGTCTTGCTATGCACACATTTATCCAACAGTGAATTCTTTTAAAGCTAAAATATGAGTATGTTTTTTATTTGCGAAATTCTCGACATGGCATCAAACGTTATCGGCTACAGTGGTCGGGTCACCTCAACTTCACCTCCAAAATTTGACAAACAGACGTTTTGTTAGTTTCATGCATCAAGAACGCTTCTGTACTTGTGGCCCACCCGCTCACTAGTCCCCGAACATGGTCTCCGTCCCGATCAAACCAAGGATGGAGAAATCGCGATGATGATTCTTTGAACAAACTGGTTCTCCTTCAAGAACAACTTTGACATAAGCGGTGATTGCGTTGGTCAAAGAATTCTATGCCAACTTGCCCGAGCATGACCATTATGGGGTATTTGTCAGAGGTAAAACCGTGGAATTCAGCGAGGAGGTTATCAATGGGTGCTATCAACTACCCTTAGAGGGCCTTCATGATGAATATGCTCGCCTAGTGGTGATGGGCGGACTATGAAAAGATTATTCGGGAGTTGTGTCAACCGCACTACTTGGTCCCTGCATGGCGTGGCGGCATGACTTTCCCATTGTCTCACCTCGATTATATGGAAAGGCATGATGCGCCTTCATATCGCTAAATTGATGCCTGCACACATGTGAGTCGTCGTCACCAAAGAAAGGGCTGTGCTATTATACTCCATCATACAAGGCCTACTGAATTGATGTCGGCCATCTTATTCACAATCTATGCTCTCAGCGCATCTCATGGCGGGACCACTGAGAGGTTACCACATCCGCTATTGATCTGCGTCTTATATGCTAAGTTTGGGGTCAAATGGAAATCAGACGAGATGATTCAAACTCCTATGCCCGTGTTGGACCACAACTTGATCCATCGTTATAAAGTGTGGTCAGGTAGCGCTAATCACCCTAGGGGAGTGGGTTTCATTATCCCCCAAGTTACGTCTACACAAGCCCCACCACCTCAGGCTCCACCTACTTACGGTCCCTCGACTGTAGCTCATCGCGGTGTGGTCCCAGAAGGTCATCCCAAATGAGATGACTCATTTGGTTTTACAACATTAAGTCCCAGAATGTGCGCTTATCGGAACGTCAAGACGTGATTTTCAAGTTTTTGGTTGACCAATTTGTTTACTGCACGTAATGCAATCGACCATCCAAACCCATCCCAGGCGTTCCACTTAGCCATTTCCCTACGGCTCCCTGATTACTGCCTGTATTTCCCCCTTCCGATCAAGAGATGAGCGAGGACGATGATGCTCCCCCAGAAGAATAAGTTCGTCAGGGAAGTCCTCTGTTTTATTTTGACTTATTTTTCGCATGCGGACATTGCTCTAGCTTAGTTTGGGGTGGTTACGTTTTATTTTTAACAGTTGTAGTTTGTTATTAGTTTGTGGATTGATTGTCAGTAAAGTTGCATTTAGGATTGCATGTTAATTCCATTTTTTGATAGTGCGTATATCTGGGGCCAATGATGAAAGTAGAATTGCATGAACAAGTCTAGTAAGGATTGTTGATTCAGTGATATGATCTTCGTGACTTGAATTGGATCTTTATCTGTTTGACATTGATATTATAGGAAGGCACTTTGAAATGAAACGACCATGTTGGCTATGATAGTTTAAATGGTTAGATAATAGAGTTCTAAAGGAGGATTGCTAGTGATATGGAAGAACAATTTGAATAACTAGAGGAGACTGAATTCATGCATAAACTCGAGTTTGGGAGAAAACATTTGGAATAAAACAAAAAAAAAATGTTGAGTCTTGTGGTGGGTTGAGGGGAACCACTACCCATAAACACAAGCGTGAGATGGAGCGTAAAACGCACTCACCAACCATATAAAAAAAAATAATAATGATAATATACAGAGTGACTAGTCTTGTTTCGGGGCCTGTGTTACTTGAGCAAGTAAGCCCGAAGGGGTATCTTAAAACCTAAGCGCTAAGGTCTTATATGGTGCAGGAGTCGTTGGTGAAAGCTTCGCTAAGGGGTAACATCTTTATTAGCCTAATGGGATGAGACATTACACGATCATTTATGTAGAGTTTATTTATAAAAAAAAAAAAAAAGTATTCTATTTTGACTTTTGAATTGAGGGGAGTGTTTAAGTTCGATTGAAACAAGTATATTTGATGAGTTCTCAAGTTCACATTGTGATGATGCTTACTAAGAAAGTTATTATCTTTCATATTTTTGTCTTTCATGGGTTAGCATGGTCGTGGACACACACACACAATATCGGTAAAAATGATTTAGATCCGATTGATTGTTGGGATATTGTTGATCTGTTTTTTACATGATGAATTAGCATGTTTACGTGATTTTCTCGAGGCATATGGATCTCGTGAGCTCTTGAATTCTTTGGAATTACGAACATATAAATATAAATAGTTTGCATGTGCATGATGTTTAGTTTAGTTTTGTGATCTTATGTTTTGTCGCATGAGGACACGCATGACGATTTAAGTTTGGGGGTATTTGATGAATGGGTAGTATACCCATAAATTGGATATATTTAGACTTAAATTATTGCATTCTTAAAGTATTTAGTAGCATTTTTATTGTGTTTATATCTTGTTTTGCAGATTTGGAAGCTGGAGGGGCAATTATGGGAATTTCAAGCATTTAATGGCAATCTGGTAATTTCAGAGAAGTCCAATGTAAAAGTATTGAAATTGTACTACCCTACTGTCAAGTTGGTCGAGAGCCTCGGCTGGCCTTGACCGGATTAGCGCGTTTGACTTCTGGTTGGACTTGATTTGTCTATTGGGGGCTAATGTAAAACCTAATTGGATGAGGATTGGGGGAGGCTATAAAAAGAAACTAAGTGCTGAAATAAAAGGGGATTTTTTTAATTATTATTCTTGAGGGGATTCAACGAGTTCTTCCATTGAAGGTTACACAAGATTACTTGGAGATTCAGGATTGACTACAGAGTTTCTTCTTTTTCTCCTTATTTTCAATTTGTAATTCTTTAAGGATGATTTGTCAACAATTAATGGTTCTTATTTCCGTGATGAACTAATTCTTTAATTAAGATTTCAATTGAACCTTTATGATCATAAATTAGTTATTCTCTCATTCTAATTATTTATGTTGAAGTGGATTGTTTATCATGTTTTGATTCTATTGATTAATTATTTGGCCAATAATTACCGTGTTACTCTGAAGGAATTGGAAAGGAATTCTAGGGTTAGAACTAGACATGATAACATGTGACTTAGTTATTTGCATGGTAAATAATTAGGTTTGTGAATTGAATGGAAATATCATTCACCGCATGCAACATATAAGGAATTGGGATTAGAAACGAGTTTAATTCAATTATTTTGCATAGGAATATAGCAAGATTAATCTGGATTAAATAGAAGTCAATTGATCACTTGGAAGAGGGCTTTTGGCATTTGAGAATTCTGTTAACAATCCGATGAGACATAATAATTGGGATGATTAGATAAGCGATTTATAGTTCATAATTGGGGATATTGAAGTCTTAATATTTACCTATCGAAAGTCATTCACTCAAGTATTATCTTAGTTATTAAACATCTTAGTATAGTACCTTTAAGCGTTTTATTTTGAGTTAATAATTCAGGAAATCACAATTTATCATTGTTTGAATAAAATTGAATTGATATAGTATTAGTAGTTGGGATTTATTAATTAGAATTCCCTGTGGGAACGATACTCAACTTATCACTTTATTACTTGTTGACCGCGTATACTTGCGTGTTGTGTGTAACTAGATTTTACTCAACATTGATCTTCATTCTCTTCAGGGTGTCATAGGGGAAAATATTTAGAGCGGAGCTGCCGTCGTTCAGGGCTTCTCCTGTCACATACCCTGATGATATAAACGCGATGTGCAGGGGTACTTGAGTGATAGAGGAATGTTTAAGCAGGATTGAACCATTTTTATCTAGGAACAGTAGGTAGTATGAATTTTATGATCCTTCCTTCCTTGATAATATGTGAAGGATTTCTTCCCTAGATTGGCCTAGAGGGGTAAATTTCCTCTTAGCTGCAAATTCTCTACGGAGTTAAAATTTGGATTCCATTGATATCTTTTTCGTCCATTTTCTCTGTTCCAGGAAGCGTAACGGTTCTCTTTTTAGGTTCGTGATGATACTGGGTGAAGTAGTAGTCACTTGCCCCTAGAAGACCTAGTTGATTAGCTATCACGTCACCTGATGTTGGTAGACGATTAGTTCAGCTAACTGGTTCACTTGCACCTTGATTAAGGCCAACTCTTGTTCCAATGTGAACCTTTCTTCTAGATACCCCCATGATGAGGAATTAACCTTGACAGGTAAGGGAGTTTCTTCTACCTTACTCAGGTACTTTTGACTTTCACGGTTTCCCGCGCTGATTATGTTCACTCCCTCTGAATTATGTTGAGGTAGGGGTTGTTGTTAATATTGGGTTGCTCTAGTGTCTTGACCACAATCTCGCCACTGTCAATCATATTCTGAATTTTATGATTTAATGTCCAACAATCTTGAGTAGCATGCCCAGGGGCCCTAGAGTGATAAGTAGAGTTCTTGTTCGGGTCATATATTTTTCCTTTACGATCGGGAAGGGGAGCCAGCTCGGTGATCTTTTTATGCGCAACTAGTAGCGCCAACACATTCTCTAATTAGTCTGCATTCCTTTAAGATGATGAAGTGAATGAATGAATATGCAAGCATGTCTGCATTGATAAAAGCTATAAAGTCCTTAATAGATGATAGACAATATGGACAAAGACTTAAATTGATATGATCAAAATTGTTAGGTTGATCTGTACTTAATGTTTATCATTCTGTAAATGAATTTATAGAAGAAAAGATCAAAGTTGTTAGGTTGATCTATTTTGGAGTGTAATAGATATGCATGTCTAATCATAGAGCTCTGCACAAGTCATTTAAGTCTCCAAAGAAAACAATACAGAATCGTAGACTGTCAAGCTAGTCGAGATATTGCAGAAGCCAAGATCGAATCATATAGTATCAAAGAAGTTTCTTCAGAATCGTAGTCTGTCTTGAAAGCCACACTCAGAATCGTGGAGTTGGTCCGAGCATCTACCGAGCCAAGTCAAGAATCGTAGTCTACAATCGAAAATGTAGAAGATGTCTACTGAGCACCTGTCGAGTTATAATCGTAGACGTGACTCTGAATTGTGAAGTCTACATGTCGTCACCTATCAGAATCATAGTTTGCAGAATAAGAACCATAGTCGTAGTCAGCCATATGCTTACATAGCCAAGGCATAATCATGGACCACTCTACGATTCTCTATAAAAGCAAACCTGAAGTATATATATAGATCGCTTTCTCTGGTAAGAACAATCAAGTTTAAGAATGCAGTCTACTTGAAGAATATCAAAAAGTATTCTCTGAATGATCTACAAGCAAGTAGAAGATCAAAGCACCAACTCTATTAGCAAGGCTGATTGAGAAGTGAAAATCCATTCAGAAGGAATCTCCTACAAGTTCTAATCAGAAGACTACGATCGTAGTGCTTACCAAAGAAAAGAAGAGCCTGATAAAGGAAATACGAAGATAGTGGTAAACCTACCAAAGAGTGAGCAAAGGATAAATAAGGAGGATATAGGTGCTCAACCTTACCATGGAGTATGATCAAGAGATCACAAGGCTGAAAGTTAAGAAAGCTGAGCATGACAAGTCAAAAGGGATATGCAAACCGAAGTGTCAAAGCTGTCAATAAACTTGTTAGTTCTTGAAGCAAGGCAAGACAAGCACGATCGTAGAATAGACTGTGAGAGCAAAGTAAAAGATGGTACAAATTTGAGCACTCTCAGAATCATAAAAGGTGTCAAGGTCAAGTCACCCTACGATTTCCAAAGATAAGAAATCGTAGAGTTTATAAAGGTCAACATCAGAATCGTAGAGGGCATTCATCTGAAGAGTGAGAATGTCCAAGCGAAGAAGACTGAAATTCAAACGTTGTGAATTGAGGATCCCGATATACTCTCCAAACATCCTTGATGTAAATCGAGGAAACAAGAGAAAATGATTACTACCTACTAGCCTGCTGAAAGTAACATCTATGAAGTGTTAGGTGATAAAGCAGACTGATATATCAGGAAAGTCAAAAAAGAGTTGTCACATCAACCCTGCATGTCTACTTCAGTGCTAAAAAATGTCTGGAACATTAAATGCTACAATGGATGCCTTTAACTGAAACATTTAAAAGGCTCCTTCACAAGAAAATAAGACAAAGATTAAAAAGGAGGCCGTTAATGAAAGACTCCCAACGGCTATGTTCCAACGGGAAGATGTCAGATGGATCTATGTAAAAGTCAAAGCTTCAAAAGATGAAAAGGGTTGTTAACTTAAGGAGATGTAATTCATATAGAGCATAACAGAGAAAAGGTCTCCATGAGAGTGAAACCACCACAAAAGAGTGAAGCACAACTAATGTGAGTTCTACAATGATAAAGCTTTACTCTATACAAAGTAGTATGATAATGAGGTGGCATCTGTACTGAGATCCAGAGGGCCAAGGAGACAACAACTTGTGTGGCAGAATAGAAAGCAGAATACCTAAGCCACTATTTTTCCCATGAACACACAGAGCTGAAGAGAAGAAGATACAGAGCCGAATCCGTTCATAAGTCAAACAGTGTTCAAGGATTGCTAAGTACCCAAAAAAGTCAAGCTGATATGCAAAGAGTTAGCAGTACCTCAATGGTGATGGTGTGCAATGCTGAATATCAGATGAAGACAATCATCAACAACAAAGAACAGCAGCACCAAAAGATGAGTTAGACTGCTAAGTACCAACAAGATGTCAAGCCGAAAGCACATCTTAGCAGTGCATTAGATGTGATCAAACACCAAAGCTGAATGCCCATCGATCACAAGAAGCTGCTAAGTACCAGAAGATGAACAAGTTGAATGTCATCTTAGCATCTCAACAACAACAAACAACAAACAAACAAATAAGTAACCAGGACCTGAAGGGTCCTTGTCTTAGTGACTAAACAAAAGTCTTGTCTGCTAGATTTGCTGAGTACCAGAGGGTTCAAGAGATTCTAAATCTACTAGGCTTAGTCTACAATTTCCAAGGTTGTTGGTCTTGAACAGTTTTTAGTGAACTAGTGTTCCAAGGCTGCTAGTCTTGAAGGAATCTTAGTGATTCGAATTTGATCAAATCCGTAGTGGAATCCCTACTTGTTGAAGCAGAAGAGTGGATTAGCAGCATTCAGTCTCTAAACCACTTAAAACCTCTGGTGTCATTTACTTTATGTAATTTACATTCAGTACTATAACTGCTATATCTGCTTGCAATTCACTCTACATTAGAATTGTGTTTAATGCTATATTTTTGAAGGGTATCTTAATCTATTCCGTTGTGCATGAATTAATTCCTCTATTCATTATCTGTTAATCACTTAACAAGATAAAAGAAAATAAAGAAAAAGTTTTAAAGGATCTATTCAACCCCCCTTCTAGATCTATTGTGTGCCTCCGGGAACTAACAATTGGTATGAAAGCAGGTTCTCACAAATATGATAAAGCTCACGCTTTAAGTTTGATCTATGGCACAAATAAGTTCTAAATGTAGTATTAGTTGTAAGTCACTTCTGAATGTAGTTGAGCTCATAAGGTGAAAATTGTATGTGCAGATAAATGTGTATATCCACCGGATGCAGTCCAGATTGGCCCTCTTTCTTACATGAAATTACTATCAGGCCAATCCAGCAAAATATACAGTTAATCAGTAGTCTACAACCCACAAACGGAAAGTCCAGTTGTAACAAGAACTGAGAACTTTTTGTTCAAAGTTCAGGAAGATAATACGCCTAAACAAACTATGTGCTGCATTTCCAACGAAGGAGTTAGAGGAACTCGTCAAATGCAAAATCAACAAGATATATGAATCTAAACCTTGAGGTTCATGAGCTTCAAAGAATTTGAGGTGTCAAGTCCTCCATCTGATCATGATTGAAAGACTTTGTTTGACTAATCTAAAGCCACAATGAACAACAAATGTTGTCAATATTGATAATACAAAGTTATATTCAACAATTCCTCATATCATTATGCAAATATAAAAAACAACTAACTGTCAAGAGACTGATAGTAGTAAGGTATGAATCCTCATCAAGATATACACTCATCATATTGTAGTTGGACACCACTCACTGAAAAACTCTCTCCACCTATGGTTGAGATTGAAAATATTTCATTTCGTAGATATCTGATGTATGCCGTAAGTTAAAAATAATCTAAGCATTCTAAGTTGTTCGACCTTTGCTAATGGGTTGGTGTGTATGGAAATTCATACAAATCAATGTTCTGTGATTTTGACAAAACATAAAGTATGATCAACACTACCGTTGTATCTTGAAGGTTCCTGGAAACTGATCAACTCTACGAACCAACTAGATGTAAACTAAAGAACTGATCCTCACTCTATGAAAATTCAAAATCTAGGATTATAGTAAAATCAAAAAGTGATTAAACCAAAAGAAAATTTTAATACATCAAGATTGCTTAAATCATTCACACACTCACAATCATAACTGTTATTATTTACGTGTGTACATGCTTCATGATTATTAATGATAATTTCCATGTATATTGGAAATCCAAAAAGTTTGAATGACTAGGGCTTTTGTCAAAACTAACCTAGCAGAACCCAAATCGAAATGGGTACCAAAATAGAAAATCATCCAACCTACAGGTACCTGATGATATCTGACCTTGACTAAGAAAGGTTGTCTTAGTTACCAAGCTCCTACCAATCTGCAACATCAAAATCTCTCAGCTATGCTCCCACTCAAGACCATCCAAGGAAGCATAAAATTTATGACAAGAAATTAAAGAGTGTACAAGCTCATCCATGCAAAGTATTTCATCTCAGGGGGACCAAGAAGGAAGATTACATCTGTAATTATTTGAACAGTGGAAACTCTAAGAGTACGGAAGATGCTAAAAGTCTGAATGATAGAACCTACGCTCGTAGTGACTGGTCAGCAAATCGTAGAGTGACCAGTTCTAAAAAAAGTATTCTATGATCCAATAAAATTGATTTAATCATGAAGATATCAGATCAGTTTAGAAGATTCCAGCTAGATGGAAAAGTGCAAGGTAACCTTACAAAGATTTATATACAGAAGCTAACTCATCTACGTCTAAGACGGAGGTATCAACTATGGGGGAGCAATAGTATGTTAAAGCCTAGCAATGCTCAGATTGAGGAACACATTGAAGCTAAATCCTTCAAATATCTCAAACAATGAAGGTTGTTGAACCTGATGCAAAGGCAAGAATAACTGAGGATATGAAGACCATGAAGTTACATGATGAAGAAACTTAAGGAGAAGCAGAAGTGGAATTCATTGCTATATTCAGAGATGAGCTGAGAAGAAAGTTCAACCTTCCTTACATCTTTGATGACCATTTCACAAAGCACCAGTCCTCTACTATTAAGCCTTTTGAATCAACAACGAACATTCAAAAGTACTAGACCAAGAATTCTCTAAAAATTGACCATTAGCTGTTTATCTTAAGTTCTTAAAACAAAAGGTACCTCATCTGACAATGCTACGTGATGAACTATCCACCTACAATTCTTCAGGTATTGAGAGAAGCTTCAATGATCCTTGAATTGAAACTCCGGTTTATCCAAACAAGCCCTCTCCCAGTAACAGAGTCCCAAAACTCTGTAGCTGATGAACCTAATAAATTTTCATTCCCGGTCGTAGAGTCCCAAAACTTTACAACTGATAATCAAGCTAGTCTCACCGTCTCAATCATAGAGTTCCTACGATCAACATCTTGATTGTAGAGTATAAGTTTACTAACCCTGCTATTGTAGTACTTTTCCAAACACACTCTCTAATCAATACAAATGAAGCAGATGAAAATACTTCACCCTCTCCCACTGACTAATGCCAATATCAAAGTACTTCTAAAGTTGGCAAATGAACTTTGGCAAAAAGGACTGTCGTGATAACATTCTTACCACCAAGTTTATACAATCCCTCTTCTGATAAGCGCCTCAGAGATAAACCTAGCCCTAAGTTATATACTAAGAGGCCAACCCTTTTTGAGCTTCCTTAACCCAAAAGATGAGATGAAATAGAATGCAGTGAAAGAACTCATGCGGAGTATATGTATAGAAAATCTCTTAAAAGAGGCAAGCTATTGATGAGCCATGCAACTCCTAGTTGGAGATTAATGACGAATCATTTATTGAAGCATAGTCACAAAAGATGACTGTTGAGGTGAAAAAGAAAATCGTAGAGTCTATAGCTATCTCATCAAGCTACTTTACGAACAGGAGAATTCAACGGTCAACCAACGATAGTAATGCTCATATTCTTAAAAGAAAAATCAAAACTGAAAAACTGATCAGTTTATGGGGAGCTACAGTTTCTTTTTGGGCATCATGCAACCAATGGCTTTCTAACATGTCACAACTTCTGCAGAGTCGGGGGGAACTGTCATAAAGAAAATTCAAAAAACCTCCAAACAACTATCAAAGGCTATCGACCTCGTCTCCCTCCCTTTTCGAACACTAAAATCATCTTCAAAGCCAAAATCCATTAAACCTCGAGCTCCACCCAAATTGCCTTCAAATATCTCTTGTAAGATTCCTGAAATAGAATACCCACACACTTCGAACTCTTAAAATGGAAAATTGGCGAGTTATTACTAGAATTCAACTCGACTCTAAGAAGTTCAAAAGATGAAAAGAAGTTCAAAGATATTATTGAGCTTATTAAGAATGCTGGGTTTTCAGAATGCTTGGATGCCAACACTTAAGTCTATACAAATTTGGTGAAGGAATTTTATTCAAATGCAATGATAGATTCTGGGCTTCTATCTACAAAAATCAAAGTAGTAAGTTTGAAGATAGGAGCATCAGACATTAACCAATGTCTAGGGTTTCCTAACCAAGGTCTGATAAATCTCGAGGAAGTTGATATTGAAGAAGGCAAGAAGTTAATGCGCTACAAGAGAAATTCAAATCTGAAAGATATAAAGAAGAAGGAGTTTCCTAAGGAGTTTGAATTCCTGGCTAAGATTACAGGAAAATGTATCTTATGCAAAGACATTGCACACGATACTATTAGCGATCTGCAACTGAGAGTCATGACTGTAATTGTCATGAAGCAACAGATGAATTTCGGGGCCTTACTGATTGATTGGTTGTCTAAATGGCTAGAAAAGGATGAGAAGAAGAAGTCTACAGATAAATCCCTTACAAAGGTTTTTCAAGGAAGACTCTTGAGCATTATTTTGAAGAAGAAATGGAAGAGCAAAATAAGGGATGATGAGGGAGAACCCCTTAATGTTCAAAAAGTCATGTCTCCAAAGCTGTTTGAAAATTGGAAGAAAAACCCCATGGAGAATAAGAGGATAAAGACATTTGGCAGCAACAACAAGGGTACTACAAAGAAAAGGAAGGCAAGAGTAATGGAAAGCGAATAATCTCAATCTGATGATTCTGCATCACCAGTGGCCACTCTAGCAAAGCCAACCAAGAAGAGAGCTAAGTTTGTGAAGAAGTCAGCAGAGGTCCCATCAAGCAATCCCTCTATTGATAAAAAAAGATCTGAATCAGGAAAGGAAAAAGCGCCTACTACTACACCCCCAAGTAGAAGAAAGAGTAACCGGATACTTTAAAGAACAAACCAGAAGAAAGAAGGAGGCTCTTCATCAAAAGTGATTGACCTTAGTGATAATGATGAAGATGATAAACTAGAGTCTATAAGAGAAGCATCAAAGGCAAAAAGAGGATGATTTCTGATAGCTCTAATAGTGAAAGCAAAAGGACTGCAACTGCCAATGTACCCAAGTCAGAAGAAGATGATGAAGGTGAAACGGAAGAGATTTTGAAGTCTAAAGAGCAAGGAATGACTGATGAGTCAGACAGTTCTGAAAAGGATACTACAGAAGGAACAAGTGATGAAAATCAGTTAGAAGGATCCAGTGATGAATCAATTGAAATGACCCTGCATGATTTAAGCTTAAAGTTAAAAAATGAAGAGATGGAGACAGACTCCAGTTCTGCAGATCAGGAATCAACAGACTATAATATACCCTCTCGATAAGAGTTCGCAGAAGATTAGTGGTGGAACTCTTTGATGAACCACAAGATGTGCTACCAGGAAGATGGATAAATCATGGAAATGAACGAATCAAAGTAGTAACGATGTCTACAGAAGATCTGTTTAACAATTGGTAAGACATGGAGTTAGATTGTACTACAGTATTATACAATCCTGAAAATCATCTGATAAAATGGTTCTACCCATGGATGCACTACGGGCCAATGAGGACTTTTTCCACATCATTTGTAACATTACGGTCATAATTATACCGAATAATCCCTGGTCATAATCATACCAAGTCCATCTATGCACTACAGGCCACAGATGAATTTCAACATAATATAAACATGAGGATAATAACAATGATATAAAGAATCAATCAAATGAGATAAAGGATAAATATTAAATATTTATAATACAGTTTATCCAGCGTTCAATAATAACCAAATGTTATCAATCACTTAATAATCTCATAATCTAATATCATTAATATTATAATAATATTTTAATCATTTATTAAACTTATAAACAATTTATTTTAATTGTTTACACTTTACTAATTAATGCATTTAATCATCTTAAAATGCCAAACTCATAAGATTTCATCATCAATAACCAAAACTCTCATCACAAATCTGCATATACCTTATATAGGATTTCCAAGCCATAAAATTCTATTTTCCAATTTTGTTACTTCACATAACATATTTAATTCATTTACTCATAACTAGTTCATTTTCATGAAAAATACCAAATCAGTCCCAAAAATATTTCTTTTATGGGATTTAGCAGAATATAATCTCATATTAAACATATATTTTTCTCAGAATTTTAAAAATTCATTTACTATTTTTCATATGGTCAAAACTACCGAATATTTAGACATTTTTTATAAACTGTACGTTTGTCCAAAAATTCAAAATTTACAGTATATACATTATATATACATGTACTCCCAATAAAAATTTCATCAATTTTGGAGTTAATCACAAGGAGTTATAAGGGTTTACTTTTAAAATAATATTTTCCCATAAAATTCATAACTCTTAATCTATACATCCAAAATCGCCATTTTGGACACAATATAAAACTCATCAAATTATCATTTCAAAATTTTCTAGAATTTTTGAGGGTCAGAAAAATTATGAAACTGCAAATGGATTTTCACCCGCCATGCGGTAATCCACGTAGACAGATTATTTCAACAGAATAATAAAGAATGGAATAACAGAAGAATTCACCATACATGCGATAGACCGCACATATAGGTTATTCCCAACAGAATAAATAAAAAGATGGAACCAGGTCATACGTAATCCGCACAGACAGGATGTTCCAACAGAATAATAAGAAATGGAACCAGGTCATGCGTAATCCGCACAGACAAGATGTTCCAACAGAATAATAAAGAATGGAATAACAACAGAATTCACCAGGCATGCGATAGATCGCACAGACAGGTTATTCCAACAAAATAATAAATAATGGAACTAGGTCATGCGTAATACGCACAGACAGGTTATTCCAACAGAATAATAAAGAATGGAATAACAGAAGCTCTCTTCATGAATACGAAAGAAATAATACCCCTTACTATAATAATAATATCCCTTACCTTAGAAAGAAGAGTATTCCGACGGGTAGGGCGAGGATATACTTGAAGAAAACTTGCACTATTTTCTACGCTCAAAGCTTTCTTAAACTCTAAAGAAATACGCTCAAGATTATAGAAGAAGAATTCTCTGAACTTCTGGTGTGATTTTCCATTCTAACTAAGCATCCTATTTATAGGAGAATAGAAAGGATACTATGCAATAAAATATAATATAAAATATATATATATATATATATATATATATATTACAAATAACTTTATAAAAGTATTATATTTTATATAAAAAGATTTTACTATGCAAATACTATCACAGTAACACTATGCAAACACTATGCATAATAAAATATAATATATTCTATTTATAATCTAATAAAATAAATAACTTTATAAAAGTATTTTATTTTATATAAAAATTTTACTATGCCAACACTATGCAGTATTATGCAAACACTATGCATAATAAAATATATTATATTCTATTTATAATCAAATAAAACATAACTTTATAAAAAGTATTCTGTTTTATATAAAAAGTTTTTTGTTTTATTACATTTATAATAATAATAAAATAAAAATCATCATCATTATTATAATTCACATTATTAATCGACCGAATCGTTCTCCCAAATAATAGGGGCTTTCAATAAGGATTTTTCCTATTAGTAGCATTGATTAGGTGACGAAACCTCTCCTTGGCGAACTTCTGAACATCGTCAATATTGCAAATAATAATATGAATAACTTCGTCGTCTCAATTATTGATTTAATAATATATAAAATATCAAAAATAATTGAATCAAATAACGTGAGATACTATGCAACAATTACTATAGCAATAATTGAACAAAACTGAGTGACTTCTCACGTAAGCATCAATAATCAATACCGTGTGCTACTATGCAACCATGCGTATTACTGTACTTTTAACACTGAGTGTTTCAACAGTTAACGGTAAAACTTCTGCCGTTATTTTCATAAAATATTTTTGTCGTTTTCTCAATCCGACAATAATTTCGTTGTGGGGTCCACCAATGATTTTGTCGTTGTACGAATATTCCCTACTAAAACGAATATTCCCCGACTAATCGAATATTATATAACAACTTGCATACTATTCAAAATTTCAAATTATTACCCACAACTATAATATTATCTCAAATCCACATCATAATTTTGAAAAAAATATTTTGAGAAAATTAAATTTTTATTCGTAAAATTTGGGATTTTACAATAGTTGTGGGTAATATTTATAAATTTTACAAATTACGCAAGTTGTTATATAATATTCGATTGGTCGGGGAATATTCATTTTAACAGGGAATAATCGTATGATGACACAATTATTGGTGGACCCCACAACAAAATTATTGTCAGATTGAGAAAACGACAAAAATATTTTATGAAAATAACGGCGAAAGTTTTACCGTTAATGTTGAAACACCCGGTGGTTTAAAGTACAAGAATACGCTGTGGTTAATAGTAGCACACGGTATTATTATTGATGCTTACGTGAGAAGTCGCTCAGTTTTGTTCAATTATTGGTACAGTAATTGTTGCATAGTATCTCATGTTATTTTATTCAATTATTGTCGATATTTTATATATTATTAAATCAATAATTGAGATAACAAAGTTGTTAATATTATTATTTGTAATATTAACGATGTTCTGAAGTTTTGTCAATGAGAGGTTTGGTCACCTAATCATACGCTACCAATAGAGAGAAATTTTATTGGAAAGCCCCTCTTTCCTGGGAACGACCTGGTCGATTAATAGTGTGAATTATAATAATGATGATGAATTTTGTTTTATTATTATTATAAATGTAATAAAATAGAATACGTTTTATATAAAACAGAATACTTTTTATAAAGTTTTGTTTTATTTGATTATAAATAGAATATAATATATTTTATTATGCATAGTGTTTGCATAGTGGTTCGCATAGTGTTTGTATATAGTAAAATCTTTTTATATATAAAACATAATACTTTTATAAATTTATTTGTTTTATTAGATTATAAATAGAATATATTATATTTTATTATGTATAAGGTTTGCATAAAGTACTATAGTATTTGTATAGTAATATTTTTTATATAAAATAGAATACTTTTATAAAATTATTTGTTTTACTAGATTTTAAATATATATATATATATATATATATATATTATAAATAGAATATATTATATTTTATTGCATAGTATCCTTTCCATTCTCCTATAAATAGGATGCTTAGTTAGAATTGAAAACACACTAGAAGTTCAGAGAATTCTTCTTCTATAATCTTGAGCGTATTTCTTTAGAGTTTAAGAAAGCTTTGAGCGTAAAATATAGTGCAAGTTTTCTTCAAGAATATCCTCGCCCTACCAGTCGGAATACTCTTCTTTCCAAGGTAAGGGGTATTATTTCTTTCGTATTCATGAAGAGAGTTATTTTCTTTCAATACTTGTAAGGGGTATTATTCTTTCGTATTCATGAAGAGAATTATTTTCTTTCAATACTCGTAAGAGCTGTTATTCCATTCTTTATTATTATGTTGGAATAACTTGTCTGTGCGGTCTATCGCATGTCTGGTGAATTCTGTTGTTATTCCATTCTTTATTATTCTGGAATAACTCATGCATGCGGTCAATCGCATGCCCGTGAATTCGCTTTGTTATTCCATTCTTTATTATTCATTGAATAACTCGTCTGCTGTGGCCTCATCGCATGCCTGATGAATTCTATTGTTATTCCATTCTTTATTATTCTGTTGGAATATCCTGTCTATGCGATTTACGCAAGACCTGGTTTCATTCTTTACTATTCTCATTGGAATATCCATGCATGCGGGTTTACGCATGACCGGGTTCCATTCTTTATTATTACATTTGGAATATCCTCGCATGCATGCGGTTTATACACGACTCGTTCCATTCTTTATTATTCTCGTTGAATAACTCATTCGCATGCGGATTACGCACGCCTGGTGAATTCTTCTGTTTTTCCATTCTTTATTATTCTGTTGGAATAACCTGTCTATGTGGATTACCGCATGCATGGTGAATGATCATTCGTATTCATTCCTTATTAAATTGTGGAAATGATCTGTCTACGTGGATTACCGTATGGCGGGCGAAAATCCATTTGCAATTTCATATATTCTATTATACTCTGTTGGTTAAAGTTTTGGCTTCTATACTCCATGAAATTAGTAGAATATCCTGGATATTTGTGCTTTATCCAGTATCTTTTCATGAAAATATTCTTCTGAGCATTCTTGAATTTTACTCCACAAAGAAGTATCATGTCGACAATTTGGACGTTATTGATTTTTGGATAAACTAAAATTATAAATCTTTAAAATTTATCCTTTAACTTTTTTTATTGAATTATTATGTCATTGTCATCATCCTCATGCTTATATTGTGAAGAAAGTCATCTTTGGCTTACGTGCATAGATGGACTTGTTATGATTATGACCAGGGATTATTTGGTATAATCATGACCTGTAATGTTATAAATGATGTGGTAAAAGTCCTCAATGGCCTGTAGTGCATTGATGGACAGTTTTTGGTATGATTATGACCAGGGATTATTCGGTATAGTCATGACCATTGATGATTTAATGAATATCCTAGGCCCGTAGTGCATGGATGACTCGATGATGTGGTTTATTTATTGTCGAGTCTCAAATGATAAAAATTGATGAAAACATTTTAAATCATAGAAGATAGTAGATATCATGCTCTACTTGAATCTTCTAATGGATTGCTTATTCCGCTGCAGTTAAACTTGTTGTCTATTGTATTTTATCAGTTTAACATTGTTGAAGGCTAATGATAATTTATCCTGCATTATCTTAGTCATAATATTTCTTACTGGGCTAGTTGAGCTCACCCTTTTCCTTTCATTGTTCTCTTCAGGAAATGAGAACGAAGCCGGAACTAGTTGGGGAACAGAGTGATGGTCCAAGATTGTGTTATAGTAGTCCTCACTATTCTATAAAATAGTGTGACAATAAATGTAATGAGGACTCTATTTCAGAGTGGATATTGTCTAGAAGGCAATATTCATGTTTAAACTCTCAGCTATGTTTTGTCGTATATTACACGACGTTTGTATAATTAAGTTTGTATTTGTATTCTGTACCATGTATTTGGCGACTCAAGATGGGTGACGTATACCTATTTTGGGGGCGTCACACTTACACTACTGGAGATGAGAGTTACATCAGCTGGTGTTATTTATACTTTCCTAATTTGGAGTTGATCTCTCATAACTTCCCAAGGGTCAAGACATTTCACACAAAGCTGATCAAGAATTTCCCTCATTACAAAATTTACCATCATGCTGATAATGTCTACATTCCCTACTATCTCTTAGAAAATCTAGATAGTAGAAAGGTCACACCAAAACCCACAATCATAGAGGTCCCATACTCTACGATTGCAAGTAATCAAGCTTAGCCTGATACTCAAACATCAAATCCCACACTCAGCACTTCAAGTCTCAATCCCAGTATACCCTCTGATATCCCCTCTTCATCCAACAATGATCTCTTTGACATTCTCACTGCCTTTGAAAACATCTAAAAAAATGAGAAACTCAAACAAACTGCCCAAATCTTTCAAGACTCCGAGTAATTGAAAAACTCTAAAGAATTGGTCAAGAAATTGTTTAATATTACGAAGGAAGCAATGTCCATGCAAGAAGAAGAAAATAGTGAGTTCCACAGGAAGCTTCAAGTAACCATCTCAGATATATCCATCAAGATTCATCAGAGAGATCAGATCTATTTGAAATCCATGGAGCAATAGAGGAAAAAAGCCTTGCAACTTCCAAAGAAAAATGAAGAATCTATTCTAACCCTCTCAGAGAAAATAGGTGCTCTCAGTCAACCTCTTTCCCAACAGCTAGAACTCAGTCAACAGGATCTAAAGATTTATGTTGGAAACTCATCCTACCTGATTGAGCAACTTATGTCCAATATCAAGCATCTCTCTCAAATGATTGATGACAAAAAGGGTGAGAAAAAGAGATACTCAAAGAGTCATAAGAAGAGACGAATGGAGATAAAGAAGAAGAGCCAGAAAGAGAAGCAAAAAAAGCTAAAGGCAAAGAAAAAAGAAGAGGACTCATCCTCTAAGGGGGAGCTCAAAGAAGATGAAGCAATGAAGTCATCATCTAAGGGGGAGTAGGAACCAGGAGAACAAGTAGATGAGTAGCAACAACAGAAAGAAGATCCAGAAGACACAAATATGAAAATGAGAAGGTACATATCTAATTATAATAGTAAGTTCTGGATTCAGAATTTAGATTTGCTCTGCCATCTGGAATTAAATGCTCTTTAATATCATTTATATTACATGTTCTAGCAATACAATAGCTCGTTGTATCTTAAGATTCATTTATCTCATACATATGCATTCAGCATTTTTGTCATCATCAAATAGGGGGAGATTGTTAGGAATATGTATGTGAATGTTATTCCTTTATTCGTATAATTTGATGATAAAGATGATGAAGTTAATGAATGAATATGCAAGCATGTCTAAATTGATAAAATCTGTAAAGTCCTTAATAGATGATAGACAATATTGACAAGGACTTAGATTGATATGATCAAAATTGTTAGGTTGATCTGTGCTTAATGTTTATCATTCTGTAAATGAATGTATAGAAGAAAAGATCAAAGCTATTAGGTTGATCTATTTTGGAGTGTAATAGATAGGCATGCCTGATCGTAGAGCTCTACATAAGTCATTTAAGTCTGCAAAGAAAATAAAGCAGAATCATAGACTGTCGAGCCAGTCGAGAGATTACATAAGCCAAGGTCGAATCATAGAGTATCAAAGAAGTTACTTCAGAATTGTAGCATGTCTTGAAATCCACACTAAGAATCGTGGAGTTGGTCCGAGCATCTACCGAGCCAAGTCAAGAATCGTAGTCTGCACTCGAAAACGTAGAAGAAGTCTGCTAAGCACCTGTCGAGCTAGAATCATTGACGTGACTCTGAATCGTGAAGTCTACATGTCGTCACATATCAGAATCACAGTTTGCAGAACATAAGCCAAAGTCGTAGTCAGCCAGATGCTTACATAGCCAAGGCATAATCATGGAGCACTCTACAATTCTCTATAGAAGCAAACCTAAAGTATATGCATATATCGCTTTCTCTGGTAAGAACAGTCAATTTTAAGAATGCAATCTACTTGAAGAATATCAGAAAGTATTCTCTGAATGATCTGCAAGCAAGTAGAAGATCAAAGAACCAACTCTATCAGCAAGGCTGATTGAGAAGTGAAAATCCATTCAGAAGGAATCTCCTACAAGTGCTAATCAGAAGACTATGATTATAGTGCTTACCAAAGAAAAGAAGAACCTAATAAAGGAAATACGAAGATAATGGTAAACTTGCCATAGAGTGAGCAAAGGACAAACAAGGAGGATATAGGTGCTCAGCCTTACCATGTAGTATGATCAAGAGATCACAATGCTGAAAGTTAAGAAAGTTGAGCATGATAAGTCAAAAGGAATATACAAACTGAAGTGTCAAAGCTATCAATTAACTTGTTAGTTCTTGAAGAAAGGCAAGACAAGCACGATCGTAGAAAAGACTGTGAGAGCAAAGTACAAGATGGTACAAGTTTAAGCACTCTCAGAATCATAAAAAGGTGTCAAGGTCAAGTCACCGTACGATTTCCAAAGACAAGTAATCGTAGAGTTTATAAAGGTCAACATCAGAATCATAGAGGGCATTCATCTGAAGAGTGAGAATGTCCAAGTGAAGAAGACTGACATTCGAATGTTGTGAATTGAAGATCCCGATATACTCTCCAAACATCCTTGATGTAAATCGAGGAAATAAGAGAAAATGATGACTACCTACTAGCCTGCTGAAAGTAACATCTATGAAGTGTTAGGTGATAAAGTAGACTGATATGTCAGGAAAGTCAAAAAGGAGTTGTCACATTAACCTTGCATATCAACACCAGTGCTCAGAAATCTCTGGAGCATTAAATGCTACAATGGATGCTTTCAACTGAAACATTTGAAAGGCTCCTTCACAAGCAAATAAGACAAAAATTAAAAGTGAGCTCATTAATGAAACACTCCCAATGGCTATGTTCCAACGGGAAGATGTCTGATTGATCTATATAAAAGCCAAAGCTTCAAAAGAAGAAAAGGGTTGTTGACTTAAGGAGATGCAAGTCATATAGAGCATAACAGAGAAAAGGTCTCCATGAGAGTGAGACCACCACAGAAGAGTGAAGCATAACTAATGTGAGTTCTACAATGATAAAGCTTCACTCTATACAAAGGAGTATGACAATGAAGTGGCATCTGTACTAAGAGCTAGAAGGCCAAAGAGACAGCAACTTGTGTGGCAGAATACAAAGCAGAATACCTGAGCCACTCTACTTTTCCCATGAACACACAGAGCTGAAGAGAAAAAGATATATATCCGAATCTATTCATAAGTCAAACAGTGTTCAAGGACTGCTAAGTACCCAAAGAAGTCAAGCTGATATACAAAGAGTTAGCAGAACCTCAATGGTGATGGTGTACAATGCTGAATATCAGATGAAGACAAGCATCAACAACAAAGAATAGCATCACCAAAGGATGAGTTAGACTGCTAAGTACCGACAAGATGTCAAGCCAAACGGACATCTTAGCAGTACATTAGATGTGATCAAACACCAAAATTGAATGCCCATCGATCACAAGAAGCTGCTAAGTACCAGAAGATAAACAAATTGAATGTCATCTTAGTAGCTCACCAACAACAAACAACAAACAAGCAATAAAGCAACCAGGGCCTGAAGGGTCCTTGTCTTAGTGACTAAACCAAAGTTAAGTCTGCTAGACTTGCTGAGTACTAAAGGGTACAAGAGATTCTAAGTCTTCTGGGCTTAGTCTCCAGTTTCCAAGGCTGCTGGTCTTGAAGAGTTCTTAGTGAACTAGTGTTCCAAGGCTGCTAGTCTTGAAGGAATCTTAGTGATTTAAAGTTAATTAAATCCTTAGTGGAATCCCTGCTTGTTGAAGTATAAGAGTGGATTAGGAGCATTCAGTCTCTGAACCACTTAAAACCTCTGGTGTTATTTACTTTATGTAATTTACATTTAGTACTATAACTGCTATATCTGATTGCAATTAACTCTACATTAGAACTGTGTTTAATGCTATATTTTTGAAGGGTATCTTAATCTATTCTGTTGTGCATGAATTTATTCCTCTATTCATTATCTGTTAATCACTTAACAAGATAAAAGAAAACAAAGAAAAAGTTTTAAAGGATCTATTCAACCCCCCTTCTAGATCTATTGTGTGCCTCCGAGAACTAACAAAGGTTCTTAGATCTTCGCAATTTACTTAATGTAAACATCCTATCTTTTAATTTGAGCGGATCTGAGTGGCGCCTTTCTTGAGCCTCACAAGAGAACGCCTTTTAGAGTCCAGCAATAAACATACAATGGGTTTGCCTCCTGGTGGAGGAATCACACAACATACATTAACATACATTAATTGCGACTCAATGTATGCAAATGATAGCATTTATGCGAGGCACTAATATAAAGCATTTAAAAAATTGGAACATTCATCATAAACATAGAACATTCACGCAATATGAAAAATGCAGAATAAAAATCAATAAGATTTGAATGCGGCTTAAGCCCCCTAAATCCCCAACAGAGTCACTACCTGTCAACGCAGGGGAAATCTGCTTGCTAAATTGTGTTGTTATTTCTACCCTTTTTTATTTTATAGCACAATTTAATTTATTTAAAGGTTGAGCTTTTAGGAAGATATGACCGACAAAAGTGCCGACTATTTGAAAAGATTTAATTTTAATGATTGGGCCGAATTTGACAGAGTCCCCAATCGGTATATTTTCAAATGGATGTAACAACTCATTCAAATTTTGAAGGTTTTCACAATATGGCCCAATATGTGAATCTATTTAATTTAGTCTAGAACATGAGATTTGAGGAATTCGGGTGCTTGATTATGCTAGGGGAATGTGTTAGGCACCCCCCGACTTTCATGAAAACACGGTTACCACATCTTATTGATTTTTTTAAGCATGAATGGGGTGTGTGTATATGTGTTTGTGTGTGATTTTGGAAATGCTTTTAATATTTATTTTATTTGTGTTAAGTGTTTTGATTTTTAGGAGTTGTTCTAAGCCTTCTTTTAACTTATAAGCGATGTTGTTTTGAAAGTAATGTTGTACCTCTTTCGACCTATGCACGAAGGATTTGATTTTAAACAAAAGTTCTTTATTAGAAAATGTATATATATATATATATATATATATTGCAATAACATTTTAGGAAAATAAGGTTTTCAAATCCTTCACCAAATAGGAATCAAGGTCTTTTGATACTTCCAATTATTAACCTTAGATTTGTCTAACCCCAAAGCGCTTTGTTATTTTATAAAAGCACTTTGTTGATTTATTTGAAATTTTTTTGGTGATAATGCATGAAAGAAAGCATCAAAAAGGGTCAGCCCATCTGCGGGCATTAAAACCATCTCGATAGACCCGAGCACATATAATTATAAATCTTTCATTATCACGAGGCCTTAAATTCGATCTTTTGGGACAAAGCCCTCAAATTCATTTTAAGGCCCAATATTACATATACAATGATTTGCGCGATTTGATATTACATTATAAACCAAAAAGTCTATCGTGGGAATCTAGTTGAGATCCGATCATTGGATCTCAACCCCGAAATTCCTAGGCTCACATTGATATGCATATAATCAGAATTTAAAGCTTGAAAGTATATATACAAATGTATCCTAAATCCGTTATTAGGAGATTCATTGATTGAAATCCATATCACGTATATTTAGGACCCCCCCTCACCACTAGATATAGATCTAGGGCTCTATGGAGTAATCAAAATCGATTGAAAGCATTAAAATAACTAGATCTATCTCAGATCTAAGCTAATCTAGCATGGGGGTTCGAGTTTTGAAGATCATAAACCGATTAAGGGGCTAGATCTGGCTAGATCCAGGTAGATCTAGTCAAAAGACTTAATTTCTAACTATATATGTACAATCTAATCAGTAAAATAGTTAGTTCTATCAACTAATGCGTAATATATTTACAAAAGAACAATTCTAGCTATATATAAATGCTACATTGAAATAGATCTAGTAGATTGAACTATATTTACAATGAAATATACAAAGATTCTCTTTTTCACCTTGGGGAACGCAGAAACAAGCTTCTTTTGGCTTGGATTTGAGCTATCTGACTCTAGGTAAGCAAGCTTTTCGATGTATAGGATGAATTTAACACAAATCTAGTGATTTAATGTAAAGATATAGCCTTTCTCTCTAGATCCAAACTCTCTCTAGAAATCGTCACTTTCTCAAACTTTTTTTTTTCAAATTAAGTGCTGCCTTTGATAAAGGCATCCGAGCCTAGCCGCAGGTACATCTGTGGCTAGCCACAGATGCACTTACGGATGGGCCCAGTAGGTCACACCGTCTTGAAGTTTGGTCCTTTGTTCGTCTGTTCGGGAAAAGTTGAGCTTTGCACCCAAATATCCCAGAAGGTTTCTACCGATTGCTATGAAATGGAGTCGAGTCTGACTTATTCTGAATCTGGGAAGATGAAGCAAGTAGTCAAAAGGTATCTTCTAGTTTAAAATGGCAGTAGATGGCTCATCTTGGACAATTCATAGTTCAGGAGTTGATGTGGTGGCTTCCTTTCGCCTTATCCTCAGCTCTGCGATCCTCGTTTGGGTCACGTAGTGCTTGGGGTGTCTTGGCACTTTGATTTCCCTTAGGGTTATCTCCGGGGTGAACTTGTGCCTTTTTCCTTACCTCGAGGTTGTCTCCGAGGTGAAATTACGCTTTTACCCTCCTATAAGGTTAGTTAAAGGAAAGCCAAATTTCGAGTGTCTACATGGAGTACCCTTGAAATATTTAAAAATCCTTTTAAAAACAACTAGGTGAGATTCCTTAGGATTAGCTTGAAACCTAGCACAAATACAAGTAGAGAACATGATATTTGGTCTACTAGCAGTTAAGTGTAAGAGATCTGTATTGAGTTCTATTAATAAATTTACCTTATTCATCCTTATCAAGTTTTGTTGTTTAGGCCATAAAAGTCTTCATAGGAGTGGCTGATTCTGTGTTATACTTCTTCAGTAGATCTTTAATGTACTTGGCTTGGTTGATGAAGATCCCTTCATCAGTTTGTTTCACTTGTAGTCCACAAAAGAAGTCAACTCACCCATCATGCTCATCTCAAATTTAGTCTGCATAAGCTTGGCAAATCTCTCACATATTTTTTGTCAATAGAACCAAAAATAATATCATCTACATAGATTTGTACGAACAAAATTTTATCTTTATGCTTCCTAAGAAATAGTGGTGTG
Organism: Panax ginseng; assembly: GCA_020205605.1. Lineage (NCBI taxonomy): Eukaryota > Viridiplantae > Streptophyta > Magnoliopsida > Apiales > Araliaceae > Panax > Panax ginseng. The sequence continues at coordinate 87,689,212 of CM035149.1, forward strand.
TTTACTCTACCTTTAGTGAATCTATTTTCAATTAGAAAAGTAGTGAGTGTTTCATAACATGCTCTAGGTGCTTGCTTTAATTCATACAGTGCTTTATCTAGTATATAGAAATAATTTAAGTGAGTTGGATTGATAAAATCTGGAGGTTTTTCAACATAAACTTTCTCTTAAAGTTCTCTATTATTCAAACATGCATTCTTGACATCCATTTGGAAGATTTTGAACTTCATATGGGTTATATAGGCTAGAAATATTTTTGATGGCTTCTAATATGGAAATAGGAGCAAAGGTCGATCCCTTCTTCATGCAAATTTCCTTTGGCCACTATTCTTGCTTTATTTCTAATTACCACACCATCTTCATCCATCTTGTATCTTAAAACCCATTTTGTGTCAACAACTAGATGATCTTTTGGTCTTGGTACTAGCCTCCATACTTTGCTTCTTTCAAACTAATCCAGCTCCTGTTGAATAGCTTCAATCCAGATAGAATCTTCCAGAACTTCTTCAATCTTCTTAGGCTCCATCTAAGGGATAACTCTTAGGTAGAAGCATTCATTCTTAAAGGTTGACTTTATTCTAACTTTTGCATTAGGATCACCAATGATTAAATCTTAGGTGTGATCTTTTTCCCATCTTCTTCCACTAGGAGCATCTGTCCTTTTGCCTTCTTATTTGAATTCTTCAAGATTAGGTTCTAGATCAGCAGCTTCATTAATTCGTAAAGTATTTATTTATGGAACTAACTGCTCTACGATCTCTTAGTCTGGTAATACGACTGTTGGGTCTATGGCTTCAGCGTATGCAATTGTACTGTTCTTTTTTCTTATTATTAGGGGGTCCTGCTCTATGACTTCTTCAAGTTAAGTAGTTTTGATTGGTTCACCTTGGTCAGTCTCATCAAAGTTGACATGGATAGAGACTTCCACTGTCAATGAATTCTTGTTGAGCACTCCATAGGTTTTGTCTTCCATAAATTATCTAAGAAAGATTCCTTCATCTGACTTGGGTTGGAACTTTGTTAAGTAGTTCTTGCCGTTGTTGAGGATGTAGCACAAACAACCAAATGTATGAAAGTAACTGATGTTTAGTTTTCTTCTTTTTCATAATTCGTAGGGATTTTTCTTCAATGTAGAGTGAATCAGAGATATATTCTGAGTATAACATGTAATGCTTATTGCTTCAGACCAAAAATATTCTGGGAGATATGTTGTTGCAAGTAAAGTTCTTCTTGCTTCTATCAATGTTCTGTTCTTCCTCTCAGTTACTCTATTTTGTTGTGGATTTCTTGGAGCTAAGAAGTTATGATGAATTCTATTATCTTCAAAGAACTTATACATCTTAGACTAATCAAACTCTCTATCATGGTCACTCTTTATAGCCTTTATCTTCACACCCTTCTCATTCATAACCAGCTTGAATAATTTAATCAATTAAGTACTATTCTCATCCTTATAACTAAAAAAGAACACTCATATTAATTTGGTGTAGTCATCTACTATGATCAGTGAGTACCTTTTGCCTCCGAGGCTAGCAGTTGGTATTGGCCCAAATAGATCCATATGTAACAACTACAATGGCTTTTCATTTGAGTTCACTACTTTGCTTTTGAATGAGCTTCTTGTTTGTTTTCCAAGCTAACAGGCCTTGCATAGTCTTTCTTTGACAAAATTTGGCTTGGGAAAACCTCTAAGTAGACCTTTGGATACAAACTTTGACATACTTTTAAAGTTAAGATGGGATAACCTTCTATGCCATAGCCAGCTTATATCTTCGAATGCTTTTGCAAAGAAAAAAATTGTTTCAGTAGAACTGAGATCATAGAGATTAACCATATAGACATTTCCTTCTCTTGATCCAGTTAGCTTTATAGAGTTGGTTTCCAGATCTCAAACTTGACACTGGTTGTTGAGGAAGTTGATGAGTGGGTTTTATACCCAAAAATCGAGTGCATTTGAGCTTAATCTTTGGGTTGGTTTTGAAGTGTTGTGTGTTCATTTCATACATTCTATGTTATTTTTTAGGCTATGACACGACATTGGCATGAAGAAGCAAGGAAAAGAAATTCAGACATCTTTTGGACTAAAATATGCAAACAAATGCAAGAAAGGAAGATTACAGGGCTGTTAACACTAAGTTGGATAAATGTTCTTGGCTTGGAACTTGGATTTTATTGTAGATCTACTTCATAGCTTTCTGGAACATCTTGAATCATCCCAATCAGAGTTCAGAAGCGAGAGTTATGGCCATTTTATTAACAAAGATCAAAGTTAAGAGTTGTCATGCTTGCCATTTACATAGTAGCCACTTGAAGCCACATTTATCCTTGATCCGACTAGAATCTGCCAATTCTCAAAAAATAAAGTTGTAGATGTTGTAGATATCTTCAATTTGATAGGTAGCAGGCCCCGTAACTCCTACAAGATCAAAAGTTATGCCTGTTTTACCAAAGGACATCGTAGTAGAAAATTGACTGGCGCGAGGCGCGCCAGAAATGAACTAAGAGCGGCACGCAAGTAGCGTCATTACCATCTGATTTTCTACCCGCCATCTTTGTGGTGCGGGCACCCAAATTAGCTTAGGAGCAAATACTGGGTGCTGCCGAATCAGTGGGGAGAAAGCTGATTTGGGTGTTATATTGTCCAAGTTGAGCTAAAATAGGATTGTTAGTTGCCTAACTTGCTAGGGTTCCCATTAGGACTATAAATACTTGATTATAACTTGGATTTAAGTGACTTCTTCTAGACTTTTGACTACAATTCATTGAGAGCCACTTCTATTGGAGACTTGGAGATATCATTGGAGAGCACACAAGGCGAATATTGAAGCTTGGAGATTGGAGATTCTTCGACAGAGTTTTTCTTCTTCTCTTAATTTTAATTTCTGTTCTTGAGATGTTCTTCAATCTTAATCTTCTTGTTTCTATTATGATGATGAACTAATTTCCCAATTAGGGGTATAATGGAACCTTTTGCAAAGCATTAATTCAAATACCTAATATTTTCACTTGTTGATCCTTTGGAGTTGATTATTATATTTTGTGCTTAATCTATTAATTGTCTAGCTAGCAATTAATTTGATATCTTTAATGGAATTGAAAGAGGAAATCTTAGATTAGATATGAATATAATAACGTATGAATTTGTTGATTCTTGTTAAGGATAACATAGCAGTATATGAGACGAAAGTACTTATATGTCATGCGTAACTTTGTTAGGAGTTTGTGCTTAATGAATCTGTTTTAAGTGTCTTGCACGAAATTAGCTAAATAACTAAAATAGGTCTTTCTATTAATCATTGAAAGATGTTAATAAATTGATAGGCAATCCTTGGATTAATCAAGTGGGAATAAGGTAAGGGGATTATTGCAAAGCAATTGGAAAAATTGTATTCCTATGTCTTTATCATCTAGTAATCAATATTTGTCAGTTTAAGTAGTTCATAATTACTTTATTTTAATCAACTTTCACAAATCAATTAGAGTAACTATTTAAGTGAATTTAAATTAATACAAACTTGTCAATTAGATTAATTGTTAATAACTGTTCTCTCTGGGTTTGACAACCTTTCTTATCACTTTATTACTTGATTGACCGTGTGCACTTGTGCATATTTGTCATTATATAAATCGAACAACAGAAGTTGACTTGATGTCCTTTGTCGTACAATCGACTAATGCTCAGTAAATTGTGCTCCTAACCCTCAACATAGGCGACTTTTCAAAATGATACTGCTCAATTTCCAATAGAACCATAACCTCTAGTTTTCCCAGAATTTTTGTCTCCAAAGACAACGTTGGTCCATCTTTCTCTTTAAAGCTTGATAGGAGATTCTTGTTGTCGGTCATATGCCTTAAGCATCCACTATCAAGATACCAGATGGAGTCACTGGAGCTGGATACCTGCATATGAAGTCATCATTCATTTTGGTACACAGACTTGCTTGAGTCCTTCCTTGTTAGTGCTCTTACAAACCCACATCTACTTGACCTTAGGTCTATAATATGCTGAATGATAATTTCTAAAACACATGGCAGATATATGACCATACTATGACAAGCATAACATTCGATATTATGCATGTGTGTGTGTGTGTGAATACCTTCTCATTTGGGACATATGTGGAGGATAAGATTTTCTTCCTGGCTGAGACTCTCTCTGCTTCCATACTCTTCTACAATTTTGATATTTCATAGAGTAAAACCCAACTCTACGTTTAGTACATGGTTGGTTTGTAGAACTAGTCTTACCTAACTCTACAATCCTTTGAGGTACAGTAGTAGACAGTGACTTTGTAACGATAAAGAATTTTTGTATGGAATTTAAAATATTTATTGAATTAAATAAATATTTTAGTTGATGTGTTAAATAAATATTTGATTGGTTTATTTATTTATTAGTTAAATAAATAATTAATTAACTTAATTAAGTGGAATATATTAATTAAGTTGATATTTGGTAATTTTGTGTTTTGAAGTTAATTTAATGAGTTAATTAAATTAAATTAATTGTTGAATAATTATAATGGTATTCTAATTTAATTTAATAATTAAATTAGAGATTTACTAATTTATTAAACAAAATTATGATTTATAATAAAAATTATAATTTTGTAGCAATTTGATTATGTGACATTTTGATATAATAAGTTGATGATTACTTTAATTTAATTGAATTTGAATATTAGAATTTAATTAAATAAAGTGTGACAAATAAACTATATAGTAAATGAGTTATTAAAATAAATTAAAAGAGATTTAATTAAGTTTTACCAAACAAGGCTTAAGGCTTTTATGTCTTTATTTTAATTATGTTTTGCCAAAAAAGCCTTAGTGGCTTTTGAATTTAAAAAAAAACATAACTGACATAATAATAAACAGAGATATTATGTTTGTCAGTTTTATATTACGTATATTATTATATGTATATATCTTATATCAGTTTATATGTTTTACGTTTAGTTTTCTAAGTTAGTGTAGTTGAGAGAGAAATTGAGAGGTTGATATGTTGAAGAAGATGATTGGAGAATCAAATAGGAGTCTCTATCATCCATACTAATAACCAAAGGTATAATTTTTAGTTTAAAGTTATGGGTTTTTTTTCTAAAAAGCTCTCTATAATTGAGTTTTTGTTGATGAATTTGTGAGAATAGAAGTTGCTATGTTATTTTGATGATTATAATTGTTATATGTAGAATTAAATCAAGAATATAGGATTTAATTGAAGAAATGGTGTTCTTGAGTTTTCACGGCAAAACAAAAATTGGTTTTCAAACTCTCTATAATGCAACTTTTGATGTATAAATTGATGGGTTATGTTTATATGTAATTGTAATGTGATAACTAACAGTTAGACACGGATTTTAGTATATTAATCCATGAAATCACGTTCAAAAGGAAAAAAAATTAGTTTACAGTGAGCATATGTACGAATATGGCTTATTGGAGTCCAAAATTGATGTTTGATTCGTGAATTAAATTTTAAATTGATTCTTGAATGTGTTAATTCATGAAGAAACGAATAAAATACAGTTTGAATGGACTGATTTGGTGTAGTAAAGAATTTTCAGAGATTATTTTTGCTATGGATGTCTAAAAATGGAGTTTATTTTTGCAAAAATATGGAATTTAAAGGATTTAATTCGATTGTTGTTTTGATGTTTTAAATCGATATATACATGTTGGGTAACGTTTATATGAAGTTTATGTGATTTGTGTGTGTTTAATATATTACTTAAATAGTGAAATTCGTGAGTTCGGGTTTGAACAGAGCCGAAAAACAGTCTGCGTAGTTTTTATCTGCACACTAGTGCAGCTGTGCTGGTGTCAAAAGCATAAATGGGTCCCAAGGCTTAGGGCAGCGTAGATGCGCCAGACCCAGAACAGAGACAGTGATGAGATATTATTTGTTCAATCACTTAAACTTTGTCTAATCTAATTTAAAGTTCATGACAATCTGTTAGGCTTATATCAAGATATTATAACAGATTGTTCATGTGTAATTGATGATTTTAAGTTGTGAAAATTTATAAATTATACTTTAATCTATTATTGTAAAGCTTTATAATGTGATTAATGAAGTTGAATTATTGGCTAAGAAAGAACTTTAGATTGGTTAAGTGTTATCGATCTAATAAATCATATTCAAATTAGGTTGACAAGTTATATAAAAGTGAAAGTTAAATCTATAAGATTAATATTATGTGGCTAAAGTTGTGTTACGATATTAATGGAATGTGTAGGGTGTTCGGGAAGCGTGAGTTATAATTGTGTAGCTAATGCACGAGGCAAGTCTCCTATCCCTACTCTTACATTATGCAAGTTTCTTACCCTACCTTGATTATAATTCAGCAAGTTTTCTATAGGGAACCACCAGCGGTAAAAAGTCTCCTGAGTGAAAGGTCCCTCTGATAAAGTAAAGCCATCAACACCCATCAATGGGACCTCAATGATCGGCTGCAACAAGGGCCAATGACGCCTGGCAAGAGGAAAGATCGGAATATGAATCTCTCATATGGTGCTCCTAATAGCACGCTCTCCTAAATAGAGCTCTAAACCTCCGTCTGTAAAGAGAGGAATCCGACTGATGGACAATACATACTCGACACCAGTCGGGAAACCACCCTCGAAGCCAACTATCAAGTGGTCCTCAGAGTAAGGAACCTATGTAATGACATCAGCTGTCAACAACTCCAACTATAAGTGAGAATGGGTGAAACCCTCAGCTACAGGAACCTCCGCTAAAGTGGAGTGATGCCACCGCCATCCCCATGGATAGGTGTCTAAACCTAACAGGCTAACGAGACAAAGACATGGGATCCTCTCGTAGGCCCAAAACTGCCAATACAAAGAGCAAATATCTGTGGTCAGTCAAACTCTCAACCTGAACAAGGGAAATCAAAAGAGAAAATACTCACCAGCAGGAATGGGTAGAACCCTAACCAAGCCTCCATCACGCCCTCTGAGCATAGGCGCATCCCTTTGAGGAAGTAGGCAAAGGTGTAAGAGCCCCGATCAAACTCTCCAATACGGTCTATCTCCCGAGTGGGGCTGACTAAAGCGAATGACATTGTCGAAGAGTTATCAGCTAGGAAACAACCCCTGAGGATGATTAGAAACAATCGCCGAAGGATGCGATCTCTAACCCTCCAGGTCGATCAAATTTGAGTTGCATAGGAGGTTCCACAAGCTGAAAAGTCAAATCAGGGAAAAAGATGCTACGCGATTAAGCGGAAAGGCCTGAAATCCTAATTTTCAAAGACCAAACTGCGGTTCTACATATCAATCATTGGTGTTCGCCTAAACACAAGGTTCACAAAAATTAATGATCAAAGCTGTTGAAAGCTGCTGTGAGACCCCAAAGTTTATGAATAAAGATTTAAATTTCTCGAAATATTTTTTGAATATTATGGTGTGGATTTGATATAATGTTATAATTGTGGGTAATATTTATAAATTTTGCAAAATATACAAGTTGTTATATAATATTCAATTGGTCTGGGAATATTCATTTTAACAGGAATATTAAATGCGACAACACAATCATTAGTGGACCCCATACTGTAAATTATTGTTTGGATTGAGAAAACGACAAAAATATTTTATGAAAATAACGACGGAAGTTTTACCGTTAACTATTGAAACACCCGGTGTTAAAAGTACAGAAATATGCGTGATTGCATAGTAGCACACGGTATTGATTATTGATACTTACGTGAGAAGTCACTCAGTTTTGTTCAATTATTGCTTCAGTAATTGTTGCATAGTATCTCACGTTAATTGATTCAATTATTGTCGATATTTTTATATTATTAAATCAATAATTGAGATGACAGAGTTATTAATATTATTATTTGCAATATTAATGATGTCTAGAAGTTTTGCCAAGGAGAGGTTTGGTCACTTAATTGCATGCCAATAGGGAGAAATTCTTATTGGAAAGCCCCCTCTTTCCTGGGAATGACCTGGTCGATTAATAGTGTGAATTATAATAATGATGATGAAGTTTTGTTTTATTAGTATTATTAATATAATAAAATAAAAAAGCTATTTATATAAAACAGAATACTTTTATAAAGTTATTCATTTTATTAGACTATAAATAGAATATATTATATTCTCATTATGTATAGTATTTTGCATAGTAAAATCTTTTTTATATAAAATAGAATACTTTTATAAAGTTATTTGTTTTATTAGACAATAATTAAAATATATTATATTTTATTATGCATAGTGTTTCAGATAGTAAAATTTTTTATATAAAAAATGTAATACTTTTATAAAGTTATTCGTTTTATTAGATTATAAATAAAATATATTATATTTTATTTAAAAGATTTTGTTTTATTAGAATATTTTATAGTAAACCAATCTGACCGGTCCGCTTTAAAAAGTAAATCAATCATCTTTGTTAGAATTAGTTACTTATTCAGATCCATTCTCCTATAAATAGAAGCTCATTCCTTCATTATTTCTTACGAATTCACTGAAACTCTAGAGAGAGTTCTTCTTCTGTAATCTCGAGCGTATTTCTTTAGAGTTTAAGGAAGCTTTGAGCGTAGAAGATAGTGCAAGTTTCTTCAAGTATATTCCGTCCTACCAAATTTCTAATACTCTTCTTTTCTGGTAAGGGATATTATTTCTTTCAGATTCATGAAGAGAACTTCATTATTCCATTCTTTATTATTCTGTTAGAATAACTCAGTATCTGTGGCTACCCTATACTTGGTGAAATTCTTCTGTTATTCCATTCTTTATTATTATGTTGGAATAACATGTCTATACGAAGTACAACATACATGGTAAAATTCTTCTATTATTCCATTCTTTATTATTCTGTTGGAATATCCTGTCGGTGCGTATTACGCCTAACCTAGTTTTATTAATTATTATTCTGTTGGAATAACCTGTCTTTGCGGTCTATCGCATGCATGGTAATTTCTATTGTTATTCCATTCTTTAATATTCTGTTGGAATATCCTGTCGGTGCAAATTTTGCCTGACCTTGTTCCGTTCTTTATTATTCTGTCGAAATATCCTGTCTGTGCGTTTACGCATGACCTGGTTACGTTATTTATTATTCTGTTGGAACATCCTGTCGGTGTGAATTTCGCCTGACCTGGTTCCGTTATTTATTATTCTGTTGGAATATCCTGTCTTTGCGTTTTCGCCTGACCTAGTTCCGTTATTTATTATTCTGTTGGAATAACCTGCCTGTGCGGTTTATCGCATGTCTGGTGATTTCTTTTGTTATTCCATTCTTTATTATACTCAGTTGGTTAAAGTTTTGACTTCTATACTCCATGAAATTAGTGGAATATCATTCATATTTGTGCTTCATCTAGTATCTTTTCATGGAAATATTCTTCTGAGCATTCATGAATTTTACTCTACAAAGAAGTATCATGTTAACAATTTGGACGTTATTAGTTCCTGAATAAATTAATTCTTGAACTTGTTTTATTGAATTCTTATATCATTGTCATCATCCTCATGTTTATATTATGTTGAAAGTCATTTGTGGCTTCAGTGCATAGATGGACTTGGTATGATTATGACCGAGGATTAATCGGTATAATCATGGCCGTAATGTTACAAATGATGTGGTAAAAGTCCTCATTGGCCCATGCAGCATTGATGGATGATGTTGGCATGATCATGACCATTGATGAATACAGAAATATCCTTGGCCCGTGAGTGCATGGATAATTTGTGGTTGTGATACTAATGAATATCCTTGGTAGTAGTCTTGAGAGATGTTGTGGATTATTTATTAAGTCGAGTCCCAAATGATAAAAGTGATGACAAACCTTTTAAATCATAAAAGATAGTAGATTTTATTCTCTACTTGACTCTTTTAATGGATTGCTTGTTCCACTCGCAGCTTAAACTTGATGTTTGTTATATTGTATCAGTTTAACACTGTTGAAGGCTAACGATAATTTATTCTGTATTATCTTAGTCATAATATTTCTTACTGGACTAATTGAGTCACCCTTTTATTTTCATTGTTCTCTTCAGAAAATGAGAACGTAGCAGGGACTAGTCGGGAAACCGAGTGACAGTCCAGATAATAGCATTAGTAGTCCTCACTATTCTATTAAATAGTGTGATAATAAATGTAATGAGGACTAAATTGAGTATGAATATTATCTAGATGACAATATTTGTATTAAAACTCACAGCATATGTTTTGTTGCATTTTACACGACTGTTGTATAATTAAGTTGTATTTGAATTTTGTACCATGTATTTGGAGACTCAAGATGGGTGATGTATACCTATTTTGGGGGCGTCACAGCTGCCCCTGGAAAAACCACGTGAAGGTCCGATGCCATCAACCTGGGTTATAATTGCCATCAAAAGCATATATCTAGTCAAAAATCCATCCCAAACGGAGATTTCATACATCCTTAGCCATTGAAAGACATCTCGACGAGGGTCAGGCAGCCCTGACAATACAAACCGTTTGCAGTAACTCCAATGAAGCGTCAGAAAGACTTGACGATGCAAACTGTGGAAAACCATTCTCATCGGGGAGGACCGATGATGGAATCTGTTATACAAGTCATCAACAATCAAAATGCGATTCCCCAAAGAGTCACTCGCACATGAGAAGAGCATCTTTGGTGGAAAGCCTGTAATGAGGATCAAGGACTTTGGTGATAACCCCAATGTTAACACCCTGTGGTCTCAATCATGGAGAAACCTGCATTCCAATGATTTTGAAAATATATTTGCAACTTGTGGGCAAATCAGGCTAAAATAGCGCTGATGGATGGTTCAAACCACTGGCGATAACCCCAACATTGCATCAGAAGATTCCTGTGATAAGAGCTTTGGAAACTACTGGTCAAGTAGACATCCAAGCAGTTCAACAGGGTCATCATTGATAACTCCATCCCCCGACTAAAGCGGCGAGAGCAGGCAGTTATCACATCCTGTTAGAAACCATTCCAACAAACAACACTCAGCATAACACTTCATCATGTGCATTACATTTGCATCATGCTTATCTTGTCATATTTCAAGTGTCTAGTAATCTTTATCCTATCCATGCCATTGCATCGTATGAATATGATAAAGAGGGGCATCTGTAGACACTCTAAATTTTACGTTCCTGTTACTCCATGTAGGTGGGCAGAATCATCTTTTAGATATAACCATGGAAATCAAATCAATTTCAACCCTAGAGACAACCCCGGGAGGTACATTTTTCAATCCCGGAGACAATCTCGAGATACTCAGTTGCAATCCTGGAGATAACCTCGAGAGATTCAGTCCCCAACCTCGGAGATAACCCCTAGGGATAAAGTTTTAGTTTCGGAGATAACCCTAGAAAAGTAAGTTTCAAAGCTAGAGATAACCCTGGGATACTCAGTTCAACCCCGGAGATAACCCCAGGAGGTCAAGCACACCTCGGAGATAACCCCAAGATAACCCTGAGCAACGACAGCTACATCTGCGCAAAAGCCGGAGATAACCCTGGTGGGGGCAAAAACATCATTTTTTCACCTCAACATCACATTCACGTCGTCTCAACACATTTATATCCACAATACATACCAATGTGTCCCACAAGAACCATACCTCAAATCCCAAGTGAAAACTACACAAGATAGCACAACGGATGGACTTTGAAGACTTGGAGATCTTGTCATGGACCCATCTTCCGAGCTATGTAAAACCTCTAATCCCATGTCATTATGTAGTTCTCGACAACAACTTTTCGAAAAGGTACATCACTCCTTTATCGGAAGCCCGAATTAAAAGTTATGAAGGTTCGAGTGGACAGTGCATAGCTAAAGTGCACGTACTTCGAGATGACAGGACCCACATGGCCTGGGGCAACTCAGGCAGCTGTAGGTAAACCTGCAGCTACCGCGGGTAGACCCGCAACCATCTGGTCTTTAAATATGACCTCTTGGCAGCTCATTTGAAAAAAAAAAGAGAAAATGAGAGAAAACTCTGTCCATTTCAGACTGTAACCCCTGCTAGAGTACTGTAACCCCTGCTAGATTGCTCTAAACTGAGTGATTCTTCTTTCTAAACACTTGTTAGCTTGTGTTTTGTAACATACTAAAGTTTAACTAGTGGAAACTGAGTTTTCAGGCGTCAAAAGCTATCTGAAGTCTTCTTGGCGGCCCACTGTAAGATTTTTCAGGTTTTTATGCTTTTTATTACTTCTATACGTATATATCTACTAATGTTGAGAGTCACGTTGTGTGGGTATGCCTGGATCATCGATCCGTGGATTTTTAGCTTATTTATATACTTATATATACTATCGAATTCGAACTCGAATGATCCTAGACAGAATATCCGGTGCGTTTACTGCTTTTATATATATATATATATATATATATATCATCGAACTCTGATTCGATTGAGCCTGAATATAATATTTTTGGTGCATTTATAGCTTATATATATATATATATATATATATATATATATTTACATTCCTATCTGGCCTAGAGTTCACTTTGTGGCCTTTTCTTTGTATATATATATATATATATATATATATATATATATATATATATATATATATATTTACTGCTTTTATAAATATCTTCTTGAATCACTTTTATAATGTAAATATTTAATCTTTCAGCCTGCGGGCTAGATTTGCCTCAATTTGGCTACTTCTAACTTTAATTGGTTCAAAGTGACTAAACTGGAACCGTTGAAGCTAGAATGGTTTAGATTTACTCAAATCTAATTTTTTTTCTACTTTTTGTACATATTCTTTTTCATGTGAGCCTAGGAATCATGTGATCACAGATTCAGCTTCTGAATCTAGATTCGGTTCCCGTGATGGACATTTTTGCAGCTGCAGCCAGCTTGTAAATTATCTATGGTGTCTGAATATCCTTAGATGGTTCTCATGCCCACAAGAAAATCGACACTGCTATGTATCTTATTTTCTCGTAGATGTCTCGCATCTCGAAAATAAAAGCAATCAAGCCGAACACATAATAAATTAAAAGTATCAAAGGCCTCAATTACTATTTAGCAAAAGGGTTTGAAAAACATGTTTTATAAAACTTCACTTCTATATCTTGTTAAAATTAAACTTTTATACAAAAGTCAAACCCTTTATATATAGGTACAAACAAGACATAGCACTACTTTCAGACAATTGCATATAGGCCCTACACACATACATACACAGATAAAAGTTAATGAAAAGTGGCGGTAACTGTGTTATCATGGAAGTCGGGGGGTGCCTAACACCTTCCCTCCGCTTAATCAAGCCTCCAGACCCTAACAAATCTCGGTTTCTCAAACCAGTTAAAAAGTGTTAAATCATTGGGTCTTTGAGCAAATCTTTTCTCGGTTGAGTTGGTGCAACCATTTAAAAATACCAACAGGCGACTCTAACAGTCAAATCGTCGACATATACATGTCGGACCTTTTCAAACTTTTTTTTTTCAAACAAATCTCACCTAAAATGAGAACACCAAAAGACAAGAACAAAAAGGAACAAATAAAAATCCTAACGTCAACACCTAAGGTGCAAGAATTAAATTTAAATATAACTATTACATTTAAATCTCGGACTCCATTACAAATGGGTCTTCAAGCACTACTTGCTCATTGGTCTCCAATTCTTCAAGATAGTTCTAACTAATCCTATTTCATAAACTATTTAATTTAAATAGAAACTTTGATCAGCAGTCAAGGGGAAATACATAGGAAGGATATAAAATTTACATCAAGAAAAAATTAGAGAAAACGAGGTACGTAGACCCCATTTAATAAAACTCATACATTCACGCATCCAAATAAAAAAAAATCCAATTACATTGGTCAATAGTCCATAATCAATCCCATTTATTATTATACACATCATCATATGTTTCAATAAATAACAATAATCTCATCAATAATAAATCCATTCCATATATGCATCGATATTAATTTAATGGGCAATTTCAAATTTATTAAAAATCTAATTTTGAGATAAAAATAAACTCCTTTAATTTAATCAAAATTTAAATCATAATAAATTTCTTTATTTTATTTTATCCAATTTTGAATAAAAATAAACTCTTTATTTTTAATTAAATTCCAAATCAAAATGAACTCCTTTATTTAATTAACAAGGAATCAAATTTTAAGTGCAAAATAAACTCCTTTATATTAACTTAAAATTGCTGAAAAATAAATTATGTTGAATCATATTCTTTATCAAAATTAAACATCTTTAACTTTATGACAAATGGAATAATATTCCATATGTGAATAAACTCTTTTATTCAAACGAACATGGAATCCAATTCCAAGTTATTTTAAAACTTTTGAATAAACTCTTTTATTCAAACGAACGTGGAATCCAATTCTAAGTTAATATAAATTTTTGAGTTTATTTTATTCAAACGAACGTGGAATTTAATTCTAAGTTAATATAAAACTTTTGAATAAACTCTTTTATTCAAACAAATGTGGAATTTAATTCCAAGTTAATATAAAAAAATTTATTTGAATCATATTCCAATTCAAAATAAACATTTTATCCTAATTGAAATAAATATTAAAAATAAATTATTATTTTTTCAGACTCAGTGTAGAAGTATTTCTTTACTTTTGCAGAATCTTAATTAATCGATACAATGCAATCTGTTCTTAGCCAAAAAAAACTTTTTCCCTCATTATGGCGCAATTGCATTCTAGAATGAATCGGAGATTTACGTAGTCGCTTTGTGGCGTCAAAAAGCAGACTCAGAAAAAGTTTTGCCCGAAAAATTCGATCACATCGCATACCATACATACATGGAATCATCAAGATCGATAATTAGCACAAAGTTAGGCTTTGATACCACTGTTGGGTTTGTATATAGCGCGATAATGCAATCAAAATTACATAAAAGGTGCGGAAGCTGAATAAAATAGGAATCTAAAATTTTCATACAAACCATTCACCATTATCATACTTTGTGCATAATTATCAATCAATAAGAAAGAGATGGAGATCAGATTCATACCCTTGTAGAAACGAGCTTCCTCAGGTACAAGTTCACCTCCAATTCCTTTTCACGTTCAACTTGAATTCACCAGGTTTGATTCCTTCCTTTGATCAACGTTAGCCACCTAAGTGTTTGGCCTCTAGAGGTGATCCACCAAAGGAGAACAAGTATTCAAGAAGATGGGTGTTTGACAAAACTATAGTTTTTCTATCTCTATAGAAAAGGTGTACTCTCCCAACTCTTGGAATTGTCATTCATGTGTGTTGTGAAAAATACCAACAACCCTCACCCATAATAAGACTCTTCTTATTTATAGATGTAGGCAACCCTTCTTAATAATTAAGGAATTAAGTTTTATTTTAATTAATTAGTCTCCCAATCTTATTAGGAATAATTAATTAAACTTTTTTAATTAATTAGTCTCCTAATCTTATTAGGAATATATGAGAGTATTTTATTAATTAATTCCCAAACTCCTTTAGGAATTATATAATAATAATAGTAGTAGTAGTAATAATAATAATAATAATAATAATAATAATAATAATAATAATAATAATAATAATAATAATAATAATAATAATAATAAGACACCTCTTATTAATTTATATTTAATATTTCCAAAATATTAAATAATAAATATTAAGCTATTTAAATTATTCTATCACCATAGATTAAATTAAATACATTTAACTTATTATTACGATTATGTCATTTTCTTATCAAATAAATATTCTTTCTTTTGCGGTGTGACCCTTTAGGTTCTCCATATTAAACTGGTTGTGAATAGATCAATTAGAGCAATTCTATTCTTATTTAAATAAATAAATTTATCTACTAATTTATTTAAATAAATAATATTTATTCTACAATAAGGATAATCCTCCTTAACGATCAACGACTTTTCAGATAATATAGATATCAACATTAATCATAAAAGAACCTTTGAGTAAATAGTTACCATAAAATTCAATCCTTCCAGCAAACAATGTCTCAATTAAATATAGGCATGGAATTACTGTCAAGTCTTATTTTATTTAATTATATATATTTCGATTCTTAAATGCACAACTCCAAATAATGCAAATTAAAAACTCCTTTCTAATTTCATTCTGCCTTGGCCAAGGACTACTAGTTATCATTTATCGAATCACATAGGACATTCTCTTCTTTTAATAGAAGCGGTAGATTTTTTGTTGATCATTCATTATCTCCATGTACAACTTATTATACTCAAGCATACCATTTGATATACCCTAAGGGTTTTAAGGGACATGTCAAAGTATAACTCATCATACACAAGATACTATGACGACTGAAGTCTAAGGATCACTTGTACTACTATCACTACAGGAATTCTTATTGACAGACAAGTAAAACTCCATTAGGTATTCCTTATCGAACACATTCAGTGAACTTATTTTCCAATAAGCACCTATATACTTGTTTTAGTGTCTCCACACAAATGATCATGAGATCAATCATCCTCATCCAATGAGCAAGCAACGTGTGTACCAATCTATCCGGACTCACTAATCCCCTTTTTAGTAATCCAACGATTGGGAACCATTTTAGTTTTTTAGCTATCTAAGAATTTAGATCTCATTAGCATGATCTCATCATGATTTTAAAAGCATTGCTTAAAACTATGGGTTTATCACATATTATTAAAACAGCACCATGTAGATAAATTAAAACCTTTAGTAAATGAATAATTTTATTAATAAACGAATAAGATTATTACAAAGTACATGTTTTACCATCAACATGATTCGCTTTTGTGCATACTACTTTCTAAGGTTCCTTGGGTGCTTCTTCTTCTTCTGCAAGGCTACTATGTTGTTGAAGCCAGAGCACCAAGTCTTTGAAGCTCAACATGTGTCACAATAATCAAAAGAATAGGGAGGTATACATATTATTCATAATTTTTAATTAAATTTCACCAGTTTAAATTATTCATTTTACTTTCTCTCTCTCTCTCTAAGCCCTAGTTCACTCTACGAACTTTCAAAACCTTAACTAGCTTTTTTATTTTCTAGATAAAATCAACCCTTTAAATCATTTCTAACAACTATGTAATCCCTATAAATCTCCTTTGCTTCAATGAATTTGAAGATGTAGAGTCTAACTTCTGCTCATCCTAAATCTGATGAAAAAAGTGAGATTCTATGATGCTTTGAAGACCAACACCAAAATCTTCACGAACAAGGTGGAAAAGTTCTACACAAAAGGTTCCTGTACTGATGGAGTCATTTTAACCAAAGTGAGAGACATCACTCTTACTTATAACATTGTAGAGATCAACAACATACTTGGTTTCTTAAACAAATAAGACACAGACCTTGAAGGAGTTGATACAAAGAAAGACTTGGGATTTATGGGTTACACCAAGAACAATCCTGAGTCAAAGGGGATGAAGAACAAGGAATTCCCTCAAGATTTCGCGTTTTTGGCAGACATTATAGGAAAATGTATACTCCACAAAGACTCTACTCATGATTCTGTTAGTGAGCTACAACTAAAGATTATGTTAGTTATCATTATAGAAAAGAAGATCAACTATGGAGCTATCTTGATAGATTAGATCTCCAAGTGGTTCAAGGATGCTGAGAAAAGGAAGGTAGTTGGTAAGTCTCTCCCCAAAAATTTTTATGGGAGATTAATCAGCATTCTGTTGAAGAGGAAGATGAAGAAGAACATTGGAGAGAATGAGGGAGATGCTCTCAATGTCAATAAGAAGATAACAAAGAAAATCTTTAAAAACTGCAAGAGAAATATAGTTGAAATCAACAAATCAAAACAGTCTGAAGGGAGTGAAAGGACGGATGGGTCCAAAAACCTCATAAGAAGGTGGTGAAGAAAAGGAAATTAGTTATAAAAGAAGAAGAAGATGATTCTCAAGGTTCAGCTACACCTGAGACATCTAGACAACCAACCTCTACTCAGATCAGCTAAAGAAAATACTGAAAAAGATTTCTACTATCAAGGCCAATGATCATGGCTTGAAGAGGAAAGAGAAGAAACTAGGAGAAGTGGTCTCTAAAGCTATCCTTGAGGTAATTCCTAAGAGCCCTGAAGATGATATAGCTCAAACCATCAACCATCTGGAAAATCAATGCATATTGAAGGTCCAAAGAAAGAGGAAGTTTACTTCAAAATCTCCACCTACTTATGGATGTGAGGGGATGGATGTCCATTATAAAATATTTATTAAAGTATGGAACCAAGAACATGTTGAAGATGGAGCAAAAGAAGATCTTTCAGTGGACGAGTACTTCAAAAAAAAATTTAAGAAAAAGAAGGATGAGGAAAAGGAATAGCACAAGCAGGATGCCATAATGAAGGGATTAAAAAAGGCAAGAGCTAAAAAGAGAAAATTGGTTCTAATTGAAGAACCAATTGAGGTTGATCCGATTGTGGAGTACCTTAGCTCTCCGATCGTAGAACCCGAAGCTGATGAAATGATGGTTAGGACAAATGATATGCCAGAGCCAACTGATGATACAATGATGGTTGGGAAGGTCTATGAGCCTGAGCTAAAACCAAATAGAAGGAGGTTGAAGAAAATATCTCTGAAGAGAAAGAAGATTGAAAAGGCCTTAGTGCCTACTAAGCAAGAAAAGGCTACATCTAAGGGGGAGAAAAAGGATATAAGTTCTTCTAATGACTCCCTAGAGCTCACTACAATCATTTATTCAGTGGTGTAGGACATCAGCAAGAATCCAAGTAGCCCTCCTCAACTTCATTCTCTAGTCATTTAACTTGCTTCTAATCTAGAAGCTACGAAAACTCAGGGGGGAAGATAAAGATTTGATTGAAAAAATACCAAACCCTGATAATTTTGAAGCAAGGACTAATAAGGCAGAAGTCCTAGGGGGAGAAAGTCTTTGAAGAAGGTGAGGAATTGGACAGGACCACTATTGTCTTTGACAACAATAATGATCTACTATTTCACTTTTTTTATGTTATGCCCTGGATGAACTCAACACTTCCAAAGAATCATAAAGTTTGGCAGAAGAACCATCTCAAATGGATGCTCTTCAGCTCCATCGGGCATATTCAACAAGATCATAGTGATCCATTCCTCTCACCTGAACAATTTCGATCAACTCTCACGCTATGAAGTATTCTTAAAGCCTAACACTATGAATACAAAGCCCGCTTTAAACCAAGGTACACAAACTTCTTCATACTTAAACTCGTCTTTAAACACTTCTACCCTCATGATCATAGGAGTCCCAAAACCCTACGATCGTAACCTAAAATAACAAAACCAAAACAGTTTCCCCAACCAACTCACGTGTACATAATATATAATACTCACCAAAAAAACACCTCTGAATATGTATATACTTCTTCACACTCTTCATACACTTCACCCTTATGATCACTAACTCCCACCTACATGTTTTCTTCGATCGTAGAGTCTCCCAGTTCTCTGATCATCCAGTAAACTCCCAATGAATATATAACTCTCTCAACCTCCAACTAAAAATTAATAAAACATTAAACCTCCTCTCCTATTGTACTTACATCTGATATACCCTCATCTTCTCACCCTCAATCACTCCATCCTTTAGCTTAGCAACTCAGTCAAAAGATGGTCAATGAAATCATAAACAAATTTGGAAGCAAAATGACATCTTATGCCATTATTATTGACAAATCTTTGTGCATAAGAGATGACATTTATTTCAAAAAGATAGATGAGCACATTAACGTGTTGAAAAAGATGTAAGAAACAAACACTTTCTCTTGGAAGCTTCTCATATACAAAGTCTTTATCCTAAGCTCTAGCGTTCATCGGTTTAAAGAATTTGTTGGAGATGTTATAACAAGAACTAATAATGTTATGGAAATGGTCCATGCTCAAAGGCAAGATTTAGACTAAAAGTTTGAAAAACTCAAAGGAGAAGTCACCTTCTCTCATGCTTAACTTGTACCTATGGTTGAAACCATCATATCCCTGTCAAAAGAGGTGACTACTCTTAAAGATGCTGACAAAAAGGGGGGAAAGAGAGCTCCTACTGGAAAAGGTAATGCTAAAGCTTCACAATCATTTATAGCTTCTTTTCCTCCTCCTCCTCTTTCTAGGTTATGCCCGCGTCACAATTTGTTCCTCTTCTGCCAAAGTTAATCTTTGAGTAAAACTCTACAATCGTCGAGTGGAGTTACTCTTACTGTGTCAAGACTACCGGCATAAATGATCTAAGCTTCTTAAATAGAAATCTATATAGAATCAATATCGAAGGAGATGAACAACCAAATATTCCCTATCCTGACCCAAGATACACTATGGATGAGCTAAGAAGCAGGCAGAAAGAAGCAAATCAAGCATAAGAAAAGAGAATAGTTGAAGAGAGAAGGAAAGAAGAAAACTCTCCTATAGAAAACAACCTTAGTTTTTCTTTTTCATCTAATTATAATTTTTTTTACTTTCAAACACTTGTAAATTTTCTTACATTATCAATAAAATTTCATTCATTACTCTAGAAAAAATATAGTTATTCATTGTATACATAGGCATATTTAATGTTCATGAATTATCTTGCATATTAGAATTGATATTTGAACTTAAACTACTTGGTTTGTCATTATCAAATAAAGAGAGATTATTAGTGCATAGAGTGTTAATGCTTACAATCTATGATGAATATATTTGTTTAGATGATTACATGAAGTAAATGTATAATTGCATTGAAGTAGTTTTTGTAGAGTCCTTGTGAAATGATTTTTATGAAATAAGGACTTAGTTTAGGAATCAAACTTGTTAGGTTGATTCAATTTCATTGAGTTAGAACTATGTAATAGCTATGTTGTCCAAGCCAAAAGACGATCGTAGTAGTAGAGAAAAAATCACTCTAAGATCGTAGAGCAATCTGAAGATCGTAATGTACAAGCCAGATCGCAGAGTCTCCATCATTTGTAGAGTAAAAGAACTACTCTACGTTTTTACTCTAAGGAAGCCAAAATCGTATAGTGAAATTATTTGACAAGTCAGTGACATGTTATAACAAGTTCATCAACCATAACACTCGACCCTCCGAGGTTATCTTCAGATGATTTTGCGATAAGGACAAGTCGATAAAGCTTCTATCTAATAGCTAATTTAGTATAGTCAAATGGTACGCGTGGCTGCTACTTTACTATTCATTATACTAAAGAAAGCGACTTGAGGTGGTTTAAGCAGGCAATAATTCAAAGTCAATTAGTTATTGAATAATAAGTGTCCAAGTAGGAATGGAGCAACAGTAACTTTCTAACGGGAAGATCCCAAGAGAACTCTACATAAACTCAACAAATTCAAGTATCTATATACAAGAAAAAAAATTAAGTTAAAACGTTGAAGCTCTGAGTTTATACTTACTTCACTCTACGATTCAAAGAAATACACTTTGTTACTAAGTCATTCAAAGAAAGCCTTAAAGCAACTTAGTAGTACCTCAAACAAACTACTTCTCTTAATGATTAGTTTGATCTAAGTGATCCTTTGTAAACCAAGTCTGTGTGACTTGAAGTATTCTTTGTGAATCATTTTGTAAAATTTTTGTGTGAACTGTAATTGTCGACGTCGGGATTTTTATTTGTCCTTTTCTGTTCTTATCTTTTGGTGTTCTCATGTTAGGTGAGGTTTGTTTGAAAAAACAAGTTTAAAAAGGTCTGACATATATATGTCGATGATTTGACTGTAAGAGTCGCCAGTTGGTATTTTTAAATGGTTGCACCAACTCAAACGACAAATGGTTTGCACATAGACCTAGTGATGTGACACTGCTTAACTGGTCTACAAAATTGAGATTTATTAGGGTCCAGGGGCTTGATTATGCGAAGGGAAGGTGTTAGGCACCCCCCGACATCCGTGATAACACGGTTACCACCACTTTTCAATTTAAACTTTTATCTGAATGTGTGTGTATGTAGGTCTATGTGTTGTTGTCTGGAAGTAGTGCTATTCCTCATTTTCACCTATATACAAAGGGTTTGGCTTTTGTATAAAAGTTCAATTTTAACGAGATATGGCAGTGATGTTTTGTAAAATAAGTTTTTTCAAACCCTTATACTCAATAGTAATTGAGGCCTTCGATACTTCCATTTTATTAAGTGTTTGCCTTGATTGCTTTTATTTTCGAGATGCGAATCATCTTCGAGAAAATAAGATACATAGCAATGCCGAACTCCTTATAGGCATGAGAGCCATCTAAAGAAATTCAGACACCGTGAATAATGTACAAGCTGGTTGCAGTTGACAATGTCCATCACGGGAACCAAATCTAGATTCAGGAAACTGAATCTGTGATCATATGATTCCTAGGCATACATGATGATGAAATATGTACAAAAGCTAGAAAATGGACTAGGTTTGAATAAATCTAAGCATCCCTGCTTCAACGATTCCAGTTTAGTCACCATGAACTGGTTAAAGTGAGAAATGGCCAGATTTAGGCGAATCTAGCCCGCAGACTAATAAAATAGTTATATATATAAAAGCTGTATATATATATAAGTATTTATATATATATAAGCAATAAAAGTCACGGATCGACGATCTAGGCATACTCACAAAACACGACTCTTAACGTGAATAAGTAAGTATGAATGTACAAAATTGAGAAAAAGCTTAAAAATTTGTTATATCTTACATGGGCTACCAGAGAAGACTTCATATAGCTTCTAATGAATGAATGCTTGGTTTCCACCTGTTGTATTTCAGTATGTAGCAACAACACGAGCTCACAAGTGTTTGAAAAGAGAAAGCACTCAGTTTAAAGTGCGTACAAAGTAAAATGGATCACTATAGAAGTGTGTATGGAATGATTTGGGCAGGGCTTCCTCGCCTTTTTTCTCTTCTTAAAATGGCCACCCCAAGCCCTCTTTTTATAGAGGGGGGAGTTGCAGGTCTACCTTCGGTAGCCACGGGTCCACCTGCTGCTAGCCGGGGTTCCCCGGGCTCTATGGGCCCCGCTATCTCGAAGTATGTGTATGTATACAATGAGTTGTCCGCTTGAACCTTCATAAATTTCAATCCGGGCATCCGATTAAGGTGTATAATACCTTTTCAGAATGCTGTTGTCGATAGCTACACAATGACATGGGACAAGAGGTTTTACAAAGTCAGAAGATGGGTCAGAAGATGGGTCCATAACAAGATCTTCAGGTCTTCAAATTCTATCCGATGTGTTTTCTTGTGTAGTAGTCACTCGGGATTTTGAGTTATGGTTCTTGTGGGATATTTTTGAGCAGAATGTGGGATAAATGATGTTGAGATGGTGTGAATGTAGCATCGAGGTGGGAAAATGATGATTTTGCCTCTCACCAGGGTTATCTCTGGCTCTGGGCTGATTTAACAGTCGTTGCTCAGGGTTATCTCTAAGATTGGGCTGCTGTGAGTATTAAATGTCCTCATGGTTATCTCTGGGGTTGGAATTGACTGCATCAGGGCTATCTCCGAGGTTAAAACTGACTTTTCTGGGGTTATCTCCGAAACTGAAACTACATTCCTCGGGATTGCCTCCGAGGTTGGAACTGAATCTCCCTAGGTTGTCTCCAGGATTGAAACTGGATATCTCGGGGTTGTCTTCGAGAGTGAAAACTGAGTATCTCAGGGTTTTCTCCAGGATTAAGCTGATTTGATTTCCAGGGTTATCTCCAGAAGATGATTTTTCCCTCCTGCAAGGTTAGTAACAGGAATGCAAAAATTCGAGTGTCTACAGATGCCCCTCTTTATCATATTCATGCAATGTAATGGCATGGATGGGATAAAGAATACTAGACACTTAAAATGTGACAGGATAATCATGATGCAATATAATGCAGCATGATGCAAATGAATGTTGAATGTGATGTGTTGGACTGTTTTCCAACGGGATGTGATGACTGCCTGCTCCCATGACTTCTGTTGGGGACTGGAGTTATCACTAATGATTCTGGTGAACTGCTTGAATGTCTACTCCAAAGCTCACAGGAACCTCCAGGACATTGACATTGGGGTTATCACCAAAGTCCTTATTCCTTGGTACAAACTTTCCACTGAAGGTGTGCTTCTCATATACGAGAGACTCTTGGGGAATTATGCTTTGTCTTATAAAGACTTGTATAACAGATTCCATCATCGGTCTTCCCCGATTAGGATGAATTTCTCTGGTTTGTATCGCCAGGTCTTTCCAAAGGTTCCGCCGAATTCTTCGCCAACACTTTGTGTTGTCGTATCATGCCTCGACCTTTTTGTAATATCCCTCAATAGTTACCACCATCGGACCATGTCTGATGCTTCACTAGGTTTAATTGCCAATGACTGATGTCGTCAAGGCTACCTAACCTTCGCTAAAATATCTTTCAACGGATGAACATCATTGGACCACCTTCGATGCTTCACTAGATTTAATTGACAACGGCTAAATAATGTCAAGGTTGCTTAAACTTTGTTGAAATGTGCTTTAACGGATCGGACCACTTCTGATGCTTCACTGGATTTCTTGCCAACGGCTGAATAATGTCAAGGTTGTTTGACCTTCGTTGAAATGTACTTTAACGGTGAGATCATCAGACCACTTTCGATGCTTTGTTAAAATGTGGGTAATATTTATAAATTTTGAAAAGTAAAAAAGTTGTTATAAAATATTCAATTGGTCGGGAAATATTCATTTTAACAGGGAATATTCGTATGACGGCACAATTATGGGTGGACCCCACAACGGAATTATTGTCGGAGTTAGAAAATGACAAAAATATCTTTTTATAAAAATAACGGCTAAAGTTTTACCATTAACTGTTGAAATACCCGATAATGAAAAGTACAGTAATACGCGTGGTTGCATAGTAGCACACGGTATTTGATGCTTATGTGAGAAGTCACTCACGTTATTAATTCAATTATTGTTACAATATTTTATATTATTAAATCGATAATTGAGATGACAAGTTATTCATATTATTATTTCCATAATTAACAGTGTCTAGAAAATTCTGTCGAGGAAAGAGGTTTGGTCACCTAATTGCGCACCAATAGGGAGAAATCCTTATTGGAAAGCCCCATCTTTCCTGGAAACGATCTGGTTGTTAATATTGTGAGTTATAATAATGATGAATAAAAGTTGTTAAAAATATTGAGGGGATTTTTATGAAGTATTTGTTTTAAAGTTTGGCATATTATTTGGACCCCCACTTACTTATTTTTCTAAATAATCTAAGGAAGTTATAATAAATATATATATATATATATATATATATATATATATATATATATATATATATTTAACATGTGTGTGTGGAGTGTGTGTGTGTGTGTGGTGGTGGGAAGAAAAGGGAGTGGGGGAAGATGCCTTGGGGGGAAGGGCATGTGTGTGTGTGTATGAATTATGTGGTGGGTGTGATGTGCCCATGAAAATTGTTGCAGTGCAGGAAAGGTAAGGTGTATATATATATATATATTATAAGTCTTGTTATTTATAAAAAAAATAGAATACATTATATTTTATTTGAATATTATATTAATATTTTGAAATTTTGCACAACTGAGGATTTTTTTTCGTCGTTCGTGACTTTGCGTATTGCATTCGTGAATTGCAAATTATTTCGGCCGTGATTTTTTTTCTTAACAGTACCCCTTCCATTCTCCTATAAATAAGATGCTTAGTTAGAATTGAAAATCACACCAGAATCAGAGAATTCTTCTTCTATAATATTGAGCGTATTTTTTTCGAGTTTTAGGAAGCTTTGAGTGTAGAAAATAGTGCAAGTTTTATTCAAGAATATCCCCGCCCTACCAGTTGGAATACTCTTCTTTTCAAGGTAAGGGGTATTATTTATTTCATATTCGCTTACGATATTATTTTCGTATCCATAAGAAATTTTATTTCATTTAATATTCGCAAGAAATATTATCTTCATTTAATATTCGTAAAGAATATTATCTTCGTTCAATATTCATAAGGAATATTATTTTTGTTCAAAAGTCGTAAGGGATATTATTTTTATTCAATACTCGTAAGAAATAATATTTTCTTCCATACTCTGTAGTATGTAAGTAATATTATTTCGTTTCAAATTCTGAATTCTATATTCATTTTGTTAAGTTTTGGCTTCTATACTCCATGAAATTAGTAGAATATCCTTGAAATTTGTGCTTCATCCAGTATCTTTTTATGAAATATTATTCTGAGCATTCTTGATAAGTTTTAATTTTTTCATGCCAGAGTACTATTCACGGGGTACTATTCCTGAATTACTATTCACCCAGGGTACTATTCATGATAAAAATTAATTTTTTTAGGTCCAAATCATTTTTGATACAATATTATTCTAGAATTTTACTCCACAAAGCAGTATCATGTTGACAATTTGGACATTATTGAATTCTGGATAAATTAAATTATAAATCTTTAAAAATTTATCTTTGCTTTCTTTTAATTGAATTCTTATATCATTGTCATCATCCTCATGCTTATATTGTGATGAAAGTCATCTTTGGCTTACGTGCATAGATGGACTTTAATTGGTATGATTATGACCAGAGATTATTTGGTATGATCGTAATATTGTTACAAATGATGTGGTATAAGTCCTCATTAGCCCGTAGTGCATTGATAGACTGTTGTTAGTATGATCATGACCATTGGTGAAAACACGAATATCCTTGGCCTGTAGTACATGGATAATTCGTGGTCGTGATACTAATGAATATCCTTGCCCGTAGTGCAGGGATGATTCGATGATGTGGATTATTTATTAAACTGAGTCTCATCGATAAAATTGATGATAAACTTTTTAAATAATAGAATATAGTAAATATCATGCTCTACTTGACTCTTCTAATGGATTGCTTGTTCCGCTACAGTTAAACTTGATATTTATTATATTTTATCAATTTAACACTATTGAAGGCTAACGATAATTTATTCTGCATTATCTTAGTCATAATATTTCTTATTGGGCTAGTTGAGCTCACCCTTTTGCTTTCATTGTTCTCTTCAAGAAATGAGAACGTAGCCGGGACTAGTCGAGGAATGGAGTGACGGTCTAAGATGGTTTTTTTAGTAGTCCTCACTATTTAGTGTGATAATTAATGTAATGAGGATTGAATTTGAGTTTGGATATTGTCTAGGAGACAATATTTGTATTAAAACTCAGAACTTATATTTTGTTGTATTCTGCACGACACTTAATAGTTGTATAAATTAAGTTTGTATTTGAAATTCGTACCATGTATTTGGCGACTCAAGATGGGTGATGTATACTTATTTTGGGGGCGTCACAGTGATGATTGGAGTTACGACCCCGAACTGACAGCATCAGACCTTTGTTAGGTATTGTCGAGTATAGTTTGCAATAACTATGACCATTGGTGTTGTGAACCCTATGTTTGGGCAAATACCAATGCGAGATATGTAGATCCGCAGTTTGGTCTCTGAAACTCAGGATTTCAGGCTTTTCCGCTCAATCGTGTAGCTTCTTTTTTCATGATTTGACTTTTTAGCTTATGGGACCTCCTTTGCAACTCAAATTGGATCAAGCCGGAGGGGGTGGGACCCACCTTAGATCGCTTGGTACACTCTGGGCGATCATGATATATACTACCTCCGCGCATCCGTGGGTGGTATTTGATGGTCATTTCCCTTTCACAAGTCATTTCAAATCGCGCCACATAGAGAATCCAAGAGTTCTTCTTCAGATCTACTTAGTTCGGGCAGTTTTCTGCAAAATCTATCACCGTACAAGTGTTCCACACTATCCTGGTAATGTATGTATGTCTTCTTTTCCAGTTTTTGTCCGTTGGAAAATGAATTATCACATGAAATGCTTCTAAACACATATTAGTGATTATGCATGCTCATATGACTTGATAAAAATTATTCAACATAGTAAATGTTAGTATTTAACCATTCTGAACATAATGATGTGAAAAAATTTGACTTTTGAGACAGTTAAATTGGCACCTTTTTTCTGCTATATCTTATCCTATTTGAGGACAACTAAGCAAAGGTTGCAAAGCAAAGTAATCCTGGTAATTAGACTACCCTTATGGATTATGACTTTGACATTTGTATGCATATAGGATGTTTATGACTCTAGGTTGGTGTACTACTGAATGGCCACCTAGTCATGCCTACATTCATGTGGATAGTCTTTTTTACAAAGGAGACTCTAGCAAAATTTTCCAAATGAGCCTAGGCATTACATAGACATGTATTTTTAGCTCTA
This sequence comes from Panax ginseng, assembly GCA_020205605.1. NCBI lineage: Eukaryota > Viridiplantae > Streptophyta > Magnoliopsida > Apiales > Araliaceae > Panax > Panax ginseng. Next base: position 87,717,381 of record CM035149.1, read on the forward strand.
CTGTAGGCGTATGTTAAAGTAATACATGCATGCATATAGACATAAAATGCATTTAAAAGGCTCCAGGTTAGAATTTACCACACCCTTTCTGAGGTGATTTGGAGACTTGTGTCCAGATATATGGATCCGGATCACCGAAAGGGGCCTTCATGCAAGACCTCTTCAAAAAGAGGAGGAGGGCTTCGATGTGCCTCGGCCTTTGCACAAATCAAGCGGACCTCGTCGTTTGGTGGAGGTAGTGATTCGTCCTATCCGGGTTGAGGTACCGGATGTTGAGGACGAGGAGGAGGATGTACCGGTTGCGCCTCCTGCTGCTCATACTCTTCGCAGGGATCTTCCAGGCATTAATGTGATGATTCTAGAGCTTCTAGATGATTTGAGTTGCCACCCCTCGGTCTACTTAAATACGAATGAGGTAAAAGCTGGGTTTGATCCTCTTTTTTCCTATTGATGAGGAGCAAAGGTTCTGATGTTGATTTGCATTCGTGGTGAAGGTTCCCAGCTTTACGCAGCCTCGAGGGAACTGGTTTAGCATACACTCTCTATATCAGACTCTTCATCCAGAGTATCGAGAGATTGTGCATGGTTGGGGCTTTGAGGCGTTCTTTTCCATCCTCCCCCGTCGTTGTCCCTGGGTTACCTCAGGGCATTGTCTGAGCGGTGGATTCACCAGACTCAGTGTCTCTATTTGCTGGACTATGAGGTGATAATGACGTCGATGGATTGGCGGTTTATCACCGGTATAGAGTTTGGAGGGGCACCAATGCCTTGTGAGGAAAACATTACCCCGACTGCCATTAGATCCTTGCTAGGAGTCCCGGTTGAGGCGCTCAAGGGCAGGACAGTTCGAGCTAGTCCTTTGAGCATAGATGCTATGAGTGGGGCGTTGAGTGAGCCTATACCCAATGATGTGAGAGTCAGGGATCGCATTCTTCGGCGATTATTCATGGTCATCCTTCGGGGTTCTTTCATAGCGGATAACTCTTCCATAGTGTCGTTCGCTTTAGTCAGTGCCACACAAGAGGTGGACCGTATCAGAGAGTATGACTGGGGCTCCTATACCTTTACCTATTTCCTCAAGGGAATGCGCATGCGTTCGCAGGGCTTAACAGAGGCTTGGCTAGGATTTTACCCATTTCTATTGGTGAGTATTTCTCTTTTGATTTCCCATGTACAGGTTAAAAGTGTTGACTGACCGCAGATGTTTTCCCTTGTATTGACTATTTTGGGCCTATGAGAGGCTTCCATGCTTGCATCCCATTAGTGTATTAGGTTTAGACACCTACCCACGGGGATGACGATGGCATCACTCCACGTTGGTGGAGGTTCCTGTAGCTGAGTGTTTCACCCATTGTCACCTACAGTTAGAGTTATTGACAGCCGATGTCATTGCATAGGTTCCCTATTCTAGGGACCACTTGATAGTTAGCTTTGAGGGTGATTTCCCGACTGGTGTCGAGCATGTGATGTCCACCCGTCGGATTACTCTCTTCATAAATGGAGGATGGGAGCTCTATTTTGGAGAACGTGCTATCAGGAGCATTACATGAGAGATTCATATACCGATCAGTCCTCTTGCCTGGCGTTATTGGCCTGTGTCGCAGTCACCGATCAGTGATATCCCGTTGATGGGAGTTGACGGCTTTTCTTTGTCAGAGGGTCCATTCACTCAGGAGGTATTCTACCGCTGGTGGTCCCTTCGTACCATTAGAGCCCAGACTAGCGCCACTCAGTTCATGGGGGATATGGTTCCTGGATCCGTGATGATGACAAATTGGATGGCCTGCGTACAAGAGCCTACTCATTTAACACAGATTGATAGCTTGACCCGGCAGTTGGATCAGGCGCAATTTTTTATTCGGTATTTAGGTAGAGATTCTTTAGAGGCGGATTCTTTTGATCCTTCTAGCTCAGGGGCTGGCCCTTCAGGTGGCCCATATGATTTTGCCGGTGCAAATCCTCCATTTTATCAACCTGACATCCCTCTTGGTGGAAATCTAGTGACTCAGGAGGAGTTACATCAGATGGATAGGTTAGATGATGTAGACATCAACACTATTGACTTCTTCTGATGTATTTTTCACTATATCTTTTTATAGGCCGCTGTTAGATATTGGGTGGTTGTGCCCCATTCTCGTTATATCTTTTGATAGGCCTCTGTTAGTTGTTGGGCGGCTGTGCCCCATTTCCCTATATTTTCCAGCTGTATACAGAGATGATGTATTAGATGATGATGTACTTAGGAATGTATGTACTATTTTCCATTCCATACATCATATTGTCATCTATTATTTATCATGCATGTATTATGTTATGTATATGTATGTACAGAGATGTTCAGCATTGACCCCTGGATGGTCTTATGAGATGGCCCACACAGATGTCTTCCTCGACAGTTAGCCGCATTGATTGTAGCATCCCCGAATCCGGGTCCCAAATCGCCACGGATCCGGTATACTATTTCTATCACTATTACGGAAGATATAAACATAAATTGTTTATACATTACATTACACACTATTCTCCAAGGTCGAGTAACCTTAACTTATACACATTTCATAAACTATTTATTACATAACAATATTTATCACAATACGCTATTACAAACTAGTCAAGACTTTATAACCCAAGTCAACTTGGCTTTTAATTGTTTCCTCATCCTAACGCTTTCGCCTTATCTCGCAATGTTTTATCATGATATAGCAAGGGTGAGCATGAAAGTTGCCCAACAAGTTTAAATACAACAATATAAGGATATATCATGATTGAAGAGTATGAATAATAAGTCGCTATAATTCATCAATATAATTGAGAACTAGCAGAACAAACTTTTGATCCGAACAAGTTTTAAACATGAACAAACATTTCAAACAACTGGTAATGAAGGTGATCGACCTTTCATACCGACTTATACATGCAAGATGTACAGAGTACAATTTTCATGGCAATCAAAGAATGATTAACCATAAGCTTGAATAAAACACTCTTATTAGAGTTAAGTAAGAACAAACTTGCTCGAACTGCTGATTACCGCAACGCAATTTATAACGCTTTTATCCAAAGACCTAATATTAGTAATATAGATCTCCAATATTAGAATCACAAAGATAATTTCAAGTATATTTAAATACACGTAATAACCTAAACACATAACACATAAACCTATAAGTCTATACATCACATAAGACTTAATATCGTGTCAAACTATTTCAAATCGACTTAAAACTCGACATTATTCTATCATCCCGACGGCCTAGTCGGACAATACTCAAGTTTAAGTTCAATTAAACTCTTCTTCCTAACACTTAACAATTATCTCGATAATTTCTTATCACCAAACATTTTTCCTAGGCTCGTAATAATTTTCGATACTTATTACCATTTATCATGATTTTCCAATCATTAAAACCGTATCTAAATGAATTAAATACCACATAATTCCTTAATCATTAATATTCATTTAATATAAAATATTAATGAAATTCCTTACATAATATTATAATGTAATTATAATATATCAAAATATTTTTAATACCTTAAAATCATAATTATTTGATTTTTAAACACTTAAATCCATTATCCGATAATTAATATTAATATTAAAATATTAATATTTTCATGCCAAAATATCAAAAGTTATATTTTATAACTTAAAATATTTTTATAACACTTAAATCATTTTTAAATGATTTTTAAAACATTAATTCTATTTTTTCTTAATTAATTTTAGTGCGTAGCTTAAGAAATTAGCTACCTCGTGCTTAACTCCAGAAATGCCCATCTCTTGGCATAACCTTATATATGTTAACGTGATACTCCATTTTAAATTTCGTGGCAATCGGAGTTGTAGAACTCCGCTTATAGCGATTTCCGCTTTAAAAAATCACAAAAATTATTATGGTCATAACTTGGTCGTTTTAACTCGAATTAGCTCATTTTTGGACACGAGCTACATATTATCATATATTTTCATTTCCCAAAAGCCTGGAATTTTCTCATTAACTAAATGTCCAAAACAACCCTCGGAAAATTTTGGCCAGAAACTTTTTTACTTTGGTAGTTTTGGAGTCCTTCACCAAAACTTAAATAAAACGAAATCTGTAACTCTGATTAATGATCCGTCAATTTTGTTGGATTCAGTATCTTTCCGAGCTATAGTTTTCATATATCACAATCCATATTTGGATATGTTTAGCTCCCGAATTTAACCCGAAGTGACTGCTCCAAAACTGTCCTTTTCACAGCTTTTCTTAACTTTGTGTAGTTTGGTAGAAATCCCATAACTTGCTCCTCCGATACCGGATTTAGTCCGTTTCAGAGTTTATGGAAAGCTTATTGAGTGAACTATAACATATCACAAGTCCAGAATTTTTAGAGCACCCTAACAAATCAGAAAATTTCTGTTTAGGGCAGCAGTCCACTAATTCATTTAAAACAAAAAAACTGTTTTGGTTCATCTTCTTTGTTCAAGCTTATCAACCCTAAAAATGGCAAGATCTAACCATAACATATCATATATCATGTAGATCTTCCCTCATATGGATCATAAGTTCAACACTTGGTCTAAAACAACCATCACAAAACACATAAACTAATTAGAGTTTTGAGTTTAGGAAATTTTATACCTTTGATTCCAACCAAAATCAACACCCAATATTGTTAGATCTTAACATGATACACTTATATATACATAGACATAAGGTTTTAAACCTCAAGATCACAACTTCAAGTTATCAAAAATCAAATCAAACTACCAAGAAAAATAAACTACATAAGAAGAAACTTTTTTTTTTTTTTTTTTGCTATACCTTAGCTCTATCTTCTTTCTCCTTCACAATTGTAGATGGATCTTGATTTTATGAAAGTCTAAATCTCCCCTTCTTCTTCCCTTAGAGTGGCCGAGAATGGCCTTCTCTTCTCTCTCTCTCTCTCTCTCTTCTTAGCTAACTTTAGTAGTAAAATGAAAGAGAAAGAAGTAAAAGAAAATAAGATGACTTTACTTTAGTGCTAGATATATCACAAGCTCCTCCCTTTCTTGCAATATCCTACCATATGGCCTTCATTCTCCTACTAATTCTCCACTCATTCACTCTCTTTTGGCTCCCATTAATTGCCAAGGATTGCTTACAAGAATTGCTAATGTGTTGGACAAACAAAAAGAATGACACATAGGGGAAGTGGTTGTGAGTTGGTCATCAACTAAAGTGAGCAATTAATGCAACATTCACCCCCCCCTATTCCTTCCCTCTTGGCCGACCATGTGCCTTAATAATGCTCCCAATTTGCTTTCTATTTTATCTCTTAGTTGATTTAACAAATGTCCAAAAATTCCTCTCCCACTTGGCTAAAAATTGAGCCATTCCTTTAATGTCTTGCTTGGTCTCTAACTAACTTCTTTGGCCACACTTGAGTTGTACATAGTCCAATACCTAAATTCTTATCCACCCCAATTCATTTAATTAGGGTTTTCACCCTCCATTAAAACACCAATCCTTGCTCATGCACACTTATTTCCTTAACCCAATTAGACTTGCTATAATTAGGTTATAAAATTAATCATTTGAGATATATAAAATAAATCTCCTAGAATTAATAAGTATTCTAAATACCACAATTCTCTTTTTCCATAACCCTTAAGTTATTAAATCCTTCATTCCTAATATATAATTAGGTTATAAAGTAATTAACCGAGATGTATAAAATAAATCTCTTAGAATTAGTATATAATTAAATACTATTATTCTCCCACATATTTACACTTAAGCTTTTAACACTTAGCTTTTAAGTTCCCAAAGTAGGGTTTTAAATATCCTAATTAGGGTTTCAATTCTCAAAACTAAAATTAAAGTTTCGAAAATATCGTTAGTGTTTCTAACAGTTAGTTAGATTTTTCTAACTTAATAAACATATGATTAACATAACTTTAGGATTTGCTAAAGTTATAACTTATCCGATCAATCCTTGATCTTAAATCATTACTAGTTCACATATATAATCAAATATACCAACTAGTATTCACTTCGATACTTATCCCCGATAATTCTTCAAAAGAATTTTAAATCTACCATAATCTTATACCTCATTACTAGACTATCACTTATAGTCTATCACATAATTCAAGTTTTGTTCAAAACTTTTGAAATTCTTGGAATTTCATTACATAACTGCCAATTCCATACACTTATTTCCTGTCTAGGTCCTAATATTGAACCTTAAATCAATCAATTATGATTTTCATAAATTGTCTAAATTCTCGGGTTGTCACATTGATCACACCCCACCAGTATTGGTAGCCTCATGCTTGAGATCGTGGTATGATTTATCACCCCCAAATCGGGTGACTGTAGATCAGCTGTTTAAGCACTCTATGACCCTCTTAATGTTCCAAGTTCCATTGGGCTTCGTAGAGGACATGCTAGAGCACTAGGTACCGGACAGGCAGGTGTTCCGGTTTGAGACCCAGGAGTTGACTCTTACCTTAAAGGAGTATGAGCGATTAACGGCTTTTGTAAGACCCCGATTTTTCTAAAATAAAAGTCTAATTTAATTTATGATTATTATTCTAAAACTGTAAAATGTTAAATTGATAAATTGTCAAATAAACAATTAATTGGATAAATGAGCAAATAAAAGATGAGAGTGAATTAATGCTGATAATTGAGAAGGAAGAAATAATGGGGGAACATGTGGGGAAGGGGAAAAGAAAAGAAGGGAAGAAAAAGAGGAGGAAAAAGAAAGGGAAGGAGCTCACGAGAAGAATAAGGAAATGAGAGAGACAAAATCATGTGGGAAGAATAAGAAAGGAAGAAAAGAAAGAAAAAGAAGAAAAAGACGGAGAGAGAAAAGAGAAAAGGGGAAAAGAGGAAGAAGGGAAAAGAGGGAGTAGTCTTCATCCGCTCCTCCCATTCTTTTTCTTCTCGGAAGAAATGAGAAGAAGAGAGAGAGAGAATCAGAAGAAGAAGAAGAAAAAGAAGAAGAAGAAGAAAATTAAAAGAAAAAGGTATGTTTAAAACCTTTGTTTTATTTTCTATTTAAGTTTTCATGAATTTTATATGAACAGATTTTGTTTATACTTGATTTAGATGATTTAAACTTGTATAAACAAGGATCAAACGAGAGAAATCAAGAAATCAAATTAAGAACAAAATCTGGAAATTTTCAAAAAAATTAATTTATTACTTGATTTTGTAAAATCCATAACCCTTTGTGTATAATGAGTTAGGAGATGAGTCATATATCAAAAGAAAGCCCTGGAAGTAAGCTAAACGCGGATATTTGAATCACCCAAAAATTATTTGTGAATTTTTTGTAGTGATTGTTTGAGTGAAACTGGTCTGAAGGACTTATAGTTCGAAAAATTAGTTTTATTAAGCTCTATTGCTTGAGTTATAATTGTTAATCCGACCGATGGATCATTGTAATTTTCGGATGTGTTATATATATATATATATATATATATATATATATATATATATATAAGTTGAGTATATGTCCACAAATTTTGAAACGTCAAAGATTAACGTATGATTTGTTATAAATTTAAGGAGGTGACTGATCCAGAAATTTTTGTAACAGAATTGCTTTTTCTCTATGTTAGAGGCGAAATTTGGAAAAACTTTCTTCTAAAGAGTTGTAGAGAATTAAATTTTCCATAGAAAGGACATAAGATCCGTATTTTTCTAATAAAATGGCTAATTGTTATAATTATTGAAGTTTCTGAATATTGAAATTTATAATTAATTTATCTAAAAAATTATTTGGGCTGATTAAATATTTTTACAGAATTCTTATAATATCAATTTAGAAGTTCTGTAAATTTTTGATGAATTATTGAAAAGCAGAAGTAATTATTGTATTTTTAAACTATTTATAGATAGTTTGAAAATAGAAGAAATTCATAATATATTCTATGGATGATGAAAAATTATGAAAGTTGGTGAAAAATCTTATAATATTATTTTATAATTTCTGGGAAATTTTGAAAAATTATTGAATAACATAAATATTTATTGTATTTTTAAGTTATTTATGGTTAGTTTAAAAATGGAGGAAGTTCATAGGAAATTCTATGAATGGTGGAAAATTATGAATTTTGCTAAAAAACATTATAATAATATATGATTAATATTAATGATGTTTTTAAGATATAAAAGTATGTGGAGTTAGTATTTCTATTTTAAATCTATTAAATGATAGTTTTTTTTAAAATAGAAATAATTATAATAAATTGTTGGATAATTCGAAAAATGTGAAAATTGTTTAGAAAGTTCAGAATACTATTTTAAATATTTTAGAAGTGTTAGTAAGCTCATGAGGTGTCGGGATGTAAACGCACAAGTAACGAATGAGTTATGATAAAAACAAAAATAATATTTTTGTTAAAGTAAAAATGGTGATAATATCAGAATAGTGGATTCTCATATATGAGGTTTTAGATTTCTCAAGTTTTATTATCCACTTCTAAAGTTTTGGAATATAAATAATGATTTTATGCAATAAATAAAGATAACTTGAATGAATAATGAATTATTAGTTGGTTTTTATGTTATTCGATGTAAATATGTTTTGGTGTTGACCCCGACTTTTAATAGAATTAGTAAGGTATTGATTTGATTCTTACATAAGAAGTCACTTAGTCTCTTATTCAATAACTGTCATAGTAGTTATTGCACAGTGACTCATATTATTTGATATGATATAATTTTACCAGTTGGAAGTATTGTGAGTTAATAATTGTGAATAATTGTTGAAAGATTGAAAATGTGTAAATAATTGATGAATAAAAGGTGTTGATTAAAGATAAGTATGATATACATATGTTTGTTCAATTATTTTCTTTTTACAAAAGTAGGTTTAGCAGGACTTGCCGACACTTTACTTTTTCTAAAGTAGTCTGGACCACAACTTAATTATTTTTAAAACGTGTACAAGTTGGTTTAATTTTCTCTGTGGGACCATAAATTCCACTACTATTATTATATACCTCATTTGGTTATTTTGTCAAAGCATGTGTGCTAATTGTTTCCTCAATTTTTAGTATAAATAGGTTGCCCGGTTGAGCAACTAAACACACACCATCATTACACTAAAAATATAAAATTCATTTACTACAATATTGTGAGTATAATATTATGAGTATTTCTATTGAGTGAAATGTTACTCCAAGTGTAGATAAGGAATGCAAGCATTGTTTAAGTTGATCGATATCATAGAAAGTAGAATCAAGTCACATGCTAAGGTAAGGGATATCATTATTGTGGTAAGGGGGTATCATTTTTATGGTAAAAAAAATATTATTTTCTTTCATACTCCATATTATGGTAAGATATTATTATTCGTTTATTCAGTTTATCATTAAATGGTGAAAAGTCCTGAAAGGATTAGAATATCCTTAATAGTTTGTACTTCATCTAATATTATGTTAGCAATTTGGACTATAGATAATTAAGTTGAAAATCACTAAGATCTATGTTATCTTATTATTCTGACTATTTATGTTTATTCATTATATATATCATTGTCATCAGTGTCATGCTTATATTGTGTTGAAAGTCATCTTTGGCCAGTTGTGCATAGATGGACTGTTTATTGGCATGATTATGACCAAAGATTATTCGGTATAATCATGACCATTGGTGAAAACACGAATATTCTTGGTCCGTAGTGCATGGATAATTCATGGTTGTAATACTAATGAGCTAAGTCCCAGCGATAAAATTAATTATAAACAAAATCCTCTTTGGCTTACGTGCAAAGATGGACAGTTGATTGGTATGATTATGATTAGGGATTATTCGGTATAATCATGACTATTGGTGAAAACATGAATATCCTTGGCCCGTAGTGCATGAATAATTTGTGGTTATGATACTATTGAACTGAGTCTCAGCTTTATTGGTTTTACAGTTGTATGTCTTAGGCTCGTATTGCAAAGATAGACTGTTGATTTACCTGATTATAAATATGAATTATGAATTTAACTATAATCTTTGGTGATTCAGGTGAAGACAGGTGATGAGAGTTCTTTTTGTCTTGGGTACAACAAAGAACTGTTGATGAGTATAACATGAATGAAATATTAAAAGATGGACTTTTAATCTAGAGGAAATAGTAGACATTATGTTCTACTTGACTCTTCTAATGGATTGTTGATTCCGCTGCTATTATGGTTGAAATTTTTTATCTTCTGCCATTTGTTCTAAATATCTGAATTGTTATTGATGAAGGCTATTGATAATTTAATTATATTAAGTCATGATATTCTTTACTGGGCTATTTGTGCTCACCCTTTTACTTCACCACCCCTTCAGGTAATAAAAGTGTAGCTGAGACTAGCAGAGAGAACATGGGTATAAAGTGGTGATACGAATTAGTCACAAGCCTAATCAAATTATGAAATGGTGTGGCATAATAATTGTACTAAAAACTTAAAATGTGGGTGTTATATTTTATTCGTCATTTAATGTTTAATTTTGGTGAACCAAATAGGGTTATGCGAACTCGACTTTGAAAACGTCAAAAAGGCACTCCATTAGAATAAGGAGGACATAAATCTTCTCGTGTTCCTTTGGGGACTTGAAATATTTGCTGATGTACTTTATATAGCATTGTAATAATTTGAGAATGAATATTGTCGATTATATACGTTACAATATTTGTATTGAAACTCACAGTATATATGTCGTCGTATTTTGCACGACAGTTGTATAAATGGAGTTGTCAGTAGTGTAATTTCTGGCAACCCAAGATAGGTGATGTATACCTATTTTGGGGACGTCACAGTTGGTATCAAAGCTTAGGGATATGATCCATGGCTAAGATGTGAGACTAGAACTAGGAGGGGAGACGCGGGTAAATCCCTCGCTAGTATGACCTACCTAAGCTTAATTATTATTTAATTGGTCGGTCAAAATATAGGGATAATATGTGGCATGTCAATTAACCCTTGTTTTGAAACTATATTCTAGAATGATATCTGAAATACGGGAGATGAGCAATGGATGAACCATGAGACAGAAAAGTAGCCTGGGAGCTAGAATTTGAAATTCTTATCTCTTCGAAATTCCAGGTACATTCTTAAATTCCAGGGATGAAATTTCATAAGGTGGGGTGATTGTAAGACCCTGACTTTTATAAAATAAAAGTCTAATTCAATTTATGATTATTATTCTAAAACTATAAAATGTTAAATTGATAAATTGTCAAATGAACAATTAATCGGATAAATGGGCAAATAAAATAGGAGAGTTAATTAATGCTCATAATTGAGAAGGAAGAAATGATGGGGGGAACATGTGGGGAAGGGGAAAAGAAAAGAAGGGAAGAAAAATAGGAGGAAAAGGAAAGGAAAGGAGCTCACGGGAAGAATAAGGAAATGAGAGACAAAATTATGTGGGAAGAATAAGAAATTAAGAAAAGAAAGAAAAAGAAGAAGGAAAAGAGGGAGAGAGAAAAGAGAAATGGGGAAAAAGAGGAAGAAGGGAAAAGAGGGAGTAGTCTTCCTCCGCTCCTCCCAATCCTTTTCTTTTCGGAAGAAATGAGAAGAAGAGAGAGAGAGAGAGAAGAAGAAGAAGAAGAAGAAGAAGAAGAAGAAGAAGAAGAAGAAGAAGAAGAAGAAGAAGAGAAAAAAAATTAAAAGAAAAAGGTATGTTTAAAACCTTTGTTTTATTTTCTATTTAAGTTTTCATGAATTTTATATGAAGATATTTTGCTTATACTTGATTTAGATGATTTATACTTATATAAACAAGGATCAAACGAGAGAAATCAAGAAATCAAATGAAGAACAAAATCTAGAAATTTTTAGAAAAATTAGTTTACTACTTGATTTTGTAAAATCCATAACTCTTTGTGTATAATGAGTTAGGAGATGAGCCATATATCAAAAGAAAGCCCTGGAAGTAAGCTAAACGTAGAAATTTGAATCACCTAAAAATTCTTTGTGAATCTTTTGTGGTGATTGTTTAAGTAAAACTGGTCCGACGGACTTATAGTCCAAAAAATCAGTTTTATTAAGCTCTATTGTGTGACTTATAATTGTTAATCCGACCGATGGATCATTGTAATTTTCGGATGTGTTATATATATATATATATATATATATATATATATATATATTATATATATGTGTTGAGTATATGTCCACAAATTTTGAAACGTCAAAGATTAACGTATGATTTGTTATAAATTTAAGGAGGTGACTGATCCAGAAATTTTTGTAACAGAATTGCTTTTTCTCTATGTTAGAGGCGAAATTTGGAAAAACTTTCTTCTAAAAAGTTGTAGAGAATTAAATTTTCCATAGAAAGGACATAAGATCCGTATTTTTCTAATAAAATGGCTAATTGTTATAATTATTGAAGTTTCTGAATATTAAAATTTATAATTAATTTATCTAAAAAATTATTTGGGCTGATTAAATATTTTTACAGAATTGTTATAATATCAATTTAGAAGTTCTGTAAATTTTTGATGAATTATTGAAAATCAGAAGTAATTATTGTATTTTTAAACTATTTATAGTTAGTTTGAAAATAGAAGAAATTCATAGAATATTCTATGGATGATGTAAAATTATGAAAGTTGGAGAAAAATCTTATAATATTATTTTATAATTTCTGGGCAATTTTGAAAAATTATTGAATAACATAAATATTTATTGTATTTTTAAGCTATTTATGGTTAATTTAAAAATGGAGGAAGTTCATAGGAAATTCTATGAATGGTGGAAAATTATGAATTTTGCTAAAAAAATATTATAATAATATAAGATTAATATTAATGATGTTTTTAAGATATAAAAGTATGTGGAGTTAGTATTTCTATTTTAAAACTAATAAATGATAAAAAAAAAAAATTAAAATAGAAATAATTATAAAAAATTATTGGATAATCCGAAAAATGTGAATTTTTTTTAGAAAGTTCAGAATACTATTTTAAATATTTTAGATGTGTTAGTAAGCTCATGAGGTGTCGGGATGTAAACGCACAAGTAACGAATGAGTTATGATAAAAAAAATTATTTTGTTAAAGTAAAAATGGTGATAATATCAGAATAGTGGATTGTCATATATGAGGTTTTAGATTTCTCAAGTTTTATTATTCACTTCTAAAGTTTTGGAATATGAATAATGATTTTATGCGATAAATAAAGATAACTTGAATGAATAATGAATTATTAGTTGGTTTTTATGTTATTCGATGTAAATATGTTTTGGTGTTAACCCTGACTTTTAATAGAATTAGTGAGGTATTGATTTGATTCTTACGTAAGAAGTCAGTCAGTCTCTTATTCAATAATTTTCATAGTAGTTATTGCACAGTGACTCATATTATTTGATATGATATAATTTTACCATTTGGAAGTATTGTGAGTCTATGTTAATAATTGTGAATAATTTTTGAAAGATTAAAAATGTGTAAATACTTGATGAATAAAAGGTGTTAATTAAAGATACGTATGATATACAGATGGTTGTTCAATTATTTTCTTTTTACAAAAGTAGGTTTGGCAGGACCTGCTGACACTCTACTTTTTCTAAAGTAGTCTGGACCACAACTCAATTATTTTTAAAACGTGTACAAGTTGGTTTAATTTTCTCTGTGGGACCATAAATTCCACTACTATTATTATATACCTCATTTGGTTATTTTGTCAAAGCGTGTGTGCTAATTGTTTCCTCAATTTTCAGTATAAATAGGTTGCCCAGTTGAGCAATTAAACACACACCATCACTACACTAAAATTATAAAATTCATTTACTACAATATTGTGAGTATTTCTATTAAGTGAAATGTTATTCCAAGTGTAGATAAGGAATGAAAGCATTGTTTAAATTGATCAATTTCATAGAAAGCATAATAAAGTCACATGTTAAGCTAAGGGATATCATTAATGTGGTAAGGGGGTATCATTTTTATGATAAAAGGAATATCATTTTCTTTCATACTCCATATTATGGTAAGATATTATTATTCATTTATTCAGTTTATCATTAAATGGTGAAAAATCCTGAAAGGATTAGAGTATCCTTAATAGTTTATACTTCATCTAATATTATGATAGCAATTTGGACTCTGGATAATTAAGTTAAAAATCACTAAGATCTATGTTATCTTATTATTCTGATTATTTATGTTTATTTATTATATATATCACTGTCATCATTCTCATGCTTATATTGTGTTGAAAGTCATCTTTGGCCAGTTGTGCATAGATGAACTGTTTATTGGCATGATTATGACCAAGGATTATTCGGTATAATCATGACCATTGGTGAAAACACGAATATCCTTAGCCCATAGTGCATGGATAATTCGTGGTTGTGATACTAATGAGCTGAGTCCCAGCGATAAAATTGATGATAAACAAAATCATTTTTGGCTTACGTGCAAAGATGGACAGTTGATTAGTATGATTATGACCAAGGAGTATTCGATATAATCATGACCATTGGTGAAAACACGAATATCCTTAGCCCGTAGTGCATGGATAATTCGTGGTTGTGATACTATTGAGCTGAATCTCAGCTTTATTAGTTTTATAGTAGTATGTCTTAGGCTCGTATTGCAAAGATGGACAATTGATTTACCTGATTATAAATATGAATTATGAATTGAACTATAATCTTTGGTGATTCAGGTGATGAGAGTTCTTTTTGTCATGGGTACAACAAAGAACTGTTGATGAGTATTACATGAATGAAATATTAAAATATGGACTTTTAATCTAGAGAAAATAGTAGACATTATGTTCTACTTGACTCTTCTAATGGATTGTTGATTCCGCTGCTATTATGGTTGAAATTTTTTATCTTCTACCATAAGTTCTAAATATCTGAATTATTATTGATGAAGGCTATTGATAATTTAATTATCTTAAGTTATGATATTCTTTACTGGGCTATTTGTGCTCACCCTTTTACTTCACCGCCCCTTTTAGGTAATAAAAGTGTAGTTGGGACTAGCAGAGAGAACATGGGTATAAAGTGGTGATACGAATTAGTCACAAGCCTAATAAAATTATGAAATGGTGTGGCATAATAATTGTACTGAGAACTTAAAATGTGGGTGTTATATTTTATTCGTCATTTAATATTTAATTTTGGTGAACCAAATAGGGTGATGCGAACTCGACTTTGAAAGCATCAAAAAGACACTCCATTAGAATGAGAAGGACATAAATCCTCTCGTGTTCCTTTAGGGACTTGAAATATTTGCTGCTGTACTTTATATGGCATTGTAATAATTTGAGTATGAATATTATCGTATTATATACGTTACAATATTTGTATTGAAACTCATAGTATATGTGTTATCGTATTTTGCACGATAGTTGTATAAATGGAGTTGTCAGTAGTGTATTTTTTGGCGACCCAAGATGGGTGATGTATACCTATTTTTGGGGCGTCACAGCTTTTCCACTGGAAAGGCCTTGCGCTCGGATGGCTGTAGTTCATGACCCTCACTAGTTTGAGGCGTAGAGTAGCCCAGGATGAGATCACTTCCGGGCATGTGGTGTCCATGCGCTTTTTGATAGACAGATTTGGCTTATTGGATAGTTATGCGTAGCACTCCGAGGATTTCACCACGTCGGAGAATCAATGGCGTGTTGCCAGAGTAGACATACTCTTGATGTGTGTAGTGGTTTATCTGTACATGCCACTATACATGGATCATTTAGACATCGGTGTTGTTATGGCAGTGCGTGCTCTCCGAGAGAGACATACCATTGTACCAATGATTGTGGCAAAGACCTTGAGGTCAGCCATGTATTGCCACACCCATCCTGTAGGGGTATTTACAAGCATCTCGGTCTTGCTGTATGTGTGGTTTATGTCACCTGAGACTAATTGGCACCTTCCGACGACATGGGTACTGCTTTTCCCATGAGATAGTCATATCTTACTCCTTTCAGCCGATGAAGTATACAAACTATGCTTCTTGGTTGGTGTTCTTGGCAGGGATCAAGGATCCATTTGACATTTTGCTGTGTTCAGGGCTCAGTTCTCCCTACAGCTTCATTACTCATGCATCTGGCATGGATTATCTCCCTCTGGCTGGTTTGAGGGGTATAACCACTTATCATCCAATGGTTGTGATGGCACAGTTTGATCAGTTTTAGGATGTTCATCCTTTTGAGGGAGCATTGGGTCAGCGTTTGTCTTCTCAGCATTTGTCAGCAGAGGATAGATCCAGGGTTTATGCCTGTTGGGCCTAGCATGAAAGGGCTGATTTCATTATTAGCTATCCAGGTCATTCTATAGAGTATTCTGCATGGATGGAGGCAGAGATTACATCGGCTGGGGTTGTATTCACAGAGCTGGGGATTGATTCTGACGGTGGGGAGTCCATGGAGGACGTTGATTCTCCCACCGAGGATGAGCTATTCCCTGGGTTGACAACAGCTCAGATTGATTCTCCCAGTATGACTGCTATTATGACCCCGCATTCGGCATAGTATTTAGAGCAGAGTTTGCATCTGATGACATTTGAGAGAGATCAGGCTAGGGCCTTAATGTTGATAGCTCTTTCTGGGAGAGAGGTCTCTCTAGTTGAGAGAGATGATGCTTTAGCTCGTAGAGACACCGCTGTTGCTGAGCGAGATGAGGCTAGATCATCTAGAGATGCAATTGTTATTGAGCAGGATGGCGCTATATCTGCTCGAGATGCCACTATTGCATATAGTACTGTATTGAGGTCTCACACTACTGATATCATTGCAGAGATGAACACATATATTGATGAGCATAGTGTCACCATGCAGATGGCTGTGGACCTCTTGGCTCGTGTTGATACCCTTAGGCAGGAGCTCACAGAGTTGCCCCCTTCTTCTAAGAGGGATGCCATGTTGGATTTAATAGCGCACATATACACTGATTTGTAGATGGGCTTGGATTTTCCTGCACAGACTAGCTTATCCATTTTTGTCATGTATAGTACATATTGTATATATCAAAACAGAATTATATATGGCAGGGAAATATATTTTGATTCACTTCTCTTTTAGTTATGCCTTGTTACTTTCTTGATATTTGCTTGTTTCTCTAGGGCTTGTGATCTTGATGTATTCTGAACTCCCCCTTGATGGATGGAAATTGAGATGTCTCAGGATCTTTCAGAATGGATCATTGATATGTGTGTATTCCCTACCTTTTGGTGTCTTGGGACTGGTTTTAGTATGTGGTTGTGGTGAGGAGTGTGGTTTTCCTCTCTAAGGTTAACTGCACCACAGATGGTCGCCGGTACTCCTTTGTATTGGGGAGCCCAGGTAGTTCCATCTCTTATGGATTGGTGTTTCCCTTTGATAACTCAACCGCAGCTTAGATGGTCGCTGGTTCTCCCATTTATGTGGGGAGACCAGGTAGTTCCATCCCTTTGGTCTAAAGCTAATGAGGTGTGGTTTGAAGGATGATCCCAGTACCATTGACAAGTTTTTGTGTTTTGGTAGGGGGGTGAGACCGAACCATGAATGGCTCCCATTGATGAGGGGAGATCAGGTCTGCGTAGTTCAAACCTGGCATAAAGGTTCGAAGTTGTATGTGGGGAAAAGGGCGTAGAGATGTGTTTTTTTTTATTTTTTTTTTTCTGTGGTGAGACCGGACCATAAAAATGGCTGCCTACATACTCCCGTGTATAGGGGGGATCAGGTCTCCATAGTTCTCCCCATGTACAGGACAGACTGCAAATATGAAAAGTTTGATCCCTGGTGGGACAAACTGAAGATGTGGAAACTTTTATCTTTAGTGGGACAAAACTGAAGGTGTGGAATGTTTAATCCCTAGTGGGATGAAACTGAAAGTTAAAGGTTTTGAAAACCTGAGTTGAGTGAAGGATCTGATGATCTGAAATTAGGCTGTTGGTTGAAAGTGTGTTTATCCCTGATGGGGAAAACTGATGTGAAGAAAGGTTGTATGTAGTGAGAGGTTTAGAAAACCTGAATTAACTAGGGATTTGGTGATCCAAAAATAAGATGTTGGCTTACTGGTAACTTCAGACATAGTACCGTTTCACGGTGTCCGAGTTGATGAGCTGTGGAAATTCATCACCATCCATTTCTTGTAATCTGAGGGCTCCTCTTGTCAATACCTTCTTGACCACAAACGGGCCATCCCAGTTTGGGGTGAATTTTCCTTTAGATTGATCTTGGTTGTCAAGAACCTTTTTCAAGATCAAGTCATGTTGTTTGAATTACCGTAGCCAGACTTTCTTATTGTAGGATCTAGCGACCCTGTTGATATAACTGACCATGAAAGATAGATGCGGCCCGTCTTTCATCTATTAGGGGCAATTGGTGGTACCTATCTTGTAACCATTGGTCTTTATCCAGCTGAGCATCTATTAACACCCCGAGGGATTCCATTTCCACCTCTATGGGGAACACTTCTTCCATCCCATAGGTTAATGACTAGGGGGTTGCCCCAATGGAAGTACGCATTGACGTTATGTAGGCTAATAGAGTCAGAGGCAACAAGTCAGGCAATCCTTTATGATTAGTGGACATCTTTTGCATGATCTTTTTTGATATTCTTATTATCTACTTCAACAGCACCATTCATCTTTGGATGGTAGATGACGGAGTTGAGATATTTGATGTGGAATTTACTGCATATGTAAGACCCCAAATAATTAATAAATGAAATTTAATTTCCTCTAATTATTATTTTGAAATAGTAAGGGTTGATGTGATTAATGTGGATAGTTATGGGTAAAATACGCAAATATTTTAAAATAAGCAAGTGGTTATAAAATATTCATTGTTGTCGGGGAATATTCGTTTGGTCGTGGAATATTCGTATTATCTGGGAATATTAAATGACGGCCCAGCAACCATGTGTGAGGCCCCATAACTAAAGAGATTGGAGGAAGAAAACGACAAATATAAGTTGTTTAAAAATAACTGACAGTAATTGTTACCGTTTTACCTTTGTTGGAATACCCGGTGGTTAAAACACAGTCATACGCGTTGTTGCACAATAGCGCACGGTATTGCACCAATTATTGACTCTTACGTAAGAAGGCACTACTCAATAATAGATACAGTAATTACTGTTCAGTATTTTATTGGTTCAATAATTGTTGTGTTGATATTTTATATTGTTGTTGTTTCAATAATTGTCATTACACAATATTTTCATTATCGAAGCAAAAATTCATATTATCTCAATAATATTATTAGAAAACATTATTGGCAATGTCTAAAAAGTTCGCTTAAGGAGAGGTTTGGTCACCTAATTGCGTGCGATGAAGGAGAGAATTCTTATTGAAAGCCCCTCTTCCTGAACCATGCAAGTTGTCAATATTGTGATTCTATAATATTATTTGTGAATAATTAATTATTGATTCATATGATGAGGAAAATATTGATTTTATGTAGATATAGATGGAGAAAATTTTTAATGTGACAATTGTTGAAAATTGAAATTTATCTTTTTCGATAAAATAATTCATTTAAATATATATATATATATATATTATATTTTAATAATATAATAATGGTGATATTTTTACAACGAATGTGGGATATATGAGTATACGAGGAGGAAGAGTATTTTTTTGTTGCAATAAATGTTTAAAACATGTTAAACATGTCGGTGGACCCCATTTATTGACTAAAATTTGATTATAAACATAAAATCGCTTGCTTTTGTGGATTTCATCAATTTCGCTTTGAATTTCAAAAACTTTCTTCAGAAAAGTTGTAGAGAATTGAATTTCCTATAAAAACACGCGAGATTCAAATTTTTCGACAAAAGGGCTATTTATTGTGAATTATTGAAGTTCCTGAGTTTCGAAATAATTGATTTTTGGAAGTTTTAATTGTTTAAAATAACAAAAACATTTTTTATATGTTGTGAGCCTCATTAATCACATGCTAGGTGGCTGATTTCAGATTCCCAAAGGATGGCGTAGAAATATTTTTATAAATATATTATTATATTAAATTTTCTGCTTTGGTGTTCTAAGCAATTTCCTATAAATAGGTGTTTAGGTTAGAATTGAAAATCACACCAGAAACTGAAGTTTTCTCTCTATATTATCGAAATTTATTCTTGTGAGTATTTTGAGTATACTTTGAGTATTGCTATACTGGTGAAAGTTCAAGTTATAGCCTATATCCAAAGTTTTCCATTAAAGTTGTGCTCTTTCCAAAGTAAGGGATATTATTATTTTTTTTCAGAATGATATTATTTCTTCAATATCATTATCTTCAAATATTGATCTGAAGTTTTTATCAAATTTGGAACTTTTGGTGTCTGAGTTACTATTTACGATACTTTAGACTATTCACGATATCTGATCTTATTCACGAATACTGTGACTATTCATCGAAAATGAAAATTTTCCTTTTCGTCCAAAATATCTATTGTGGATACTAGTTTTGATTGTATCCATGTTTTGATCATTCTTGAATTTTACACCACTATGATTATTTTTGAGGTATTTTTGGACGTGGATAAAACAAAGTACGAATCCTTAATCCTTAATCCTTGTCATTTTGTTTCACCAATTCGTTTCTTTAAAAAAATATTTTTCATCATCCTCGGTCTTAAATGATGATATTATTGAATATCTTTGGCCTCAGAGTGCAAGATGAATGATTTCTGATGAATATCTTTGGCCCGTAGTGCAAAGATGAACAGGTGTTTAGATGAACATGACCAACTGGTGAATGTCCTTAGCCTGTAGTGCAAGGATGAATATATAATTCCAGATATATATTGATTGATGTTACAGGGATAAAAATATTGATGATGGACTGTTAAATTCATATATATTAGTAGATTTCATCTTCTACGTAACTCTTCTATGAATTAATATTTTTCGCTGCGAGTATTGATTTAAAACTTGTTGTCTATTGTATTCTATTAAATTTTTCCCTGTTGAAGACTAACGATAATTTGTTGTATATTATCTTAGTCATAATATTCTTTACTGGGCTAGTTGAGCTCACCCTTTTCCTTTTTGTTCCATTTTTCTTCTCGGGGCGAGAATGTAAAGCGAGTACAGTCGGGTATGGAATGATGGTTTTAGAGAGTTGTTTAGTAGTCCTCACCATTTTTGTAAAATAATGTATCAATAATTATGATGAGGATTTATTTGTATGTGAATATTGTTTAGATGGCAATATTTGTATTTAAACTCACAGCTTTCTTGTTGTAATAATAAAGTTGTAGTTGTTTCGCATGCAGTGTATTGACAACTCGAAATGGGTGATGTATACCTATTTTGGGGGTGTCACAACTGGTATCGAGCTTAGGGATATGATCTCCGGTGGAGATCGGGGAATAGAACTAGGAGGAGAGACGAGTAAATCCTTCGCTAGTGTGTCCTACCTAAGCTTATTTGATAGTTGGTCAGTATATAGGGATATTATGTGATATATTGATTTCCTTAATTAACCCTTGTTTTATGACAGTATTTGAGAATGTCGACTAAGAATATTAACAATGGAAATAAGACCGTGGAGACGCCTGTACTCACCAACGAGGAGAACGTGCAACAGGCTGGCAATGTTCCTCATGTGAACAACACCACTGATCAGACGATGAACGACACAATGTTTAGAAGCTTTTTGCAGTTCATGCAAAATAAGACGAGGGAGACTCGTGTTCAAAACATAGGAGGAAATGATAGCAATTCACGGGTTGTCACAGCCAAGCAGTTCAAAGAGTTGGGACCACCAGAATTTAAGGGAAAGCCAGATCCGATCATGGCAGAAACATGGGTTAAGAAAATTACCAAGATATTCGATGTCTTGGGATGCACAGAGGAATGAAGGTTCCATTCGCCACATTTATGTTCCGTGGCGAGGCGGCACTCACCGGTGGGAGTCTGTGAAGCGTACCATCCATCCAAATTTCGGCATGTCTTAGGAGACATTTCAGAAACTATTTAATGACAAATACTTTCTGAAAGTGTTCGTCATATATATGAAGGAAGTGGAGTTTATTAGATCGAGCGAACAACATGACGGTGTCTCAAGATGCGAGGCGAAGTTTGCAGAGTTATCCGTGTTTGCACCTCATTTGGTGGAGAATGAGAAACGATGACGCGAATGTTTCGAGAGGTTTGAAACCCCAAGATACGTCGATTATCTCATCTCTCATAAATTTTTTCTATTCGGATGTTGTTAATGTGGCTCAATTGTTAGAGCGAGATAACGAGTACGGTCAACCGAGGTACCACAATCGAGGATCATACTAGGAGATAGCGATCAATAAAACAACAATAACCAAAGGAGAAAGAAAAAGATTTGGACAAAAATGGTAACCACTCTGGTGGTAATCATGGCCATGAAAATAGAAGAAGTGAGTCGAGGAGATTTTAAAAGAGGAGATTCAACAACGACCATGTGAAGACGACAGACATGCCGGTGAAGAAGAATCGGTTCCAAGGGAGGAGAACGACCACCGGGTCATATATGCTATAAATGCGGAAAGAGGACATATCGGTCCAAACCGCCTACAACAGTTCTGGTATGCTATAATTGTGGAAAGGAAGGACATATCGCTCGAGATTGCACGATGTAGCGAAACCTAGTTCAACGGGGACGGTGACTCAAAAGACTGTCCCCGAAAAGTCAAAGTCAACGATTCCTGGAAGAACGTTTGTTGTGACTGGTCAAAATGCGAGGAACCCAAACGAGGTGATCACAGATAAGATATTTATAAATTCTTGTGAAGTTTATACTTTACTAGATACTGGTGTTACCCATTCATTTATCTCTCCTACTTGTGCTCAACGTTTAAACTTGACTCCGGAGAAATTAGACTTTGACCTATCTGTGGAAACACCGTTAGGAGAAACTTTCATCACGTCCACTGTTTATAAATCTTGTTTGATTCAAGTTGGCACCATCACCTTACCTGTTGACCGTATCTCTTTAAAGATACTTGCTTTTGATGTGATTTTAGGGATTGATTGGTTAACTACTCATCATGCCAAAATTGATTGTTTTCATAAGGTTGTTAGCTTTCATATTCCTAAACAACCTGTTGAACGAATTCAAGCAACTAAACCATTAAAATCAATCACTGTCATATCTAATCATAAAGCTATTCGTTTATTAAAAAATGGATGTCAAGCTTTCTTAGCCCATGTTATGGATTTGAATAAAGATACGTCAAATTTGAATAATATTCCTGTTGTTATTGACTTTCCTGACGTATTTCCTGAAGAACTTCCCGGTCTACCCCCAGAACGTGAAGTTGAATTCTTTATTGACCTTGAACCTGGTACAAAGGCCATTTCTAAAACTCCATATCAAATGGCTCCTATTGAACTTCAGGAGTTAAAGGTCCAACAACGAGAGTTGTTGGACATCGGTTTCATTCGGCCCCAGTACATCTCCTCGGGGTGCTCTGCTTTATTCGTAAAGAAGAAAGACGGAGTATGCAACTTTGTATTGACTATCGGAATTGAACCATGTCACTATCAAGAATAGGTATCCTCTACCTCGTATTGATGACTTGTTTGACCACCAAGGAGCACAATTCTTTTCAAAAATCGATCTTCGCTTACGGATATCATCAATTTGAAGATTAGAATCGAGGATATTCCAAAGACGCGCTTTAGAACTTCGATGCGGCATTATGAATTCCTAGTCATGTCTTTTGATTGACTAATGCCCCTACGCAGTTTTCATGGATATGATGAACCGAGTATTCAAGGAATATTTGGATCGATTCGTTGTTGTCTTTATTAATGACATCCTCATATATTCCAAAAGTCGTGAAGATCATGAGCACCATTTGAAGTCGGTACTACAAAGGCTTCGTGAAAATAAGTTATATGCCAAGTTAAAGAAATGCGAGTTCGGCTTGAGGAAGTAGCATTTCTTGGGCACGTGGTGTCAAAACATGGAGTATCTCATTGACCCGCGAATATTGAAGCAATACAAAGTTGGGAGCAACCGAGAAGACGGTGGATCAAGTACGTAGCTTTACGGGTCTAGTGGTTATTATCGAGATTCGTGGAAGGGTTTTCTCGAATCGCTATCTGCTTAACTCAGCTTGACTCGGAAGGATACAAAATTGTTTGGAGTGAAGAATGCGAGAAGAGTTTCCAAGAGCTTAAGAGGAGACTTATTTCTAAGACTGTTCTAACAATACCATCCGGTTCGGATGGATTTGTTATCTCTGCCGATGCTTGAGCAAAGGGTTAGGATGTGTTCTCATGCAACATGGGAAAGTCATAGCCTATGCCTCGCGACAACTTAAAGAATATGAGAGGAATTATCCTACTCATGATCTAGAGTTAGCGGCATCATTTTCGCTTTAAAGATCTGGAGGCACTATCTTTATGGGGAGAAAGTGGAGATATATTCAGACCATAAAAGCCTTAAATATTTCTTCACTCAAAAAGAACTTAATATGCGGCAGCGATGATGGCTCGAGCTATTGAAAGACTACGACCACACTATTCAATACCATCCTGGAAAAGCGAACGTGGTAGCTGACGCGTTAAGTAGAAGATCATATGCAGGAACGAGTACGATGATGTCAAGTATACGCATAGAGCCAACTTTAATAGAAAAAGTTGAGGTTGCTCAAGCCACCGACCCGGAGCTGATGCATATGAAGAAGAAAGTACAAGAAGGTGCTATTCCGGAAGCGAGAATCGATGAAGAAGGAATACTTCGAGTCCACTCTAGACTTTGTGTTCCTAACGACTCTGATTTGAAGTACAAGATTATGATGGAGGCACACAATACACCATTTGCAATCCATCCTAGAAGTACTAAAATGTATCGTGATCTTCGACATACATTTTGGTGGAACAATATGAAGAGAGAGATTGTAAAGTTTATCTCAACATGTTTAACTTGTCAACGTGTAAAGGCGGAGCATCAAGTGCCTAAGGAACCATTGCAACCACTTGAGATTCTGAAATGGAAGTGGGAACACATTACCATGGATTTCGTTATGGGTCTTCCCACGGTTTCTCAAGGCATAAATGCTATTTGGGTTATTGTTGATAGATTAACCAAGTCTGCACATTTCTTGCCAATACGGAAACTTATTCTCTTGAACATCATTGCTAGTGTATGTATGTAAATGAGATTGTGAGGTTGCATGGCATGCCAAGATATCTATAGTTTTGGATCGTGACCCAAGATTCACTTCAAGATTTTGGGTTAGCTTGCAAAAAGCTATGGGTGCGGATTTACGATTCGGCTTCGCATACCATCCTCAAACGGACGGACAATCGTGGAGGACTATTCAAACTCTTGAAGATTTATTAAGACTCGTGTCCTAGACTTCAAGGGCGCTTGGGATAAGTATTTACCATTGGTGTAATTCTCCTACAATAACAAATTATCGTGCAAGTATAGGTGTGGCCCCATTCAAGCATTATATGGACGAAAAATATCGCTCTCAAAGATGTTGGGGACGAGGTGGGTGAAGCAATATTGTTGGGACCCGAGTTGGTATGTATGACCACGTAAAAGATCCAAATAATTAGACAACGCATAAAAAGCACAGGATCGACAAAAGTTATGCGGATCTTCATCGAAAGGACGTGGAGTTTAGTATAGGGGATCATGTATTGTTGCGTGTTGCCCACGGAAGGGAGTTATAAGATTTGGGAAGAGAGGAAAGCTCAATCCACGATTTATTGGTCCATTTCAAATTCTTGACCGAGTAGGAAATGTAGCCTATAGACTCGCTTTTACCTCCAAGTATGTCTCGTGTTCATAATGTGTTTCACATATCGATATTTCGTAAATATGTGAAAGACCCGAACCACGTTATTGAAGTTAGAAACCCACGAGATAGTCAAGACTTAACGTATGAAGAGGTACCTATCAAGATCTTGGATAGGAAGGAGCATATCCCACGCATACGAAGGTCATACCACAAGTTAAAGTCTTGTGGAGGAACCATGCTATAGAAGAAATGACCGGGAATTGGAAACGGAAATGAAAGCGAGGTATCCTCATCTTTTCAAAACACTGTGTATCGTATGTCAATTTCGAGGACGAAATTTCATAAGGAGGGAGGTTGTAAGACCCCAAATAATTAATAAATGAAATTTAATTTCCTCTAATTATTATTTTGAAATAGTAAGGGTTGATGTGATTAATGTGGATAGTTATGGGTAAAATACGCAAATATTTTAAAATAAGCAAGTGGTTATAAAATATTCATTGTTGTCGGGAATATTCGTTTGGTCGTGGAATATTCGCATGTCTTGGGAATATTAAATGCGATGGCGCATGACCATATGTGGGCCCCATAACGGAAAAGCGATTGGAGGAAGAAAACGACAAATATAAGTTGTTTAAAATATATCGCGTAATTATTACCGGTTTATCTACTTTGGAATACCCGTTGGTTAAAACACGATGTCTGGCGTTGTTGTCGCGACAAAGAAGACACGTATTGCACCAATTATTGACTCTTACGTAAGGAAGGCACTACTCAATAATGGTTACAGTAATTATTGTTCAGTATTTTATTGGTTCAATAATTGTTGTGTTGATATTTTATATTGCTTTTGTTTCAATAATTGTCATTACACAATATTTTTTCATTATCGAAGCAATAATTCATATTATCTCAATAATATTATTAGATAACATTATTGGCAATGTCTAGAAAGTTCTGCCTCTAAGGAGAGGTTTGGTCACCTAATTTGCGCCAAGATGAGAGAAATTCTTATTGAAAAGCCCCCCTCTTTCCTAGAACCGCCTGGTTGTCAATATTGTGATTCTCAGAATATTATTTGTGAATAATTAATTATTGATTCATATGATGAGGAAAATATTGATTTTATGTGGATATAGATGGAGAAAATTTTAATGTGACAATTGTTGAAAATTAAAATTTTATCTTTTTACGATAAAATAATTCATTTAAATATATATATATATATATATATATATATATTATTATATATTAATAATAATATAATAATGGTGATATTTTTACAACGAATGTGGGATATATGAGTATCTGAGGAGGAAGAGTATTTTTGTTGCAATAAATGTTTAAAACATGTTAAACATGCCTGTGGACCCCATTTATTATTTGAAATTTGATTATAGCATGTAAAATCGCTTTGCTTGTGGATTTCTATTCAATTTACATTTGGAATTTGAAAACACTTTCTTCTATGAGTTGTAGAAATTGAATTTCCTATAAAAACTCACGAGATTCAAATTTTCTGACAAAAGTGCTATTTATTGTGAA
Organism: Panax ginseng; assembly: GCA_020205605.1. Lineage (NCBI taxonomy): Eukaryota > Viridiplantae > Streptophyta > Magnoliopsida > Apiales > Araliaceae > Panax > Panax ginseng. The sequence goes on from CM035149.1 coordinate 87,744,578, forward strand.
TTATTGAAGTTCCGTAGTTCAAATAATTGATTTTGGAAGTTTTAATTGTTTAAAATAACAAAAACATTTTTTATATGTTGTGAGCCTCATTAATCACATGCTAGGTGGTTTGATTTGATTCCCAAAGGATGGCGTGAAATTTTTTTATAAATATATTATTATATTAAATTTTACTCGCTTTGGTGTTCTAAGCAATTTCCTATAAATAGGTGCTTAGGTTAAAATTGAAAATCACACCGTAAACTGAAGTTTTCTCTCTCTATATTATCGAGCGTATTCTTTCGAGTATTTTGAGTATATTTTGAGTATTGCTATACGGTGAAAGTTCAAGTTATAGCCTATATCCAGTGTTCCAGTTATAAGTACTGTCTTTCCAAAGTAAGGGATATTATTATTTTTTTCGTAATGATATTATTTCTTCAATATCATTATGCTGAAATATTGATCTGAAGTTTTTATCAAATTTGGAACTTTTGGTGTCGGAGTTACTATTTACGATACTAATGACTATTCACGATATCTGATCTATTCACGAATACTGAGACTATTCATCTAAAAATGAAAATTTTCCTTTTAATCTAAAATATCTATTGTGGATACTAGTTTTGATTGTATCCATGTTTTGATCATTCTTGAATTTTACACCACTATGATTATTTTTAAGGTATTTTTGGGCGTGGATAAAACAAAGTACGAATCCTTAATCCTTAATCCTTGTCATTTTGTTTCATTTGAATTCGTTTCTTTAAAAAAAAATATTTTTCATCATCCTCGGTCTTAAATGATGATATTATTGAATATCTTTGGCACAGTAGTGCAAAGATGAATGATTTCGATGAATATCTTTGGGCCCGTAGTGCAAAGATGAATGTGTTTAGATGAACATGACTAATCGGTGAATGTCCTTAGCTTTGTAGTGCAAGGATGAATATATAATTCCGGATATATATTGATTGATGTTACTGAGGATAAAAATATTGATGATGGATCGTTAAATTCATATATATTAGTAGATTTCATCTTCTACGTAACTCTTCTATGAATTAATATTTTTCGTCATGAGTATTGATTTAAAACTTGTTGTCTATTGTATTCTATTAAATTTTTCCTGTTGAAGACTAACGATAATTTGTTGTATATTATCTTAGTCATAATATTCTTCTTTGGGCTAGTTGAGCTCACCCTTTTCCTTTTGTTCCATTTTTCTTCTCGGGAGGCGAGAATGTAGCGAGTACAGTCGGGTATGGAATGATGGTTTTAGAGAGTTGTTTAGTAGTCCTCACCATTTTGTAAAATAATGTATCAATAATTATGATGAGGATTTATTTGTATGTGAATATTGTTTAGATGGCAATATTTGTATTTAAACTCACAGCTTTCTTGTTGTAATAATAAAGTTGTAGTTGTTTCTGTACCGTGTATTGACAACTCAGAATGGGTGATGTATACCTATTTTGGGGGTGTCACAGCATAACTCCTCCATCATTTGATTATTGAGGTTTTTGGCATTGTCTGACACAATCACCTCTGGTTATCCATATCAACAAATGACATTGTTTCTGATGAAACCAATGATAACTTCTTTAGTAACCCTGGGAGAAGAGGTTGCTTCTACCCACTTGATGAAGTAGTCGATCATGGTGAAGATAAACTGATGCCCATTACTGGCTTTGGGCTAGATGGGACTGATCACATCCATTCCCCAAATTGAGGAGGGCCAGGGTGAATTCATATTGTGGAGCTCCCTTGGAGGGGCGTGGATAGCATTCCCATGAATTTATCATTGGTAACATCTCTTGACGTGATCATCATAGTCAGCATTGAGAGAGAGCCAGTAATTCCCTGTTCTTAGGATTTTTTTGACAATAAGAGGGTCGCTCATGTGTGGGCCATATACTCCACCATGGATTTCATTTATGAGCCTTTTTGCTTGGTCTTTGTCCAAACATCTGAGAAGGCCTAGTCCCGCATCTCTTTTGTAGAGTGCATCTCCGCTCAGGTAGAATTTTATAGCCATTCGATGGATCCATTTTCTTTCAGCCTGACTCGCCTCAGCGGGTGTAGATCCATCTCACAGATACTCCTTGATATGCTGATACCAAGGGTGTTGGATGGGAGGAAGTTCATCTGATACTTTTCCAATATAGTTCCCATAGGCTGGAGCCTTTTGTAGGGCAAAGGTGGCATTTATCATGTCTTCCTTATCAAGTATATTGATTAAGGAGGCCAAAGTTGCTAACGCATCCGCAAAATCATTCCTATTTCGATGAATGTGGAGGAAGGATATTTCTTCAAACTTTGAAGCCATCTGTAGAACCTGCCGATGGTAAGGTAACAAATATAGCTCTTTGGTGTGATAGATCCCAGTGGTTTGTCTGATTACCAATTCGGAATCTCCAAAGACAGTTAACCGTCTAATGCCCATGGATTGGAATAGTTTCAACCCCATGATACAGCCTTTATACTCAGCTGTGTTGTTGGTGCTAGAAAACTGCAATTTGACGGTAACGGGATATTGCTCCCCCGTAATTAAGGGATACTAGAACTGCTCCAGCTCCAGAACCTTCCCTGTTTACAGCTCCATCAAAATACATCTCCCATAGTTGGTGTGTATTGTCCTGATGGTGTTGTTGAACTATCATTACCCCTTCATCGGGGAGGTATATTTCCAAAGGTTTGAAATCTCCTGAAGGTGCGGAGGCCAGTTGATCCGTAATTCCTTGACCTTTGTTAGACTTTTGAGTCACGTAGACGATGTCAAATTGCTGTAGGATCAACTGCCATTTGGACAGTCGACAATTCAACATGGGTTTGCTGAACATGTACTTGAGAGGATCCACGTGAGATATGAGATGGGTTGTGTGACCATGGATATAATGATGTAATCTCATAGAAGCCCATGCTAAAGCACAACAAGTTTTCTCAATCAGAGTGTACTTGTGTTCATTGTTGCTAAATCTTTTGTTGAGGTAATAGATAGCTCTTTTTTGGCCTCTATCATCTTTCTGTCACAGCATGCAGCCCATGGCATTGTCATTGATTGACAGGTACATAAATAGGGGAACACCATCCCTGGGAGGTACCAAAATAGGAGCATTGATCAGCTGCTCTTTGATTGCAAGGAAGGCTTTTTGACCCTCATCATTCCATTTCATGAAGGAGTTCTTCCTTAGAAACTTGAAGATAGGCTCACAGGTTACTATGAGTTGGGAAATGAATCGGCTGATGAAGTTGATTCTTCCCAAAAATCCTCGTATTTCCCTCTTTGTCTGGGGTATGTGCATTTTCGTGATGGCCTAGATTTTTGTTAGATCCATCTCAATCCCTTTGTGGCTGACTAGGAATCCTAGCAGCTTGCCTGATTTGACGCCAAAGGCGCACTTGGCTGGGTTCAACTTCAAGTTGTACTTACGCAACCTGTTGAAGAGCTTTTAGAGATGATCTAGGTGGTCTTTCTCCCTTTGGGACTTGACAATGATGTCATACACATAGATTTCCATCTCTTTATGCATTAGATCATGGAAAAGAGCCATCATGGCTCGCTGGTAGGTAGCTCCGACATTGATGAGGCCGAATGACAACCGTCTGTAGCAAAAGGTTTCCCAAGGAATGATGAATGCAGTTTTCTCACGATCCTCTTCAGTAACCATGATTTGATGGTACCCATGAAGTAGTCGAAGAAAGGAGTACATATCATATCGAAATCAGTATATGTCAATGAGTATGTGGATGAATGGCACGGGAAAGCTATCTTTGAGGAAAGCTTTATTCAGATCCCTGTAATCCATGCAAACTCGCACCTTTCCTCCAGGTTTAGGCATGGGGACTATATTGGATAGCCACTCAGGGTATGTTGATACCTTGATGATGCCAGCTTGAAAGTGTTTCACAATTTCTTCTTTAACTTTCAAACTCCACTCAGGTTTTAATCGCCTAAGTTTCTACTTGACTAGCTTGAATCCCTCTTTGATGGGAAGGCGGTGGATGATAATGTCAGTTGACAAACCAACCATGTCTTCATGAGACCATGCAAACACATCCTGGAATTGGGTCAATAGAGTAACCATGTCATTCCTTTGGTTTGGAGTAAGGTCCGTACCAAATGGGATTTGTTTGGGGTTTTTTGAGGTTCCAAGGTTAAAAGAGGTGGTTTGATCAAGATTTGGATTGGGTTTATCTTCGACCCATTCTTTGATCTCCTGAGGTATCTCATAGTCCTCTTGTTCAATCTCAATTAAGTCTGAGTCCAACTTTACATCAAAGTTACAGTCCTTATGAAGAATAGGCACCTCATCAACAAGTTTAGGCACATCTAACTTTAGAGTCCTAAAACAAAATGCTTTCACTTAATATATGAAATCGTTCAATCATACAAAGTGTTAGCATGAAATGAAAAAAATAACTGCTAATACTGTACAACAAAAGTAAGCAATTATTGTTATCTACATGGCAGAGGGAGTTTCTGCCCTTTTTACTCTTGTCGGCAAATGCAAGGAGTGTTGCTCCAATTGCCAATGGTGAAGTCCTGGTGGATAGCTGCGATGAAGGGGCTGTTATCGTCCTTCTTCTCTTGAATGATGACCATGATGTCTAGACAATCATCATCTAGAATGTCTCTGTTCATACCCTCCGTATGGACCAGGACGCGCATGTTTGATAATCGCCTTGTAATGTCTTATTTACGTCCCCGATCCTTTTCCTCCGCCTCGGGGTTTGGAATCAGGACTTCCTTTTCTTTAACCGGTATCGGCTTAGAAAATAACATGGCTACCACAGGGGTAAGGACCTTTAATAAAGGCCGTACAAGATTATCACCTGTAGGTTTAGGCAGACACCTTGTAGATGAAGGAACTGGTTTATGCTTGTGAGGGTTCCTATGATTGGTCCCAGGAGAATAGCCGAGTCCGGTTGTCCCTGTTTGACTGGGAACTTGAATTGGATGCTTAATCCCCTGATGATCCTTTCCTAACCCCTGTCCAGGTTGAAAACCCAAGGATATCATCTCTTGACTTGCCGATATTACCTCGGTAGAAACTCTGGGTATCAGAGGTGGAGCCCCCAATGGGATGATAGTGAGTGTTGCTCAGCTCTAGGGCCTGGAAGCTGACATGCTCAACTTCTGCATTGAAACTGATGAGTGGTATATCATATTGAACAGGACATTCTGGCTCAGCATTGACAGTGACCAGATCACTGTTGATGATATATTTCAGTTGCTGATGAAGGGTGGACGTGATGGCTTCCGCCATATGAATCCACGGTCTTCCCAAAAATAGATTATATCATGTAGTGATCTTAAGCACTTGAAAGGATACGTAAAATGTATGTGGACCAATTTCCACAGGCAATTCAATCTCTCCAACGGCATTTCGTCGGGATCCATCAAAAGCTTTGATGATTATATGGCTGCTTCTGATCCTGTTGAGATTGATGTTCATTTTCTCCAATGTGGCATAAGGGCAAATGTTTAAGGATGATCCCCCATCTATGAGCACTCCTCAACCACGTATTCGAAGGACATAACCGCTATGTGCAATAATTTGCAATGACCCATCCCTTTGGGAGGTATGTCATCATCGGTGAAGGATATCACATTACAATTAAAGATGTGATCAACCAGATGATGGAACTTTTCAACATCCACTATTTTTGGCAAGTGGGCTTCTTCTAATACTTTCAGTAAGACCTTCTGGTGATCTTCTGAAGAGAAAACCAAGTCTAGAATAGAAATCTATTGTGTAGCTTCTTTCAAGCTTAAAACCACCTTGGTTTCATTGTGTCCCATTTTGTGGAGGAATTCTTCAATCCTCTCCCTGGGCACTTTCCCCTTAGATTTGGTGATAGGCTTCATCACCCGTTGAGGAAGATACAATGGATTTTCCTTCGACACTGCAGCATTTGTATTGGATGTAGATCCTTCAACCTCCCCATAATTCCATGGCACTTTCTGGAGGCTCAATAGGATACTGTGGCCTGAATAGCAATATAATTGGCTTTGGTGCAACCACTTTCAAAGGGTCTTCAATGCCTTTGAGCTGAATTGGTTGAATTGTAAGTGGTGTGGCAGCCAACTCTCCCTCAGTGGATATAACTGCTACGATTTCCTTCCATCCTGGAGGAAATGTGTTCCCACTAGTATATGATACATCGTTGTTATCTGCCATCTGTAGGTCACCACTGTCAATCATGTTTTGAATGAGATAGCAGAGTGCCCAACATTCTTCAGTGCTGTGACCGCGAAAGTGGGAATGGTATTGACATACTCCATTAGCATCAAACCTCTTTGAGCGTGGGTTGACTGGAGGTAGCCATGCTGTGATTTTTCCTTCATTAATCAGCATCTGCAATATATCTTCCATCGGTTGGCCTAAATAGGTGAATTCCCTTTTGTTGGCGAACTCCCGACAGGCTTGAGCTTTTGCTTTCCTAGCAAGCTTTTCTTCCCATGTTTCACTTTCTGGAATACGTGGTGGAGGGTTTATAATAAGAGGAAAGAAGCTAGCATGCTCCTGACTGAATAATTAACGTGTGACTTGGTGTTGATGGATCACCAGTTCTGCCAATTAAGTGACTTGTTCACCAAGAGCCTTTATCTCCCGTTCCATCATGAACTGGAATCGTGAATAATCCCATTTGTCAGAATTATCCTTGTTGATTTGGGATGAACCACCCACATAGTTGGAGCTCTGTCCACTGCTCCAGTTAATCATGTTTACCTCTTCTTCCTTGTGTTGAGGGAGAGGGTTGTTTTGAATATGTGGTTGATCAAGCTTAGTCACCACAATCTCACCATTGTTAATTAAATCCTGGATCTTATGCTTAAGGACCCAACAATCTTGAGTGTCATGGCTTGGAGCTCTAGCATGGTAAGCACACGTCCTGCTTGCATTGAAACCCTTTCCACTCGGGTTGGCTGGTGGAAAGAGATGAGTGATTTTCTTCTGCTCTGTCAGAAGTTTGAGTATGTTCTCGAGTGAATCCTCTAAGGGTGTGAACACTCTTGTATGTTTGACTTCTCCACTTTTTGGCAATAGAGGGTTTGAAGACTGAGCTTGGAAAGGGGAATAGTTTCTCCTCTGAATAGGCATGTTTTGATTGCCTTTTTGTCCTTGCAGTATCAAGGAAACATCCTCTTCTTTCTTCTTATGGACCCTTTAGGGGTTGTTTCCATAACTACTACACTGGATGTGTTCAGCTATAGCTTTTAGAGTGGCAAGGTCTTGAATCTTCCCTGATTTGAATCCCATTTCAGCCATTTCTCTGTGTTTGATCATTTCAGAGAATGGCTTTCCTATGCCAGCTAATACCCTCTCATAAAAGGGAGCTTCTTGAATGTCTATGAAGGTCATCACCATTTTAGACTCAGTCATAGATGGAATAACTTGAGCAGCCAGACGCCTCCATCTTTGGGCATACTCTCTGAATGACTCATTGACTTGTTTCTTGACCTTGGTAATTTGATACCGGACTGGAGCCATCTGAGTTTGAAAGTTGTATTGACTGGGGAAAGCATGGGCCAACTCCTCCCAGCTATAAATTTTGGAGTTATCTAATCTGGTGTACCATGCTCTAGCTTTCCCAGTCAGACTTTTCTGAAATAGCTGCATTTTGAGCTTTTCATTTTTGGCATAAGTTCTGAGCTCTCTAATGAACACCTTTAAGTGGGTATAAGGATCTCCCAATCCATCATATTTCTCAAAATCGAGAGTTTTGAATTTTTTCGGATAATGAACATCGGGGAATATACAAAGGTCTGAATATGAAACACTCTCGTGTGTTCCAATCCCTTTGATGGACTGAATGGTATCTTCCATTTATAGAACCTTCTTCCAAATATCACCGGTGTCTTGATCTTCTTTGAGATGGGTGATTTTAGGGGTTTTGTTAGTTTTATCAGACTGATACTCAGGTACTGGAGCTTCTTTGTTCGGACCCTGTATTCCTCTATGTGCAGAGGATTATGTGTGGATGGGTATTTTTGGACCTTGAGTTGACTTGTGTAATTCTTTGAGCAAAATAGCCAACTCTGTAATCTGATTGCTTAACCCTTCGAAGTCTTCGCGAGAGACAGGAGTAGGATTAGACTGGCTAGATTTAGCCATGTTTGGCTGTAGGCTTATTGCCTTTTTGGACTTTGAACGGGTAACAGGACCAATTGCTTCCCTACAAAAAGACTTATGTAGTTTAGTCTTAGGAAATGTGGCAATGTTACATGCTATGTAATGTGTCCATTTTTTAGGAGTGTTATCCTGCAAAACGGATGTCAGCTATTTGTATGACAGGATGGCATGACAGCGTTTGATATGAAAAGGAATGCATGTTCACATAACCCTTTATATTTTACATTACATTGAGATTGACATAGAAATGAAATTACAAGTAATTAAAATCACAAGTAATTAAAATGGGAATGTATGAAGAGACTTCCCTCTGCGTTTGGGTTATCAGAGGCTGACCTATCTTAGGTACTCTTGCGGCTTTTTGGCATGAAGGTTCCCAGATCATCACAATTTACTCGATGGGAAGTTAATCCGATCTTTCAACTTGAGCAAATCTGGGTGGTACCTTTCCTGAGCCTCGTTGGAATTAGTCTCCCTACGAGTCCAATAATCAAACACCAATGAGATAGCCTCCTGGTGGAGGGACCACACAACATATATTTACATACATCGCATCTCACCGTATGGAAATGATGACATGTGCGAAGCACTAATATCACAAGCAAATACGGTGTGAAGCACTAAGTGCAGTAAGTAAATGCATTAGTACACATTCATTCAAATGTAAATGCAACATCCACACACAAGCAGATAAAAGTTTTGAAAAGTTTTGAAAGCAGCTTAATCCCTCTTACTGGATGCCCCCAGCAGAGTCGCCACCCGTCGACGTCGGGAGTTTTATTTATCTCTTTCTATTCTTGTCTTTTGGTGTTCTCATGTTAGGTGAGATTTGTTTGAAAAAATAAGTTTGAAAAGGTCCGACATATATATGTAGACGATTTGACTGTAAGAGTCGCTAGTTGGTATTTTTAAATGGTTGAACCAACTCAACCGAGAAATGGTTTGCACATAGACATAGTGATGTGACACTGCTTAACTGGTCTACAAAACCGAGATTCATTAGGGTCCGGGGTCTTGATTATGCGGAGGGAAGGTGTTAGGCACCCCCCGACATCTGTGATAACACGGTTACCGCCACTTTTCAATTTAAACTTTTATCTGAATGTGTGTGTGTAGAGGTCTATATGTTGTTGTCTGGAAATAGTGTTATGCCTCGTTTGCACCTATATACAAAGGGTTTGGCTTTTGTATAAAAGTTTAATTTTAACGAGATATGGCAGTGATGTTTTGTAAAATAGGTTTTTTTAAACCCTTATACTCAATAGTAATTGAGGCCTTTGATACTTCTATTTTATTAAGTGTTTGGCTTGATTGCTTTTATTTTCGAGATGCAAAGAATTTTCGAGAAAATAAGATACATAGCAATGCCGAATTTCTTGTGGGCATGAGAGCCATCTAAGAAAATTCAGACACCGTGAATAATGTATAAGTTGGCTACAGCTAACAATGTCCATCACGGGAACCAAATCTAGATTCAAGAAACTGAATTTGTGAGCACATGATTCCTAGGCTCACATGATGATGCAATATGTACAAAAACTAGAAAATGGACGAGATTTGAATAAATCTAAGCATTCCAGCTTCAACGGTTCCAGTTTAGTCACCATGAACCAGTTAAAGTGAGAAATGGCCAGATTTAGGCGAATCTAGCCCATAGTTGATAAAATGAGTTATATATATAAGTCAGAAAATATATATATATATATATATATATATATGTGTGTGTGTGTGTGTGTGTGTGTGTATGTGTGTGTGTGTATATAAACGATAAACGCACCGAATATCATATCCAGGCTCAATCGAGTCAATTATAATAAAGATATATATATATATATATATATATATATATATATATATATATATATATATATATATATATATATATATAAACAAAGAAACGCATCTGGATGTAAATTCAAAGCTCAATTAAACAAATTTTGATGGGAAGAAATATATATATAATTATTTATATATATATATATATATATATATATATATGAAAGCAGCAAACGCTCTGAATATTATATTCGGACTCAATCGAAGCATAGTTCGATAATAATATATATAAGTATTTCTATATATATATATATATATATAAAAGTAATAAAATCCATGGATCGATGATTCGGGCATACTCACACAACACAACTCTCAACGTGAATAAGTAAGTGTGAATGTACAAAATTGAGAAAAAGCTTAAAAATCTGCTATATCTTACAGTGGGCTGCCAAAGAAGACTTCAGATAGCTTCTGATGAATGAATGCTCGATTTCCACCGGTTATATTTCAGTATGTAGCAAAAACACGAGCTCACAAGTGTTTGGAAAGAGAAATCACTCAGTTGAAAGTGTGTACAAAGTAAAATGGATCACTATAGAAGTGTGTATGGAGTGAATTGGGCAGGGCTTCCTCGCCTTTTTTATCTTCTTAAAATGGCCACCCCAAGCCCTCTATGTATAGAGGGGGGGAGCCATGTGTCCACCTATGACTACCAGGTGCCCCCTGCTCTATGGGCCCCTGTCTGTCTCAAGCACGTGCACGCATGCAACGAGTTGTCATTGAACCTTCATAACTTTCAAACCGCATCCGATTGAGGCGATAATACCTTTTCTAATGTCATTGTTGTAGAGCTACACAATGACATGGGATAAGAGGTTATATGAAGTCGGGAAGATGGGTCCATGACCAGATCTTTAGGCCTTCAAATTCTATCCGGTGTGTTATCTTGTGTAGTAGTCACTCGGGATTTTGAGTTATGGTTCTTGTGGGATATTTCTGTGTAGAAAGTGGGATGAAATGATGTTGAGATGGCGTGAATGTAGCATCGAGGTGGCAAATGATGATTTTGCCCCTCACTAGGGTTATCTCTTGCTCTGGGCTGATTTAGCAGTCGTTGCTCAGGGTTATCTCTGAGATTGGGCTGCTGTGAATACTGAATGTCCTTAGGGTTATCTCTGAGGTGTGCCTAACCTCCCAAGGTTATCTTCGGGGTTGGAATTGACTGCCTCAGGGCTGTCTCCGAGGTTGAAACTGACTTTTCCAGGGTTATCTCCGGAACTGGAATTGCATTCCTCGGGGTTGTCTCCGAGGTTGGAACTGAATCTCCCGGGGTTATCTCCGGGATTGAAACTGGATATCTCGGGGTTGTCTCCGAAAGTGAAAATTGAGTATCACGGGGTTGTCTCCGGGATTGAGCTGATTTGACTTCCAAGGTTATCTTCGGAAGACGATTTTGCCCTCCTGCAAGGTTAGTAACATGAATACAAAATTTTGAGTGTCTACAGTAATCATGGTTATTACCCTTCTTAATGGAAAATTTCTACTCTCAAAGTAGAAGAGAGTATTATGAGACTTTTGTGCTTTAAACCTTTTAAAAATCATGTGTTCTTTAAAGTTTGCATTTTTGTTTATATTGATCTTCATTTTATTTTTGTGTCCTATTTTTATATTATCTCATTAAATTTAGAACTATGAATTTCATTATCATCTTTGAAGGGATTTTCTTAAACATTTTGTTGTGCTAATACAATCAATTAAATTGCTTAACTGATTTGATAATACATCTTTAAAAAGAAAATCTAAAAAATTTATTCAGCCCCCTTTTAGATCTCTTTTGTGCCTCTCTGGCAATAACAGATCTCAATTGAAAAATTTTGGTATTTATTTTATGGGTTTTGTTGTGTTTTCTTGGTTCGGTAAATTTGCAATGTTAGTTGGAAATGATGGTGGTAGATCAAAGGTGGTAATGACATTGTTTGGAGTTGTAGTGATGGTGGTAGTGGGTCAATAGTTTAGTGATGGCACATGAAGGTGATGATGTGGGCGATTATGGTAGGGGCTGCAATGGTAAAATTGATAATCATAGAAATCTATGAACAGTTAGACGAATTTTTTTCATTTTTGGCAAGTTATTAGAGATGCCGAGGAAGTTAATTTTTTTGAATTTGAGGAAGAAATAGTTAGCTGAATAAGTTAACTCATCGAGTTGTCCACTTGTAAGATTTTTCCTCTCAAGTGGAATTCCATGTCACAGTCTGCGTCATTATTTTTAGCTTAAAAAATAAATTAAAAGGCCAACTCAGTAAAAAGTGACGGTCAAATAAGGTCAACTGACTTATGTTAAAAATAAGGTGAAAATAGATTCTCTCCCTTAACTTTAAATTTTAATGTGAAAATTTTGTATTTGGTTGTTTAAAACAAAAATTAAGTATAAGTTTGTTGATTTTTTGCGTTGTTTACCTCATTTATCTATTATCAACCTAAAAACTATTTTCATAATACTTAGTATTTTCAAAAGCCAAACTAACACTTTTAGGAGTTATCTTGATATACTTAGGAAATTGATATTTTCACATAACTTTTTGATATTTTTACATGAAAAGTGTCGTTATAGATGTATAGTGACGGTAAAAATCAACGTTATAGGATCTATAACAACAATTTTCATGTAGAAATATCAAAAAAATCATGTGAAAATATCAGTTTCCTATACTTAAAGTGACATTTAAGTCCATTTAAATCAGAATCTACCTTTCCACACACACACACTTATGGAATGACACAAACACACCTTTTTTTAGGCAACCTCTTTTGTAACACCCCTAAATCCGGATCCCTTAACCCTCGAATCTGGTACATCACGATACATCATACTCTTAAACATTCTATAATTAATCTGAAATATATAAACATACATTGTTTAGTTCAAAATAATTCTACAATATTTTCCAAGGTCTATAACCTTAACTTGATACATACATTCAATAATTTAAAAGGTTTACAATAATATTAATGTAAGATAACTTAATAGCTAAATGGTCATAACAATCTACTCTTGGAATTTATCCTCGTCTCTGTCTTTCTTCGAACCTTCGTCTTAATCTGAAAATGTTATCATGATATAGCAAGGGTGAGCAACTATTTTGCCTAGCAAGTTTAAGTATAATGAAGATATATCATGATTGAAAAGGAGTAAGCTTTCAAGTTTTCAACAACGTATAATAATTGTGAAAGATGAGAATCAAGTTTCAATAATTAAACGACTGAGTCAATAAGCTAAGTGGTCAACAAATGACCATGAACATATTTAAGTGAACCTTATGGTAATTAAGGTGATCAGACTTTCATACCTGATGAACATATACAACATGCACAAAGTGCGAATCAGTTATCATAGATGTGGAATAATTGTTAAGAATTAATCTACTAACATGCTTGAAACATAATAAATCGAGTTTGAGTTAGGAAACTTGCAATAAATGCGAATATTCAATAATAATTATAGATGTGGAATAATCAACAATAATTATCCACTAACATGCTTGAAAAATAACAACTCGAGTTTGAGTTAGAGAACTTGCATGTACCACTGATTACCGCTAAGCAATCTAATTTAATCTCTTATGAAAGACCTATTATTTATAAGATTGATCTTTCAATCAGCATATCATATCATACCACATAATATTACTACTCTTAAAAATAAATTATTAAGCTACATAATCACTCATCAGATAATTCTTTAACTTATTAAAAATATTATCGTCCTTTGATAATATTTAAATCATTTAATCATTATCTTAAAATTCCATCTCATATTATTAATTACTTAATAATATATTATTCACTTCCTAATTTAATAACATCTTAGTCATCAATCACAAATATTATTAATCATTTAATAATATTTTAATTATTTAATTATACTCTAATCACACTTTAATATTATTAATTATTTAATAATATTCAAATCATTTACTAATATTATTAATCATTTAATAATATTTTATTTAATTATTAATGCTTTAATCTAATATTATTAATCATTTAATAATATTTCATTCAAGATTTTTGATTTTATTAATCACTAACAATAACTTAATCAATTATAACCGATTATAAATAAGACTTCTTTTCAGATATATATGAATAATAATTTCATAATTATAATTGCTTATAGAATGAATATTCATAAACTAAAATAAATTGAGCATTATAACTGCTTGTAAAATAAATATTTGGTTATTATATCCTAGATAATTTCATCATTATAATTGCTTATAAAATGAATATTTGGTTATTAAATACATTAAGAAAATCGGACATAGTAACTGTTTATAAAAGTATATTTTCTACTTTTTAAGAGAAATAAATCGGACATTATAGTTACTGCTTGTAAATAGGACTTTTATATTATATACTTAAAATAATTTAGGCATTATAACTACTTCTAAAAGTATATTTTTACTAAATATATAAAGAATAATGAAAATAATAACCACTAAAGCAAATATTACCTCTTGAAGTTGCAAGCTTTAACTAATCATTTGCAATATCACAAGAACTCTCTCCTTCTAATTCTTGATTATAACTTTGCTTTGTAAATTGGTGAAGAACTATTGAACTTAGCCCCCTATTTATAGCAAAACATATTTTTGATAATTGCATGTTAGGGGCTCGACTTATTACAGTTTGGTACCTAGGTTAATTACACTTTAGTACCTAATTAATTGCACCTTAGTCCCTCAAAATATCTTCCATCAGGTGACATCATCATCATGACATCATCTTTATGTTTCTTTAAGGATGATGCCATGCTTACATCATGACGACATTATCTTTGTGTTTTTTTAAGGATGATGTCACGCTTGCATCATCTCTTCTCTGATTGGTCGATTTAAGTTCACATGGATTGGTTCTATTTAATGATTTCACAAATAAATTTAAGGGTAATTTAGTCATTTAATCATTACTAGGAAACTTCCTGGCAATTTCCTCCTAGGACTCATTGGTCATTAGTAGCTTTCTCCAAGGGCAAAAGAGTCAACACACCATTGCTAGGAAACTTCCTAGAAATTTCTTCTTAGGACACGAGTCATTAAGCACTTTATTTTGGCCATTATAGTCATTTCCCATAATTTCCTATCTTTAACTCAAGTATGGTTAGTTCCTAACTGTGACGCCCCCAAAATAGGTATACATCACCCATTTTGAGTCATCAATAACATGGTACAGAAACAACTACAATTTTATTAATACAATACATAAACTGTGAGTTTAAATACAAATATTGTCATCTAGACAATATCCATACCCAACTAAGTCCTCATTACAATTATTGATACATTTTTTTACAAAAAATGGTGAGGACTACTAAAACAACTTCTAGAACCATCATTCCACACCCCGACTCGTACTCGCTACATTCTCGCCTCCTAAGAAGAAAAAATGAACAAAAAGGAAAAGGGTAAGCTCAACTAGCCTAGTAAAGAATATTATGACTAAGATAATATAGAACAAATTATCGTTAGTCTTCAACAGGAAAAAATCTGATAGAATACAATAGACAACAAGTTCCAGATCAATATTCGCAGCGGAAAATAATAATTCATAGATGAGTTACGTAGAGAATGAAATCTACTATAATCTATGAATTTAACAGTCCATCAACAATATTTTATCCCTGTTGACAACATCTGAATAGAGAGAAAATTTATGAGAAATGAGATATTGACGTATGCCGGGTTTCAAACCTCTCAGAAACATCCGCGTCACACGTTCTTCATTCTCCACCAAATGAGGTGCAAACCTGGATAACTCTGCAAACTTTGCCTCGTATTGGGACACGATCATGTTATTTTGTTCCAGTCTAATAAACTTCACTTCCTTCATATGACGAATACTTTCAGGAAAGTACTTGTCATTAAACAGTTTCTGAAATGTCTCCCATGACATGCCGAAAAGGTAAATGGATGGAGTACGCTTCACGATTCCCACCAAGAATCAGCCTCATTACGGAACATAAAAAGTGGCGAATGGAACCTTCTGTTCCTCCGCTTCATCCCAAGACATCGAATATCTTGGTAATTTGCTTGACCCACGCCTCCGCCTTTAATCGGATCCGCTTTCCCCGCACTCAGTGGTCCCAACTCTTTGACACGACTTGGTCGTGACAAACCGCGGCGTTGTTATCATTTCCACTTGTATTTTGAACACGAAGTCTCCTCGTCTCGATTTTGCATGAATCGCAAAAATCTTCTAAACTTCCCGCTGCTCATCATCTTTCCATTGGTATTGTTCACAGGAGGAACATTTCCAGCCTGTTGCACGTTCTCCTCGTTAGTGAGTACAGGCGTCTCCACGGTCTCATTTACTCCACTATTAACATTCTCAGTCGATATTCTCAAATACTGCCATAAAACAAGGGTTAATTAAGAAAATCACATATCACATAATATCCATATATACTTACCAACTAACAAATAAGCTTAGGTAGGACACACTAGCGAAGGATTTACTCGTCTCTCCCCTCCTAGTTCTATTCCCCGATCTCCGCCAGAGATCATATCCCTAAGCTCTGATACCAACTGTGACGCCCCCAAAATAGGTATACATCACCCATTCTGAATCATCAATAACATGGTACAGAAACAACTATAACTTTATTAATACAATACATAAACTGTGAGTTTAAATACAAATATTGTCATCTAGACAATATCCATACCCAACTAAGTCCTCATTACAATTATTGGTACATTATTTTACAAAAATGGTGAGCACTACTAAAACAACTTCTAGAACCATCATTCCACACCCCGACTCGTACTCACTACATTCTCGCCTCCTAAGAAGAAAAATAGAACAAAAAGGAAACGGGTGAGCTCAACTAGCCCAGTAAAGAATATTATGACTAAGATAATATAGAACAAATTATCGTTAGTCTTCAACAGGGAAAAATCTGATAGAATACAATAGACAACAAGTTCCAGATCAATATTCGCAGCGGAAAATAATAATTCATAGATGAGTTACGTAGAGAATGAAATCTACTATAATCTATGAATTTAACAGTCCATCATCAATATTTTATCCCTGTAACATCAATCAATATTTATCTTGAATCAAATATTCATCTTTGCACTACAGTAGAAGATATTCATCACCAATTATGTTCATCTCAACACACTGTACATCTTTCAAGCACTACGCCAAAGATATTCATAATAAAATCAACCATCTTTTTGCACTACAGCCAAAAAGATATTCAAGAATACCATCATTTAGGACCGAGGATGATGAAAAATATTTAAAGAAAACGAATCAAGTGAAACAAAAGAATAAATGTTACTGATTCGTACTTTTCACAATCCGAAAGTTCAAAATACTCCATAAATAATCATAATCAAGTAAAATTCAAGAATGATCAAAACATGGATACAATCAAAGCCAAGATTCATAATAGATATTTTCGACAAAAATAAAAATTTAATTTTTCCGTGAATAGTACCGTATTCATAAATAATTATCAGATACGTGAATAAAGGTAAATATCGTGAATAGTAATCCCGACACTAAAAAGACAAGAATTTCACAAGAAAAATCTTGCCAATATTCCGGCATAATGATATTAGAAGAAATAATACCATTTTTAAAAAAAATTATATCCCTTACCTCGAAAAGAGACGATATTCAATCGAAATAATCTCGGATATAGTGTTGAGGGAACTTACACCAGATAAAGCAACACTCAAGGTATCAAAATACTCACAAGAATACGCTCAATATATCGAGAGAGAAAGAGAGAGAAGATTTCAGTTTCTGGTGTAATTTTCAATTCTAACCTAAGTATCCTATTTATAGGAAAATGCTTAGAACACCAAAGCAGAAAATTTAATAAAATAATAATATATTTATACAAATTTCCTTAGCACACCAAGAATCTGAATTCAGCAACTTATCACATGTTTAATGAGGCCACAAAATGTAAAAAAAACGTTTTTCTTTAAAAAAAATAATTAAAACTTCCAAAAATCAATTATTCTGGAACACCAGAACTTCAATAATTCATAATAAATTGCCCTTTTATCAGAAAAATTCAAACCACATGTCTTTTCCATAGGAAATTTCATTCTCTACAACTTTACAGAAGAAAGTTTTTCCAAATTCCAAACAGAAATTGACCGAAATCCACAAACGGTCGATTTTACAGGCTATAATCAAATTTCGGTCAAGAATTGGGGTCCACCGACACACAAAACATGTGTTAATCATTTAATGCCACAAAAATACTCCTCATATACTCATATATCCCACATTCATTATAAAAATATCACCATTATTATATTATTAAAATATAATAATATATTTTATCAGAGAAGATAAAATAACAATTTTTCAACAATTGTCACTTTAAAATTTTCTCCATCTATATCCACATAAAATCAATATTTTCCTCATCATATAAATCAATAATTAATCATTCACAAATAATATTACAGAATCACAATACTAACAACCAGGCAGTTCCCAGGAAAGAGGGGGCTTTCCAATAAGGATCTCTCCTTACTGGCGCGCAATTAGATGACCAAACCTCTCCTTAGACATAACTTTCTAGACATTGCCAATAATGTTATCTAATAATATTATTCAAATAATATGAATTATTGCTCCGATAATGGAAAATATTGTGCAGTGACAATTATTAAAAAAACAACAATAATATCAACGTAGCAATTATTGAATCAATAAAATATAATATTGAACAGTAATTACTGTAACAATTATTGAATAGTATTTTCTTACGTAAGAATAAATAATTGGTGCAATCTGCAGCAATCTTTCGTTGTGTTTTAACCATCGGGTATTCCAACAAGATAATTGAATAAACTACGCCCAAGTTATTTATAAACAACTTATTCTTGTCGCTTTCTTCCTCCAATCACTTTCCGTTATGGGGCCCACACAAGGTCACTACTGGCCGCATTTAATATTCCCTGACAGTAAAGAATATTCCACGACCAAACGAATATTCTCCGATAAAATGAATATTTTAAAACCACTTGCTTGTTTGAAATAATTGCGCATTTTACCCATAACTCACCACATTAATCAAATCAACCCTTACTATTTCAACATAATAAATAGAGGAAATTAAATTTCATTAATAATAATTTGGGGTCTTACACTAACCATAGATATACTACTAACACATGTCCCATTATTTTGCGCTACTAAATTAAATATTTTGGGCCATGTAAAATAGGATGGTCCAAAACGTAAATTTTATCTTATCCTAATTATTTAATTAGGGTTTTCATTCCACTCATTTTGTAATTTAAATATTTACTCATGTACACTTAATTTTATAACCCAATTAGACTTGCCTTAAATTGAGATAATAAAATTAATCTCTTTATTTTAAATACCAAAATTCTTCAATTCTATAACCCTTAGGTTATTTAGTTTTCATACCTAATATATAATATTAGCTTGGTTCTATAACTTTCTTATTAATTCTATTTATATAATAAATAAATATATACATATTTACAATATATATTTATTTAATCACACACCTATTTCATATAAGTCACAAAATTATTTATCATCATTGATAAATAATTATTATATTCACTTTCATCTTATAATATCTCTCCATTTAAAATTTATTTCCTTAATAAATTTTCCACATACATAATCCTTTCTTATTTTTCAAAATTTTATCATTCTCATTTACTTTCTTTACATTGCTTAAAAATTCAAATCAAACTATATAGATTTATTAAAATTTTTAATTAATCCTCTATTTCCCATCTAGGTTTTATTTTTTAACCTTTATTTAATCATTTAAAATTTTATTTATAAATTTTCGGATTGTCACATTTAAGTGAAATAAAAGGTTTAAGGAACACGGTAATCATAATTCATGAAAGTTGGAGGGTAGCTAATACTTTTGGCTTGCTTAAACAATCCCCTAAACCAGCGAATCTCAATTTCAAAGACCAAAATTATATTCACACTTAAGGGTCTTTTAATTTTAAACATCAAATTCGTATGCATTGATACATCCATCCAAAAACTCCACCAATGGGAGAATATTTAGTTTTGGCCCATAGAATCGAACTATTAAAATTTATTGTAGTAAAAACCCATTTTTTTATAAACATCACTCAAAACACATAATTTTTCTAAATATAAAAATTGTGAAAAAAAAAATAAAAAAATATCTGGCACGACATGTTTGCTACATTCTCAACAATGTTAGGAGTTATCTCACCTAGTTTTAACCTAAGGCACATGAAGGTATTTTTATTGGTAATTCAACTTCTAGTAAGACATAGAATTTTCAATAAAAAGTTATTAATTTTAGAAGAATCAATTTATGTTACGTTTCATGAGACTAACATACTTGAGCTAAGAAAGCCGAGTCTACTAACATTCCGGAAGGAAGAACTCTAAAAATAAATAATTCATGTGTCTACAGTACTGAACCAAGTAATTATGAAAAACTTATTTTTGATAAGTCCTTCGCTTCCTTTATAGAAATTACTTTTGGTTCCCATTTCTTTAGAAGGGACCTGAGTAACTTCTAAATATGTTCCTTGTCCTTGTATTTCTTCTCAAGACGGTTTTGCTTCTTGTTAATAATTATCAACCTAGCATATGTTTCAAAAATACTTTTATTTTGCTTCATCTTGAAGCTCTCATATTTCTTAGTAAGTCGGCAAATTTCTTTTCTTAACTTAACTAGTTCCCTCATAAAAAGTGGAAAGATCTCTTTTGATGTTGTACAAGCAGAGATTTTCATGTACTCAGAACCTCCAAGAATACGTAGTAAAGTTGTATTTCGGGTAGAGTTAATTAGCTTAATTAATTATAATTTAGTGACGATTAACTCCCGAATTTGTCAATGCCATGTCAAACAGTCTGTCAAAAATAGCTCCCAACGAGCCCTATCGGAAGGCCATCAAAGCACCGATATTGCCATGTCATCCTCCAAGGAAACTCAACACGCTTGTCAACACTCTCACCATCCACCATGATTGTCCAAGGAGTCGAGGCAAAGCATTTGCGATCACCACCAAATATAAGGAGGTACCCCATACCATCACCAAGTTCCTACCTCAAACTCACAAGCAATCAAGGAAGGATAAAAAGAAGAAGTGAAAGTAAAACAAGGAATGAAAAGAATCAAAGGAGGACAAAAGAGTGTTAAGGAGAAAATGGGGCACCTAGGGTTGCCCCTTAAGGGTCTCCCTCTAGGGGTGCTCCGAACCTCATCTCTTATCCTACATTTCCCCTCCAAAAAGTTTAGCCTAGGAATATTTCAATTCGTGAAAGTATAAAGAAGCACAAAAGAAATGAGGAAGGGGTGCACCCTTAGGGCAACCCCTCTAGAGGTTGCCCCCTAGGGGTCATTCTCTTGGCTGGCATCCTAAAGGTTCTCTCATTCTCATTACTTAGTCTAAATCAAGCTAGAAGTTTACAAAGCATAAAGAAGACATGAAGCAAAGAAAAAACCATGAGAAAGAGGTCACCCCCTACGAATTTCCCCCTAGGGGTTGCCCTATAAAGCTGCCCGCCTAGAGGTGGCTTGCTCCAACCTTCTCACCGAATCCTCCAAAGTTAGCCAAATAGCAAGAAGTTCCAACTAGTGAGGTTTCAAGGAAAGTGCAAGACCAACCTTTAAAGAAGACAAAAAATGAGGAAGGAAGAGGTCCTCTGTTGGTCGTTTTACCGATCAATATATGCGTGCAAGTATACACGGTCAACAAGTAATAAAGAGTAAGTAAAGTATCGTTCTCACGGAGAATTAACTAATAAAGTTCACCAAGCACAAGCTCATAAACATTTCAGTCTTATTTAAACGAATGATATTATATAGTGATGAAAACTATAAAATTAAATAAACCTAATTATTCCTAGAGTGAGACTAGATAATGAAGACCTGAGATCACAATTTCATCTATTGACTCAGTCAAACCCATACATTTCATGCTAAGCCAAACTAATTGTACCGAATTGTTAGTCAAGAACACGAAAGTAAGGTATAACCATCTCTCAATGTACCATACCCATATCACATATAACCTACAGTTGATAGAATACACATGAACACCCACATTACCTAAACCACTATATGTCTATGTGATTTATGAATAATTAGGGTTTAATCCCAAGTTCTCAATTGACTACGAATGGCCCTTCGATATATGTCTATCCTAAGCACAAATCATACATCCCAACACAATGTAGAATATACAATCATAAGCTATCAAGATCAGATCTAAACTCATACTTCGTCTTTCAAGTTCATATGTGTTATCACAGTAAATGATGGCCAATCAACTAAGCAAATAAGCATGAATCTTAATAGACAATCCTATAGCAATCAATAAGGCTAACGATGGAACATATCAGAAATAATTAATCCATAGAATCCATTACAATCTCAGAATAGAATTTAAATCATAATTGAATTAATGTTATCATCCACATATTGAATAAACATCATAAGATACAATTAGGAATCAAAGAGAGAGTAAGAATAGAGAATGGTAGTGCAAATCTGTTCTCTTGATCCAAGGTTGAATCTCCAATGCTTTCCAATTGCTTCAAGTCTTCAATCTAATCAACTCTAGAAATTACTACTCTAATCTACTCTAATCTAATTATTCCAAGTTGAAGAAAGAAAATAGCAGTAGCTTGAGCCCCCAAGGGGTGGAATATCTCCTACATAATGAATATACATCTAATATATAAGCCCTAATTGAACCCCTCTCCAAATTATGCTTCAATTGTACTATTTAATGAAAAGTCAGCTTTGGTCAACACCCGAAGTCGCGCGGCCGCGCAGGAATTGGCTTGAAGTTGGGCGCGGCCACGTTCAAGCAAAAATTCACGTTTTTTGGCTCCGGGGTCGCGCGCGACCGCGCAGGAAATGTACTACAAAATCGCGCGCCCGCGCGGTCCATTTGCTGCTGCAGTGTCCTCTGGTAAAATGGCCATAACTTTTGATCCGAAAAGAGTTACGGGGCCTGCCACCTATCAAATCGAAGCTATCGACGAGCTCTACAACTTTCATTCTTTGAGGATTGAGAAATTCAGGTCGGATGAAGGTTGAAATTGGGCTGGAAGGGACTGCTATGAAAATGGCTAACCAAAATAGCGAAGTTTGACGTCCGTTGGTACTAGGATCATAACTCTTGCATCCGAACTCCTATTAGAATGATTCAAGATGTTCCAAAAAGCTACGAAGATGCTCTAAAATGTAAGCTAAGTTTCAAACCAAGAACATGAAGTAAACATGAAAGCCCAAATGATGTCTGGATTGCTTTTCTTTGCATTTTCCTTGCTTTTCCTTACCAATAGTCGCTCACACCGCTCCCAAACATAAGATCTACAAAATAAACACAAAATGCCTGAAAAGTAACTAAGAAACATGAATATAAGCAACTAATTCAAGTAAAAGATACCGGATAAGTAGGTACAAAATCAACTTATCATCCTCCCCCGTAGGTCTCCCTCTAGAGGTCACCCTCTATGGGATTGAACCCTCCGGAGCATATACTCCTCATCCCTTAGTTTGATTCCTAGCAAATAACAGTCTAACTTCAATTGAGCATTCTTTGAGGATCAAAGAAACCAAATAATAAGCCATGAAGGAAGGGAAAATAAGGGCCTCACACCCCTAGAGTTATCTTCTAGGAAGAAAGGAAGCCTTCCATGATCGCTTCTCCAACACATCTATTTTAAGGGAATTCTAACACAAACTTTCAAAGCAATCTAGAAAGCAAGGACAAGTTTTGAAAGGGCACAAAAAAGTTAACCCCCCCCCCCCCCATCCTCCCTTAGTTAGCCTTTGGGAGTACTCCACCATCCAATACAACCTTCCTCCAGACTTGGCCAAATTCCAAGCAAGGCACAGGCAACAACTCAAGCCCCCAAGCAATCGATGGGAAACATGAGCATCATGAAGAGTAGTCAGAGCCTACTCTATTTGGGCAGAAAGATTGTATCTCTAGCCTCTAACAGAAGGTTAGATAAGTTGTCTTAAATTGGAATTCGGCGAGGGTTTGGACTAGCTAACGGAGACTTGGGGCAAAACAAACTCTGAAAAGGAAATATTCACACTTATAATTAATATTGTAGTCATATATTATAAATGACATAGAGGTCATGTACAAGACACACGACACGGGGCACCCCCCAATTGTTGCCTATAAATATCTTCTCTCTCCTTTGGAGAATTTGGAGAACTTGAGAGCTTTTCTCTAGAATCACAAGCATCAAGTACACTAGCATCAAGAGGTCAATGGCGGAATAAGAACATTTTTAGAGGGGATAAAAATACATCAGTAAAAAAAATTATTTATTAACGCTTGGAGTGCTTCTTTCAAATTCATTTTGCCCAATTATATCACAACATCCTATTCCAACTATTGTCAACTTTTGAGTTGTGAGTCTAATGACTTTAAATACCTATATATATATATATATATATATATATATATATATATATATATATATATATTAATTTTTCCCAAACTATGAGACTATTAATCAGACTTTGAAATTTATAGTCAACCGATTAGCTACTTTTATAGATAAATTACAAATTATAATATTATATATTCAAAACATTATATTGTGGTTCATGGGATTAATTAGCTTGAAAGAATGAATTTCAGCAACAAAAACAAAAAAAAATAGAAGAAAAGAGATTTAATAATCTTGATAGGATAGAACTATGGTGAACTTATGGTCACAATAGTAGGATCCCAAAAAAATTGTTTTATTGCTTTAACTTTTTATTTTTAATTAGCTTACAGAGAGAATTGTTACCACCTTTTTTTTGCCTCACTTTGATGATAAAGTAAAAACAAAAAAAAGTAAATACATAAAAAAAAGAAAAAGAAAAACAAATAGCCCCCGAAAATTCCAGGGTGGGGGGGGGTCATATGATCCCCTTAGACCCTCCTAGTTCTGCCTATGCAAGAGGCTATACTATTGTTGGCTTGGTTCCACGATTAGCCACCACAAATCTAAGAAGCCTCACATAGGATTTATCCCCCCATGGGAGCTAAGTCCTCGATCACATCTAAACTCACAAGAGTACACAATCACGACCCTAACACAAGGGTTCTGAGACTATTTACTTGAGAAGTTTACCTACAATTTCTCCCCTCGTCCAAGTCTTCATCGATCTCACAACTAAGGGTGTAAATGAACCGAGTCGAGCCGAGTATTGAGTTGCTCAGATTTAGTTCACAAAATTTATCAAGTATAAAATAAAGTTTGATTGAGGCTTGTGTAGCTATCGAGTCGAGCACGATCTCGAATCGAGTCCGAGCAGTTTGAACTTTTCGTACGAATATGATCCGAGTATCAAAAGAAAATTATAATTTGAGAAGGTTCGAGTATCGAACTTTAAAATTTGCTCATATTTGAATCATTTATATTTCGAGTTGAGCTCGAATCGAACTTTAAGTCAAGCGAGTACGAATCGAGTCCAGACTGTCTGCTCATTTTACAACCTTACTCACAACCTTCGTGGAATTCTCCCCTCAACAACAGTTAACAACCCAACCGCAATAGAAAGTATAATATTGTAAAAATGTAATGTAATCAGCCTTTGTAAAATCATTAATACATCAATGATTAATAAAGGCATCATTTGTCGGTTAATCTTTTTCTATTACCGTACAGTTGCGTATTACATTTCCCAATCCTACAAAGGTATTATATACTCGATACTCAAGTCCATACTTTCTGGTTCTTCTTTAGGACTTCATGTTTTTACTTCAATTCCATCAGCCTAATATAGTATTTTAATTCCATCAAGATGATTGTACATGTCAAGATTTGTTGCCATCATAAACTTTCTAACTCCAATTTTCATAACTAAATCGTTTACCTTTGAATACAGTAGGTCTGTTAATACTATGACCTTCTTAAAGTAAGTCATCAGCACTAGCCACTGGATTTAACCGAGTATGGAGAGTCACTACTTTGATACCAATTTGTTAGTACTTGCATTTATGTTCACTCTATTTGAATTTGATGATAACTAATTCATAATGTATATTTGTATAAACACGTAAGTTTTGTAAAGTACTTAATTATTGAAGATTCTATGTAAAAGGACTTAGTTAGGGATCTAATTTGTTAGATGGATCCACAATCGTAGGATATAGCCATGTGATAGGTCTCCAATTCTGATAGTTTTATATTGATTATAACAAATTAGGAAAATAGGTTAAAAGGGTAGAATCCTCTCCATAAGATTAAAATATTAAAATGATTTTAATAAATATGTTTTGACCAAAAATATTTATTGTCGACGTCGGGATTTTTATTTGTCCCTTTTCGTTTCTTGTTCTTTGGTGTTCTCATGTTATGCGAGATTTGTTTCAAAAAAAAAGTGAAAAAGGTCCGACATGTATCATGTCAACGATTTGACTGTAAGAGTCGCCAGTTGGTGTTTTTAACTAGTTGCACCAACGCAACCGAGAAAAGGTTTGCACATTGACCCAGTGATGTGACACTGCTAAACGGGTCTGTGAAACCGAGATTCATTTGGGTTCGGGGGTTTGATTATACGGAGGGAAGGTGTTAGGCACCCAACATCCGTGTTTACTACGGTGGACTTCCCACTTTTCAAGAAACTGTTATATGAATATGTGTGTGTGTGTGTTTGTGGATCAATGTGCAATTTATTTGAAAGTAGTGTGAGGCCTCGTTCGCACCTATATACAAAGGGTTTGAATTTTGTAGAAAAATTCAATTTTAAACATGATATAGCAGTGAAGTTTTGTAAAAGAGGCTTTTCAAACCATGTGCTCAATAGTAATTGAGACCTTTTCATACCTCTATTTTATTACTAAATGCTCAGCTGGTTTGCTTTTATTATCGAGATCTGAAACATCTTGAGAAAATAATATCTGTTGATGCTTAAACTCCTCATGGGCATGACCACCATCTAAGGAAATTCAAACACATAGAAATAATGTACAAGTCGCTTCTGATTGAAAATGTCCATCACGGGAACCGAATCTAGATTTAATAGTCTGTGATCACATGATTCATAGGCTCACATGATGCCGCAGTTTATATAAAAAGCAGTAAGTAGTTATATATATAAAAGCTGTATATATATATATACAGACATGATCAACCACCACAAAGCACCTCCATGGGGGATCGGAAAAGTAAATATATAAAAGAGGTAAATATATATATAAATATAGACATGATCAACCACCACGAAGCACCTCCATGGGGGATCAGAAATGTAAATATATAAAAGCGGTAAATATATATATATAAAGACATGATCAACCACCACGAAGTACCTCCATGGGGGATCAGAAATGTAAATAAAGCTGTAAAAGACGATCAACCGCCACGAAGTAAACTCAGTGGACTAAATTTAAAAAAGCGAAGAAAAGGCCTCAAGTAAACTCAGGGCTTGACAGAATGTAAATATATATATATATATAAGCGGTAAACGACATGATGTTTCTCGATCCATTTCGGTTTATCATTTCAAATTGATTTGTCACTATATATATATATAAAAGCGATAACGCATTAGGATATAAAATCCAGGCTCATCGAATAGAGTTCAACAATAGTTCATATATATATATATATATATATATATATATATATATACCATTTAAATTGGGAAGGAAGAAGAAGAAAGAAGGACAAAGTAGTGCATATAAACAACACAATTTAATTACTAAATTACTGAGATCTTACTGGCAACTAGAACAAAAACAACTTGGCTCTGATACCATTTGGGGGCGGAAGGAAGAAAAAGAAAGAAGGACAGAGTAGTGCATATAAACAACATAATTTAATTACTAAACAGAAATAATTTTATTGATAACTGAAACTATTTACAAACAAACTAAAAATTAAAGTGACTTACAATTTAACTTAGAACATTTAAGAAGAAAAGAATGAGGGGTTAAGATGGGCTAAACAGCGGTAGAAACCAAAGATTCGTCTGAGAAGGAACTCGGAGTCTTTCTAAGTTTCGAATTCTATTTTTCTAATCTGAGTTCGGTTTCCTTTTATAGAATAAGGAAAGGAACTATTACAAGTTATTATTACAAATTGAATCATTACAGACAAGCAACTGTAGATGAATAGTGCTAACTTTTGACTAAATACATACACTTTCGGCTACTTTAGACAAAGAGGCCGACAACTTTAGACTCAGCAGATGCTTTCGGTGGAAAAGAGAGAGCATCTTTTGACTTTAAAGGCTTCTGAGGCAGGTGCATGTGACTGGAGCTGCTTTCGATGGAAAAACATATTCTTCTGACTGATCGGCTGTAGGGGCAGGTGCATGTGACTAGGAAGTCAGGCAAATGGGTCCTGAGCATCTTGTAAATCGATGGTGCCATATGGATCATACTAACCATCATCATCTGCAAACTGGCTGACTGAAGCAGAGGAAGAAGAATGAACAGAAGCTTCCTCATGTAACTCATCAATTCTTTTATTAAGTGATTGGGCTATTAATTTCAATTCTTTACTGGAACAGTCTTTGAAATTAGAAATGCCACGGGAACAAGTTGAACCACCGGAATGGTGGTGACTGAAAGAGGAGAAATAGGAGCAACAGGAAATTCTTGTTGAACCTGACCAACAATCCTATTAATGTCAAATTTATCCCACCACTTGATGTACCACAGGCGGGTGACTAACGGGAAAGGATCAGAAGAGGGAGAAACAAGGTAACCGACATCATTACTCTGAGGGAGGGTAACTGGGGTTGGAGTTTTAATGTCATACTGCCATTTAAAAATCCAAGGAATCTTATATTTACTTACAAATTAAAGAATGGCAGGAACTCCGGCAAACTTTGGATTACTCTTGAAATGACTGAGTTGGACTTTCAGGAGGTCAGGAAGGAGGTCGTAAGTAGAACCAAACCTTGCCCACCAGTGAGAAAACCAGTAAGGGAAATGACTCTTGAATTTATGGTCGAACTGAATAAACCATGAATGACTATTTGACCCATTTTGATGAAGGAAAACTATATACCAAGCTTCCATGTAATCGTAATAACAATAAGAGTTATCTTGATTAGAAAGATGCATAAGGTTAGAGGGATGTTTTCCCCATTCAGACATTAGAACAAACTTTTTAATATATAATGAATGATAAAGAACTTTGGATTTATCATTATTAGCATAAATGGGTTTAATGAAGATTGACTCGGTTTCAAGGAGGATATCCTTATAATACACAAGGGATTTATAAGGAGTAAGGGGCATAAAGTGCCAACCAGAAGGAAAGAATTGGGAGGCCAATTTGACTGGGTCTTCATTAGGTTTCATATGGGGTTCAATATAAAATAGGAAATTGGTCCATCTAAGCATGTACTCAGAAGGAGGATAATTGGGGCTTGAAACGGAGGCCTTTGACTGATTGGAAAAAGGGTCAACTGGGATTGGGTCATTAGCTAAGGCTGAACTGTATGGCTTAGGTATTGTACCAAGACTGGTAAATTTGTTGGTGGTTTGATAAATTGGGTTAACTGGATGAGGAACCAAGGTTCCTTTTGGTTGATTACTTGGGCCAGTAGGGCGACCCGAACCACGAGAGGATGATACTCCTCGAACACTCATAATGGTCGGACAGTACCTGTATTAATAAATTCCCGAGTGAGAAAATCAGGAATTGAATTGTTACTACCTTTGATGTATTCAATCTCAAAATTAAAAATGCTCAATAAGGCTTTCCATCTAGCAAAGGATTGTTTAGAGGCTATGTTTTCAACATCTTTTTCTAAAACATATTTTGTTGATTTGCAGTCAATGCGAACTAAAAACTTTTGATTTAATAAATCACTTTGAAATTTGTTAATACATAATACTAAAGAAAGTATTTCTTTTTTAATAGTACTGTAATTTAACTGTGTACTATTCCATGCATCGGAATGAAAACAAACAATTTGTTCAGGAGAATTGAGTGTTAATTTTTGCTTTAAAATACCTCCGAAGCCAATGTCAGAGGCATCAGTTTCAACGATTTTGAAAGTTGAATCGTTGGAGATGCCAAGGCAAGGCAAGGCCTTAACATATCTTTTAACCTGTTGGATGACAGAAGTATGAATGTCAGTCCAAGGGGGAGGATTGTCCTCCAAACGCTAAAAGAGAGGTTTGTAGATCTTCCTGAGATTTTTGTAGAACTTGCCAATATAATTGAACGAGCCTAAAAATCTCTGAAGTTGGGTTTTATTGGTAATCTTATCTGGGAATCTGTCAGCAAATTGAATAGCTCTATCAATAGGCTGTATGAGTCCGCAATAAATATTTAAACCAAGAAACCGAACTTTAGCTTGAAACAAGATGCATTTGGAAGGTGAGAGGACAAGTCCATTATCTTTCACTGTTTTGAAGAACGATTTCAAATGTTTAATGTGTTCTTCTATGGAATTGGAAAAAATGAGAATATCATCAATGTAAACAACAACAAAATGACTAAAAGGATTCAAAATGTCATTGAGGATATTCTGGAATTCACTAGGAGCATTTTTTAGGCCAAATGCATGAACATTCCATTCATAATGGCCAAATGGGGAAGTGAAGGTTGTTTTGTATCTGTCACTGGGGTGAATGGCAACTTGCCAGAAGCCAGATTTGAGATCAAATTTACTAAAGATAGTGGCATTGCTTAAACGGTTAATGAGGTCATCCTTATTAGGTAAAGGGTACCTAAACCATTCTAAGACCTTGTTTAACGGTTTGTAATTGATTACTAGACGGGGAACACCTCTCTCCTTTTTTGCTTCATTGTTAACATAAAAGGCGGGACATGACCATGGGGATTTACTAGGCTTAATTAAACCTTTACTAAGAAGATCATTAATCTCCCTTTTACATAACTCCATTTGTTCGTGATTCATTTTTATCGGCCTGGCCTTAGTAGGAATCAAGTGTTCTTTGAACTCCTTAGCATAAGGCAGCCTTACTAGATGCTTCTTCCGATGCCAAAAGGCATTAGGAGAATCAGAACAAAGGTTGTCTTTTAAATAAGTTTTTAATTCTTCAATTTTTTCTTGAACTTCCTTATTCTGAAGTTGTTCTTCAACTCTTTTGTACTTAATTTCTTCTTTTAAGAAATTCAAATGGGTGGATTTACAATTTAATAAACTTAATGATTTGGAAATAGATTCTTCTTGAATAAATTTTAAATCTATTTCTTTAGGTTTAATAAGAAATTTAAATGTTATTCTTTTTCCTAAATGTTTACAACTTAATCCTTTATTACTGGTAGTAAAAGGGTAAAGTAAATATATAAACGGTAACCCTAAGATGATCTTATCAGTAAGATTGCAGATTAAAATAAATGATGTTTTAAAACACATATTATCTTGACATATATGAACTTTAGGCAGTTTATATTTTATTTCTATTTGACTACCGTTAGCTGAATTTAATTTTTCATTAGTTTTCTTATAGAATTTAGTTGGGATTAGACCTTCTTGAATACAGTTAAGATCTGCGCCAGTATCCAATAGAGCAGGAAGCTGAATCGAAAAGGTTTTATCAACAACTAAGTTAATGGAGATATACCATTTTTGAATGGTGATATCTTTAACTCGTTTAAGAGAAAGACCTTGGACAGAGAGATCTGGCTCTTCTTTTGTTCCTGATGATTCAGGCTCATCGTGATCTTCATCACTAGATGAGGAATCATGGACTTGAAGATCAGATTTTTTGTCATCAAACTCTTTTCTTAAATTAGAAACTTCCAATTTTAAGTTAGAAATTTCTCTTTTTAGTTTATTAACTTCTTGATTCAACTCTAGAAGGGTAACTTCCTTAACTGGAGTCTTAAATATTTCAAGAGTTTTATTAAGACTAAATACTGGTTTTTCTTTAGCTTTAATAATCTTATCTTTGACTCTATTATCTTTGGTTAATAAATCTTTTAATTGTTTAGTGTATTGAGATTTTAATTCGGGATCAGAAATCTTACTAATTAAATCAATTAGCAAAGAACTTTCTTCTTCATCTTTAGTGATAACATTAACTTGTTTACTGCAACACTTCTCGTTGCAATTGTTAGTACAAATAGTGACTTCGTTATTATCACTACCTGTTTCGTGGTTACTAGTACTGCTATTAGAGGAATAAGGAATGTCAGAACCTTCATCATTACTGATGTTGTTCTCTATTCTCATTAATTCTAATAGTTGCTCAGTATCTTCACTTGAGATATTTAATTGAGACAATTTCTTCTTAATTTTGAACTCATTTTTGTAGTGCCCTTTTTGCCCACAATTGTGGCAAACAATTTTACTTTTATCAAATTTCTTAGATCCTTTATTATATTTTTTATTTGTTGGTTTGGGTTTATTATAATATTCATCATGATTTTTATTCTTCTTTTGACTGCGTTTATGTTTATGATGCTTGTGACTTCTATGGTGATCAATATGTTTATGCAATTGCTTTCTTCTAGAGGGAGCAACTGGTGGTAAACCATATTGTTCACGGAACTTTCCTAACTTATACTTGGCTTTTTTCTTGTCTTTACTAGCTTGTTTGGCCAATTTAAAATCAATACACATTTTTAAACCAATTTTTTGAATATAACTGATTATGTCACCATAGGTTAGGTTATCATAATCAATATATCCTAAATTTTTGCTTAACTCTTCACGAACTTTATTTACGAAATAATGAAGGTAAACTATCGATTTAATTTTTCTTTCCGTAATGGTTTATTGCTATCATTACGCATCATAACTCAAGAAGTAAAGACATCTTTGTACCATCTAAAATCACTTAGAGTGGGACAAGTGAGATTACTTAACTGATCATTAATTCTTTCAGTGAAATTACTGGGGGTACCAACGAAATGTTTAATTATGGTAAATATTAAAGTGTTAACTCCATCAGGTGGACCAATACCAACATCTTCATCAAAGATGGGGTTGCTGTCATCATCTAACTGGACAGCATGAATTATTGATAGTCTATTATCTTCAGTGAGATGTTTTTCCCACCAAGATCTGAGAATACCAGTGAATCCACTAGCTATTAACTCAACAATATTCGGCTGAGTCAGATTGTTGAATTTAGTTATATAGTTATTTGCTACCATAGACATATGATTTAATTTGTTTAAAATTTCTTGTTCACTGAAACCATCTATGTTCCATTCGTAAATTTTATTGGATGAAACAGAGAATTGCTTATCTAGATTTCTCTCTTGAATTGTAGATCGGGGAGAGGTCTGAGTACCAATTCCTGTTTATACTAGTGTTTTTAACTGTTAATTTATTTAACTAATCATTATAATCTGGGACTGAAGAAGTATCAGAATGATCTGACTTGCTATTGCTTTCATTGTCTGTTTCAACTTGATCAATGATTGCAATGGTGCCACTTGATTCAGGCTCAGTTTTTAATTTTTTAAATAACTTATCAATAGCTCTAGTGAGTCCACCATCTTTGTTAGGTAAACCTAATTTACTCCTATTTTCTGGTAATTTTAATAGAGGTTGTTCAATTTTTGAATCGAGTTTTTTAACAGTGGTTTCCTCGAATTTTTCTTCAATTCTATCTAACTGTCTTCCAACTGTTGCTAGATATTGATTACTAAAATTTAATTGTTCAAAAATTTTTTTATCATCTTTATTACCATCCAAAATCTTAAAAGGACTGGCAACAACATATGTGTTTTTTACTGGAAGTAAAACAGTTTCTAGCGGGGGATGACTAGAAGAGACTTTTGACTTATCTTCTTTAATCCATTGAGTTTTAGTTATAACATTACATTTACCTTGATATTGATCATACCAATTGTAAAAAGTAATGTTTATCTTTTCACTGTTAATAAATCGTTTCCATCTATTAACAATTTTATCGCGCTCTTTTTCTGTTGAATGATTAGATCTAAATAAATGTCTTTTCTCTTTATTAGATTTGGAATTAAAATCCTTTACAAGATTGTCCCAATCTAATCTGAACTCTTTTTTAATTACTCTTAATTGGTTATTAATAGGAATCTCAAAATCTGACTGAGTAGGCAACTCAGAAGGGGTAGGCAAAGAAGAACCTTCTCTTCAACAAAGTCCTTTTGAGTGTAACAAGGATGACTAGCTTGACCGTGGTTAAGGATACCCTTTAATTTAATATCCCTAACAGAAGGGTTACTAAGTACTTCAGTATCTCTTCGAGTGTGAACTAAAGGTCCTGAAGAACTAGTAAAATCTTCTATAATAACTGGCCTTCTAGTACGCTCAAAACTTATCTTGACCGTTCCATCAGAAAATTGTTTAACATTTTCAATATTTAGTATGTTGTTAACTACAGGTTGTTGAGGTATTTCACTAGGTAAAGTTCATTGGCTAGGTAATGTAATATCCTTCTAGAGGATGGTTCTCGGGATATGAATATTAGCATCACTAGTTGAACTTTGAATTAATACAGTTTGATCTTTAGGACTTTTATTAAGAGCATGAACGTTTAAGTTCGTTTTCATGGTCTTATAATAAATCCTATAAATCAAAGCTATGGGCTGAGAACCCTCAATCATATGAGTAATTTCTCCAGCAGTTTTAATGTTTAATATCAAAGCTTTTAATAAATGTTGATCACTTAGGCTTAATGTGAAATCAGGAAAGCAATTGAAATGGATGGGTCCATTGTGCAGACTTGATTCCATAGCACCAATCATACTTGGATAAAAATTCAAAAATCTAGCATCTCTAA
Organism: Panax ginseng; assembly: GCA_020205605.1. Taxonomy (NCBI): domain Eukaryota; kingdom Viridiplantae; phylum Streptophyta; class Magnoliopsida; order Apiales; family Araliaceae; genus Panax; species Panax ginseng. The sequence goes on from CM035149.1 coordinate 87,779,229, forward strand.
GACAGAGGTAGATACTTGAATTGATTCCTTTAATCTTTAATGGTTTAACTGCGACTTGGACAAGTAATTATAACCCTTTTTCCTATGTTTTTTAATGACATCGGGAGATAAAAGACTATAATTTTCGTATTCTTTGTTAATTGCATAAACTTTTTCAACCGTTTTAACATTATAATCTGTTTTAAAATTATCTAAAAAAGTTGACTGATAAATTTCTTTAGGGGAAACCCTAGGTATGTTCCAATTGTGTAAAGCTTGACTTATATTTTCATAACTATGTGTTTCCTGGTTAACTATGTCAGGGACGAGAGGCAAAGTTGACCGGTTACTAGCTGAAGAGTTAGATCTAAACAATCTACTCATCCTTTACTAAGTTCAAAATAAAGTTTTACTCTCTATTCTTCCATTCATACCCTCTTACCTTAAGTAGACTCATACCTATATTCTTTAACCAGACATTGCTCACCCGAGAGACTTACACAGGTTAGACGCAAACCAGGTGGACTACAGTAAATTTGGTGACTTCAGAACAAGAGTAAAAGAAGAATTTTGAAAATAGTAAGTAGATGAACAAATTACTGAGATCTTACTGGCAACTAAAACAAAAACAACTTAGCTCTGATACCATTTGGGGGCGGAAGGAAGAAGAAGAAAGAAGGACAGAGCAGTGCATATAAACAACACAATTTATATATATATATATATATATATATATATATATATGCAAGTAAACGCTCCAGACAAAAGTCTAGGCTCAATCGAGGCATAACTCGATAATGTTAGTCCATATATAAATATATACATATATAAGTATATATATATATAGACAAAAATGAAAACCACGGACCGAAGTTCGGGTATACACACACAACACGACTCTCAATGTGAAGAATAGTGTGTGCAAAGATGAAGAGAAAGGCTTTATAGAGTGTGAGAAGGCTTACAATGGGTTGCCAAAGCAGGCTCCTATGACTCTATATGGATAAACACTTAGCTCTCGCCGGTAAAATATAGCTATATATGAGCTAACAGGTGTTTAAAATGAGAAAGCACTCAATATGGGATGTGTACAGAACAAATTAGACAGGGCTTTCTCGACTTTTTCTTGCAAATATAGTCATCTCAAGCCCTCTATTTATAAAGAGGAATGCCACAGGTGTACCTACGGCAGCAGCATGTGTACCTGCGGCTGCCCGAGGTGCCCCGGGCAGTGTGGGTCCCGATGTCTCGAAGTACGTGCACTCAGACAACGCGATGTTCGCTCGAACCTTCATAACTTTCAATCCGGGAGTCTGATGGAAGCGTTCCATACCATTCCAAAAAGCTCTTTCTGAGAGCTATGTAATGACATAGGGTTTGTCCTTTTTTGATTCTAGAAAGATGGGTTCATGACCGAAATAGCATTTACGAGTCTCCGTTAGGCAATCTAGTAAGCTGTTTTGCGTAGTTTGCGCTCCGAAGTTAAGATATGATTCTTGTTAGACTTCTTTTGAAGAAATTTGAGTTAAAATGAGTGTATTTAATTTGAAATGAAGTTAAGTTGTCAAAATGACCATTTTGCCCTTCCTGGGGTTATCTCCGATTTTCGCACATTTGTAGCAATTTTTTCCCAGGGTTACCTCTTAGATTGTCATTTTGTTAACTCTAAATGTCCTCAGGGTTATCTTTGAGATTGGATTTCCCATCTGGGGTTGACTCCGGGCATTGAACTTGATCTCCCAGGGTTATCTCCGGGGTTGGAACTAACTTTCCCGGGGTTATCTCCACGGTTGGAAACTAATTTCCCGAGGTTATCTCTGGGGGTGGAAACTGGATCTCCCGGGGCAATCTTCGGGGTTGGAATTTATGTTGTGGTCCTCCAAGGTTACCTTTGAAGTGTGACAAAGATGCTTTTGCCCTCCTGCATAGTTAGTAACAGAAAAAGAAAATTTTGAGTGTCTACAGATGCCCCTCTTTATCATGTTCATGCAATGGAATGGACATGATAAAGATTAGTAGACACTTGAAATATGACATGGTATTTTTAATGATGCAAATTGCAATGTAATGAATGTTAAAATGTTTTCGCAAATTGTAGTTCACAAATCATGACAAATTTCATTTCAGATTAGCACTTCGCTTTTAATCTAATCGCGCTTGCGAATCGCACATCGCATTTCGCATATCGCAAATCGTAATGTAATGAATGTTATGATGCATCTTTAAAAAAATTTCACAAATCGCTTTACCTTTACCGGGGATTAATGATGCCTATGCTGGTGTTGACTACAACGGTTTGGCTTTTTGTCGGTGTTGCTGATGCATGTTTGATAAAGAGAAATTGAGATGTTTTCTATATCTCTACTGGGGATGATGTTCTGAAATCACTAGACCTTCCCGATGCATATGCTGGGTAGTTTATAATGGTGCCTACCCTGATGGTAATTTGACAACGGATCCTACCCTGCTGGTAGTTGAATACGCTAACATCGCCCAACTGTTTCGGTTCGCAACTGTTTCACTTGCGCTGAATTGATGCCAATGGTTTTGAATACTGGATCTTCTGATACTTTCGCTGAAGTAATATTCAAAGATTTGCTTCACTAGACTCTGCCCGATGTTACGATGGATTGATGACAACCACCAGATGTCTTCGTAGAAATTTTTTCCCTAATCGAGGTATTTAACTTACACGCATATTTAAATCTACTGGAGATGCATGCTAAACCTTGATAGAGATGTACATTGATGTAAGACCCCAACTTTTATGAAATAAAAGTCTCATTTAAGTTATGATTATTATTCTAAAATTATAAAATGTTAATTTGATAAATGGTCAAATGAGCAATTAATTGGATAAATGAGTAATTAAAAGAGGAGATATTAAATTGTGGGCCATGGGGGAGGGGGCTAACATGTGGGATGGTTTTAATTGACCGTAACTATCACTAATTAAGAAGAATGGGACAATCAATGTCAAAAACTTCTGCACATCATTTTTGACTTGTGGAAATTAAGGGAGAAAAGAGATAGGATGGAAGAAAAGATAAAAAGGAGAGGAAGAATCAGTAGAATCCCACATCCATTATTCTCATACGCCAATATTCAACAGAAAAGAATATAAAGAGAGAAAAAAAAAAGAAAATAGGGGGAGAGAAAAAGAAAAGAAAGGGAAAATACCATCATTTTTATTTTCAACACACTTTCTCATTCTCTCATGCTCCTTCCCGTAGCCATGTTCAGAAGAAGAGAAGAGAGAAAGGAGAGAGAAAGAAAGGAAGAAAGGAAAAAAGAAGAAGATGAAACCATGGAAGCATAAAGGAAGAATAAGAAATCAAAAGGTAAAATCAAAACTTTTCATCTCTTTAATTTTTCTAAGATTTTGATTTGTTGAAAGTTGGGTTATAGGGGATCATGATAGATCCAAAGTAATAAGAAAGTATATGATAAAGATTTTATGTTTAATCCATGTCATAATAGAATTTAAGATCAAAAAGTTGGGCATATGTTTGAGGATGAACAAAAGTTATGTTGAGGACTTAAATCAAACTTGTAAAAGTGTTGATAGTTGATTTATGTGTAATATCCGAGGAGGATGATCTATAGATTAAGAATTTATGGAAATATTCCAATTTGAACGGACTAAAAATGATTTAAATTGAAGTTGTGATGAAAATTTTCGTAAAACATGTTAAACGATGAACAAAAACTTAGTCTTGGGAAATTTTGGAGCCAAATTTCGAAATAATTAATGAATCTAAAAAATTATGAAATCATGGGGGGTTTGTAGAGCATGTTATAAGCTTTCTATAGCCTCAAAAACGGACTAATTCCGATAACGGATGAAGAAGTTATGAAGATTTGTTGTATGTGCGACAAAAGTTGCAAAATCTGGAAAATTGGAGTTAATTGCCAAGTTTCGAGCACCTAGGCGCTAGGCTCGGCGCTTAAACTATGTTCTTGGGTGCCTAGGTGCTTGCCCAAGGCCAAAGTTGGGCGCCTAGGCGCTGGTCAAGTGTTAAGCCAAAATCTGTCCGGACGTCCTTTAGTAAATTGGGCATAACGTTTTCATAAGAACTCCGATTGAAGTGGTTCAGGATGATTTGGAAAGATAACGAGTAAACCTAAAACTTTCATTCTTTATGTTTTGAGATTTGAGGTCGGTATGAAGGCCTAAAATTGCTATTTTCGAGACTGATGTGCATTCAGAGATAATCGGAGGACGTCGGGCATGCACGTATGCAACGTGTAATGTTTTCGATGATAAAGGATATTGTTCTAAGTTTTAAAACATGAACATTATTAAATATAATGATCAATGATGAATTAGATAAGTATGATATAAAAATGTTTGTTCAATTATTTTCTTTTTACAAAAGTAAGTTTGGCAGGACTTGCCGACACTTTACTTTTTCTAAAGTAGTCTGGACTACAACTCAATTATTTTTAAAACGTGTACAACTTGGTTTAATTTTCTCTGTGGGACCATAAATTCCACTACCATTATTATATACCTCATTTGGTTATTTTGTCAAAGCCTGTGTGCTAATTGTTTCCTCAATTTTCAGTATAAATAGGTTGCCCGGTTGAGCAACTAAACACACACCATCACTACACTAAAAATATAAAATTCTTTTACTACACTATTGTGAGTATTTCTATTGAGTGTAAAGTTACTCCAAGTGTAGATAAGGAATGCAAGCATTGTTTAAGTTGATCAATTTCACAGAAAGTTGAATCAAAGCACATGCTAAGGTAAGGGATATCATTATTGTGGTAAGGGGTATCATTTTTATGGTAAAGTGATATCATTTTCTTTCATACTCCATATTATGGTAAGATGTTATTATTCGTTTCTTCATCATTCATTAAATGGTGAAAAGTCCTGAAATGATTAGAATATCCTTAATAGTTTGTGCTTCATCTAATATCATGTTGGCAATTTGGACTCTGATTATTTATTTTCATTCATTATATATATCATTGTCATCATTCTCATGCTTATATTGTGTTGAGAGTTATCATTGGCCTGTAGTGCAGAAATGGACTGTTGATTATTGGTTTTACAGTTGTATATCTTTGGCTTACGTGCAAAGTTGGACTGTTGATTATTGGTTTTACAGTTGTATATATTTATCTTACGTGAAAAGATGAACTATTGATTGATAGCTTTGCCCCGTAGTGCAAAGATGGACAGGTGTATTACATGATCATGACCACTAATGATACTAAAGAATGTCCTTGGCCCGTAGTGCATGGATAATTCGATGATGTGATTGGCAGGATCATGACCATTAGTTAACAGTTGAATGTCTTTGGCCGTAGTTCACTGACAGACAATTGATTGGTATGATCATGACCATTAGTTTTATAGTTGAATATTTTTGGCCCGTAGTGCAAAGATAGACAACTGATTGGTATGATCATTGTTATTACATTTGAATATCTTTAGCCTTTGGGGTAAGGATATTGAGTAAACGTTCTATTAAGCCTTTGTGGCAAGGAGAAACTGCTAATTTACATGATTATAAATATGAATTATGAACTTAACTATAATCTTTAGTGGTTCAAGTGAAGACAGGTGATAAAAGTTCTCTTTGTCTTGGGTATAACAAAGAACTGTTGATGGGTATCACAGTAATGAAGTATTGATGATGGACTTTTAATTTGGAGAGGATAGTAGACATTATGTTCTACTTGACTCTTCTAATGGATTGTTGATTCCGCTGCAATTATGGTTGAAAAGTTTTATTATCTACAATATGTTCTAAATCTCTGATTTATTATTGATGAAGGCTATTGATAATGTAATTATCTCAAGTCATGATTGTAAAATTCCAAATTTTACGAATAAAGATTTAATTTTTCTCAAAATATATATATATATATGTGGTGTGGATTTGATATAATGTTATAGTTGTGAGTAATATTTATAAATTTTGCAAAGTATGCAAGTTGTTATATTTATATTCGATTGGTCGGGGAATATTCGTTTTAGTAGAGAATATTAATGCACTCAAGACAATCATTAATGGACCTCATGAACGGAATTATTGTCGGATTGAGAAAACGACAAAAATAGTTTTATAAAAATAATGGCGGAAGTTTTACCGTTAATACTATTGAACTACTCGGTAGTAAAAGTACAGTAATACGCGTAGTTGCATAGTAGAACACGGTATTGACTATTGATGCTTAAGTGAGAAAACACTCAGTTTTGTTCAATTATTACTACAATAGTTGCTGCATAGTATCTCACGTTATTTGATTCAATTATTGTCGATTGTTATATTATATATATAAGTTTTGTTTTATTAGTATTATTAGTGTAATAAAATGTAAAAGCTTTTATATAAAAAATGATTACTTTTATAAAGTTATTCGTTTTATTAAGCATAATTAGAATATATTATATTCTATTATGCATAGTGTTTGCATAGTAAAATCTTTTTATATAAAATGTAATACTTTTATAAAGTTATTTGTTTTATTAGACAATAATTAGAATATATTATATTTTATTATGCATAGTATTGCATAGTGTCTGTATAGTGTTTTGCATAGTAAAATCTTTTTATATAAAACAGAATACTTTTATAAAGTTATTTATTTTATTAGGCAATAATTAGAATATATTATATTTTATTATGCATAGTGTTGTATAGTGTCTGCATAGTGTTTTGCATAGTAAAATCTTTTTATATAAAACAAAATACTTTTATAAAGTTATTTGTTTTATTAGACAAAAAATAGAATATATTATATTTAAAAGATTTTTATTTTATTAGAATATTTTATTAAATCAATCTGGACCGTCCGTTTAAAAGTAAATCAATCTGGAATGTTCATGGATTAGTTACTATTCAGTCCATTCTTCTATAAATAGAAGCTCATTCCTTCATTATTTCTTACGAATTCACTGAAAGTCTAGAGAGAGAAACTATAGAGAGAGTTTTTCTTCTGTAATTTCGAGCGTATTTCTTTAGAGTTTAAGAAAGCTTTGAGCATAGTGCAAGTTTTCTTCGAGTATATCCTCGCCCTACCAGTCGGAATACTCTTTTTTCAAAGGTAAGGGGTATTATTTTTTTTCATATTCATGAAGAGAACTTCTGTTATTCCATTCTTTATTATTCTGTTGGAATAACCTGTATACGCGGTCTACCCTATACTTGGTGAAATTCTTCTGTTATTCCATTATTTATTATTCTGATGGAATAACCTGTATACGCGGACTACCCTATACTTGGTGAAATTCTTCTAATATTTCATTCCTTATTATTATGTTGGAATAACCTGTCTATGCGAAGTACCGCATACATGGTGAAATTTTGTTATTATTCCGTTCTTTATTATTCTGTCGGAATATCCTGTCTGTGTGTTCTACGCCGGACCTGGTTCCGTTATTTATTATTCTGTTGGAATAACCTGTCTATGCTAAGTACCGCATGCATTGTGATTTCTGTTGTTATTACATTCTTTATTATTTTGTTGGGATATCACAGCCGATTAAATTACGCTTTGACAGTTTCCGTTATTTATTATTCTGTTGGAATAACCTGTCTATGCAAAGTACCGCATGCATGGTGATTTCTTTTTGTTATTCCATTCTTTATTATACTCAGTTGGTTAAAGTTTTGACTTCTATACTCCATGAAATTAGTGGAATATCCTTGATATTTGCGCTTCATCCAGTATCTTTTCATGGAATTATACTTCTGAGCATTCTTGAATTTTACTCTACAAAGAAGTATCATGTTGACAATTTGGACGTTATTAGTTCCTAGATAATTTAATTCTTGAACTTGTTTTATTGAATTCTTATATCATTGTCATCATCCTCATGTTATATTTTGTTGAAAGTCATCTGTGGCCTGTAGTGCATAGATGGACTTGGTATGATTATGACCAGGGATTATTCGGTATAATCATGACCGTAATGTTACAAATGATGTGGAAAAAGTCCTCATTGGCCCGTAGTGCATTGATGGACAGTTTTTGGTATGATTATGGCTATGGATTCTCTTCGGCCAAGGGTACAAAGATGAATTGTTTTATTGCATGATCAGGACCGTTGATGAAAACACAATTATCTTTGGCCCGTAGTGCATGGATAATTCGTGGTTGTGATACTAAATAATATCCTTGGCCTGTAGTGCAGGGATGAATTGATGATGTGGATTATTTATTAAGCTAAGTCTCAGCGATAAAAGTGATGAAAAACTTTTTAAATCATAAAAGATAGTAGATTTTATTCTCTACTTGACTCTTTTAATGGATTGTTTGTTCCGTGCAGGTTAAACTTGATGTCTATTGTATTTTATCAGTTTAACATTGTTGAAGGCTAATGATAATTTATTCTGCATTATCTTAGTCATAATATTTCTTACTGGATAGTTGAGCTCACCCTTTCTTTCACTGTTCTTTTCAGGAAATGAGAATATAGCTGGGACGAGTCGGGAAACGGAGTGATGGTCCAAATGATAGCATTAGTAGTCCTCACCATTCTGTTAAATAGTGTGTCAATAAATATAATGAGGACTCCATTGAGTGTGGATATTGTCTAGATGACAATAATCTTATTAAAACTCTCAGCTATGTTTTGTTGTATTCTTACACGACGTTTGTATAATTAAGTTGTATTTTTATTTTGTACCATGTATCTGGCGACTCAAGATGGGTGATGTATACCTATTTTGGGGGCGTCACAGTTGGTATCAAAGCTTATGGATATAATCCCTGGCTGAGATGTGAGATAAGAACTAGGAGGGAGAGCGAATTCCTTCCCTAGTATGACCTACCTAAGTTTATTTGGTATTTAATTGGTCTCACGAGTATAGGGATAATATGTGATATGTTAATTAACCCTTGTTTTGTGGCAGTATTTGAAAATGGCATCCGAGAATGTTGAGAACATCAATGGAGCACAGGAGACCGTTGAGTCTCCACAGATCAATAATCAGGATAGGTACAAAACAGCGTTCACTACTCCGTTTGGTCACTATGAATGGAATGTCCAGGCATTTGGGCTAAAAAATGCTCCCAGTGAATTCCAAAATATTCTCAATGACATATTAAACCCTTTCAGTCATTTTATTGTCGTTTATATCGATGATATTCTCATTTTTTCAAAGGCCATTGAAGAACACATTAAACATTTGAAATCGTTCTTCAAGACAGTTAAAGATAATGGTCTAGTTCTTTCACCTTCCAAATGCAGCCTGTTTCAGGTCAGAGTAAGGTTTCTTGGTCTTAATATCTTTAGAGGACAAGTTCAGCCCATTGATAGAGCTATTCAATTCGCTGACAAGTTTCCCGATAAGATAACCAATAAAACCCAACTGCAGAGGTTTCTTGGCTCGCTCAATTATATTGGCAAGTTTTACAAGAATCTCAGGAAGATTTGCAAACCTCTTTTCTAGCGTTTGCAAGACAATCCTCCACCTTGGACTGACATTCATACTTCTGTCATCCAACAAGTAAAAATTTACGTCTAGGCATTGCCCTGTCTTGGCATTTCTAATGATTCAGCATATAAAATTGTTGAAACTGATGCCTCAGATATTGGATTCGGAGGCATTCTTAAACAAAAGTTAACTCCAAATTCCCCAGAACAAATTGTTCGTTTTCATTCTGGTGCATGGAATAGTACTCAATTAAATTACAGTACTATTAAAAAAGAAATACTTTCTTTAGTATTATGTATTAATAAGTTTCAAAGTGATCTATTAAATCAAAAAATTTTAGTCCGTATTGATTGCAAGTCAGCAAAATATATCTTAGAAAAGGATGTTGAAAATCTTGCTTCTAAGCATTCTTTTGCTAGATGGCAAGCCCTATTAAGCATTTTTGATTTTGATACTGAATACATCAAAGGTATTAACAATTCAATTCTGATTTTCTCACTCGAAATTTATCAATACAGTACTATTCGGACATGAGCATTAGAGGATCATCTTCCTCAAGGGTCCCGGTCGCCCTCATTGCCCAAGTAATCAACCCAGAGGAACTTTGATTCCTCACCCAATCACCAGATTTACGGTCAAACAAATTCACGATCCTTGGAACACTTCCCAAGCCATATAGTTCGAAATTTAACTAGTAAGCTCGAACCAATTGATCCTTTTAGTAATCCAATCAAGGCTTCATCTTCAGCTCCTAGTCATCCTCCTTCTGAGCATATGCTTAAGTGGGAAAATTACCTTTTTCATATTAAACCCTACATGAAACCAAAAGATGACCCCATTAATCTTCTTTGCTTGATTTCTTTCCCCACGGATGGCATTTCCAGCCCCTGGCTCTTTATAAATCTCTTGTATTTTATAAGGATATTCTTCTGGAAACAGAGTCAGTAAACATCAAACCAATTTACGCCAACAATGATAAGACTAAAGTTCTTTATCATTCTTTATACATTAAACAGTTTGTTCAAATGTCTGATTGGGGGAAAAACCCCTTCGATCTTATGAACCTCTCTAGTCAAGATAATTCTTTCTGTTATTATGATTATATTGAAGCTTGGTACAAGGTTCACCTTCACCAAAATAAATCACATAGTCATTCATGGTTCATTCAATTTGACCATAAATTCAAGAGCCCAATCCCCTATTGGTTTGTTCTTTGGTGGTATAGGTTAGGTTCTACTTATGACCTTCTTCCAGACCTCCTTAAAGTTCAACTAAATCATTTTATCAATCACACTAAAACAGATCCAAAGAATGATGGAGTTCCCCTCACTCTTTTATTTGTTAGTAAATATAAGATCCCCTGGATTCTTAAATTGCAGTACGGAATTCCTCCTCCCTCTACTCCTGTCAATGGTATTCAGTCAGATCCACTCCCTCGAGTGTCTCGCCTCTTTTATGTTAAGTGGTGGGATAAATTCGACATTAACAGAATTGTTGGTCAGGTTCAGCAGGAATTTCCTGTTGCTCCAGTTTCCCCTCTTCCAGTCACAGCCATTCCTAAGGCTAGTAAAGAAAAGGAGTCAAAATCCAAGTCAAAAGAGTCTAAAGTCAGTCCCACTGGTTCAGCATGTTCTAGTAAAATTTCTGATTTTAAAAATTGTTCCAGTATAGAATTAATAAAAATTGCCCAAGCACTCAACAAAAGGATTGACGAAGCCATACATGAAGATGCCTCAGTATGTTCTTCATCCTCCACTCATGGTTCTCCCAAGAACCTCAATGATGATGACGACCCCATACGGCACCATCAACCTGAGGACGCCAGATCCATTTGCCTAATGTCCTCGATTATTTGCACTTTCGTGACCCGGCTCACCAATCAATCGGAAAATCAATCACCTTTTTCCACCAAAAGCGGCCCCGATCATCTACACGTCGTCTGCTCCAAAAGTCAAAATATGCTCTCTTTTCCACCGAAAACATCAATGAGTCAAAAGTTGTCGGCCATTTGGCCAAAAGCGTCTGTATTTAGTCAAAAGTAATTACTGTTCAGTAAAGTGTCTGTATTTTACTTTTACTTTTCCTTAAGTAAAATGTTTCTTACTTTACCCCAGTTAATGTAATAGTTCCCTTTCCTTGATCTATAAAAGGAAAATGAACTCATTTGGCAGAACAGACTTCGAAACTTAGTAAGACTTTGAGTTCCTTCTCAGACGAATCATAGGTTTCTACCACTGTTTAGCCTACTTAACCCCTCATCTCTTATTCTTCTTTAAATATATATATATATATATATATATATATATATATATATATATATTTATGGTGTGGATTTGATATAATGTTATAGTTGTGAGTAATATTTATAAATTTTGCAAAGTATGCAAGTTGTTATATTATATTCGATTGGTAGGGAATATTCGTTTTAGCGAGAGAATATTCGATGCGGACAAGACAAATCATTAGTGGACCCTATTAACGGATTATTATTATCGAATTGAGAAAAACGACAAAAATAGTTTTATGAAAATAACGGTAGAAGTTTTACAGATTAATCTTTGTTGAACTACTCTCAGTAGTAAAAGTACGATGTACGCGTAGTTGCATAGTAGCACACGGTATTGACTATTGATACTTAAGTGAGAAAACACTCAGTTTTGTTCAATTATTACTACAATAGTTTCTGCATAGTATCTCACGTTATTTGATTCAATTATTGTCGATTGTTATATTATATATATAAGTTTTGTTTTATTAGTATTATTAGTGTAATAAAACAGAAAAGCTTTTAATATAAAACAGATTACTTTTATAAAGTTATTCGTTTTATTAAGCAATAATTAGAATATATTATATTCTATTATGCATAGATGGACAGTTTAACATTGTTGAAGGCTAATGATAATTTATTCTTCATTATCTTAAACTTGATGTCTATTGTATTTTATCAGTTTAACATTATTGAAGGCTAATGATAATTTATTCTGCATTATCTTAGTCATAATATTTCTTACTGGCTAGTTGAGCTCACCCTTTCTTTCACTGTTCTCTTCAGGAAGTGAGAATATAGCTGGGACGAGTCGGGAAACGGAGTGATGTTCCAGATGATAGCATTAGTAGTCCTCACTATTCTGTTAAATAGTGTGTCAATAAATATAATGAGGACTCCATTGAGTGTGGATATTGTCTAGATGACAATAATCTTATTAAAACTCTCAGCTATGTTTTGTTGTATTCTTACACGACGTTTGTATAATTAAGTTGTATTTATATTTTGTACCATGTATCTGGCGACTCAAGATGGGTGATGTATACCTATTTTGGGGGCGTCACAATGATATTCTTTACTGGGCTATTTGTGCTCACCCTTTTACTTCACCACCCCTTTCAGATAATAAAAGTGTAGCTGGGACTAGCAGAGAGAACGTGTGTATAAAGTGGTGTTACAAATTAGTCACAATCCTAATCAAATTATAAAACGGTGTGACATAATAATTGTACTGAGAACTTAAAATGTGTGTGACTTATTCTATACATCATTTAATATTTAATTTTGGTGAACAATAATAGGGTGAGGCGAACTTGAATTTGGAAGCGTCAAAAATGCAGTCCATTAGAATAAGGAGGACAGAAATCTTCTCGTGTTCCTTTGGGGACTTGAAATATTTGCTGCTGTACTTTAGATGACATTGTAATAATTTGAGTATAAATATTGTTGTATTATATACGTAACAATATTTGTATTGAAACTCAAAGCATATGTACTGTCGTATTCTGCACAACAGCTGTATAAATGAAGTTATCAGTAGTGTATTTTCGGCGACCCAAGATGGGTGGCGTATACCTATTTTGGGGGCGTCATAGTTGATGTAGCGCATTTTCACATGGGCAGATCATGCATGATGTGATGATTTAAATTTATCCTTAGGAGTCTATTGTCCTAGGTTGATGCATGTTGTAAATTGGCTGGAATAGAATTTTACCTCACCCTTTTTGAGGTGATTTGGAGTTTTCTTTCCCCGTTGGGTGCTTGTGCCCCCTTTCCTTGAGCGTTTGATTCACAACCCGGCTGAACTTGATAACCTGAATACTGCTGACATCCCTGGAGGGTACAGCTTGTTCTTTCGTTGTCTAGATTTAAACTTCAATGTAGAGGCCTCAACTTATGAGGATTTGACGCAGATTAACATGTTTGATGGTGTAGATTTCATTCGCCAGACCCTTTGTCATTGGGCTTCTGCTCTTAAGTTAAGAACTTTCTTGAGACTTTTCCCCTTCTTTTGAAGGAGCAAGCTAATATCGCCATGATTTCTTTCAGGATTTCTCCTTCTTTTGATGAGAGGCCTGATCCCGCCTTAAAATCCTTCGCTTTCCTGGAATCAAAAAATGCCCCAATTTGAATCGCCAGTAAGATGATGTGATGGAAGCTCTAATGATGATGTACCATGCTGATGGTGCTGACTGGTGCATTTTCCTCTTTAGGATGGTTGAAAAATGCCCCAGTTTTGAGTTGTTACTATTTTTGAGATTGCCCCAGTCTTGTTGTAAGGTTTCCAATATCTGGTTGTCGCAAATTTTGAAATTTCCCCAGCATTGCTTGTGGTCTGGGATAGCTGCTTTGACAGTTGGGCTGATAAGATACTAAGATCGCAAGAGACTTTTACTTCTGTACCAGATGGTGAACAAGTATAAGACTTGGGCTTTGATGCCTTCAATCATTGTTCCCGACTTGTTTGCGCAATCGACTTTGATGATTTTCTTCTGATTTGATGAAGACTTGTGATTGAGGGTATCGGCTCTTTGAAGGTCCTCGTGGCTGGTTGTCTTGGTGTATCGTTGTTTCTTCCATTCTAGGATTTGTGTCAGATTTGATGGAATAACATTCAAGTGTTGTTGGGTCTTCTCCATATTGGTCGCTGACTTGGAGGGTTGTTCTTGGGCGTAGACTTGGGATTGATGTTTGGGTTTGGATGTTTCTTTTGAGGGTCAAACCACACCACTGATGGTTGCCTACGTACTCCTGTATGTGAGGGAGATCAGTTCTGCGTAGTTCCTGCTTGATAAGATAAACGTTTTGAGAAGTGTTTGTTTGGGTTTTTTTTGTTTTTGTTTGGTTTGACCGCACCATAAATGGCTGCCTACGTACTCCCATTGAAGAGGAGATCATGTCTTTCGTAGTTCAGACTGGTTGAGCTGAAACCTGACTGGTTTGATTTTTGATTTTTTTTTCTTTTTTGTCTTTTTTTTCTTTTTTTTCTTTTTCCTTTTTTCTTTCTTTCTTTTTTTTTTCTTTTTTTTCTTTTTTGTTTTTTTTTTCAATATTTACACGCATGGAAAATAAAAGGCATACTACGAAGAAAGTGATATCGTCCCAACATCTTCTGGAACTTGCAACTTTATCCCTTGGATCTACATCTTCTTGGCTGGTCGAGGCCTAATAGTCCAGTTGTCAATGGTTATGTTACCTTTAAAGCTCGCGATAGAGGTTACTTCTTGATTCTGAATGTCTTCACTTATAGCCATAACTTGATCGCTTCCTGATTTAACACTTCCCTCGGGGATGCTCATACTGAACCCCTCACAAAAAGGGATGAACTCTAGATTCTTTGATGGAATGGTTTCCCCGATAACCTCATCACCTTTTCCTTCATCTGTTCCTTCACCTTTTTCTTGGGCTTGAGAGGATTCAACCATGAAATCTCCATTGAACTGTTGTCACATTTCTTGCAAAGAACTTTCCTTTTTTGCTTTTTCTTCCTTGGAAAGGATTAGTATTTCCTCCGCATCATCCAAGGTTATAAGATCTGGAATGTGGTTGCTATCTTTGGTCCACAGGATGTTGGATGTTGGTGGAGGAATCTCCTTTGGGGATTCCCTTGTCTCCTCTATCATTTCCTACATTAGGATCACTCCATCTTGTGTTCTGCCAGGATTATCGCTCATAGCCTTCACCTCATCTGAACTGCCTGTCTCGAGTGGACATCTTAAGCTTTTTATTTCTTTTTCGCCTTTTTTGGTCATGGGAATTCTATCTCCATTTCCATTTTCAATGAGATCCTCAGATTTTATGTCGCAAAGACCAAAGATTCCTCGGTCGTATGTCCAAGTTAGTTAGAATGGTAGAGACATATCTTGGTGGAATCATAACTCTTTATCATGGGATTTATAGGAGGCAGCAACTCAGTAATCCTTCCTTCGCTTATCAGAAAGTGTAGCATTTCTTCATTGGATTTGCTTAGAGGGGTGAATTTTCGGACTCTTGTGGAGGTTGTTTGATTTTTCTTCTTTGAGAATTCGCATTCCCCCGAGCGATTTTTCCGTTGGCGAGATCTTCTAACAATTTTATCATCCCCCTTGTCTTGGCCTTCTAATAGTTGAGTGATAAACTGCCTCGTATCCTGATGTTGTCGTACTATCAGCTTAGCTAGCAGATTTACTTGATTCTGGATCGTCTCTAATTTTTGCATTACTATGATACCCTCCTCCGAGTTTTCCCACTTAGGATATTTGTTCTGTGCCTTTGGGGGTAGTCCTCTATCCTTCGTATGCACTTACGAATTGGATATATTTCAGTGCTTCCTGACCCGATCATGTTTACTCCCCTCGTATCATGCTACAATGGAAGGTTGGTGTTTACATTTTGTTGATCAGGTTGTTGGACCACAATACTGCCACTTTCGATCAGATTTTAAATTTTATGCTTTAAAGACCAACAATCTTGTGTATCGTGTCCTGAAGACCCCGAGTGGTAAGCACATCTTTGGCTTGGATTGTATCTTTTGCTCCCTGGTTCCAAAGGTGGGGCCAATTTGGTAATTTTCTTGTGATCCATTAATATCGCCAATACATTTTCAAGGGAATCGCCCAGCGGAGTGAACACCCGATTTTCTGTTCTTTCAAATTTTCTGTTCCTATCTGGGCATTGGTTGAATGCAGCATGTTGTTGAGATGGCAAATTATCTTGCATTTTCCAAATGGGGGGACTGTAGGTTGGTCTCCTAGCTTGCCCTTGTATAATAAGGGATACATCTTCAATACCTTTATCGAGTACACCCTTGGGATCACTCGCATATTTGCCAGTCTGTATATGCTTAGCGACTGCTTCCAAGGTAGTGAAGTCTTTAATCTTGCCTGCCTTTAGGCCCATTTCTGCCATTTTGCCGTGTTTGATTATTTTCGAGAATGGCTTTCCTATGCCTGCTAGGATCCTCTCATAGTAAGGCGCCTCTTGAATGTCAATAAACGTCATTACAATCTCAGTTTCTGTCATTGATGGAATGACTTGTACTGCGAGATGTCTCCACCTTTGGGCATATTCTCGAAAAGATTCGAAGATTGCTTTGCTTTTTGACTTTAGTCACTTTGGTATCGATCCGGTGCCATTTGTGGATTTGAAATCAGCTTTTATTTAGAAAGGCGTGGGCCAATTTTTCCCAATTATGGATTTTGGCATTGTCAAGTCGGGCATATCAGGCTTTAGCCTCTCCGGTGAGACTCTTTTGAAAAAGTTGCATTTTGAGGCTTTCATCTTCAGCATAAGACCCCAGTTCGCCAATGTACACTTTCAGATGCATATAGGGATCGCCTGCCCCATTGTACTTTTCAAACTCTGGGACTTTGAATTTGGCAGGATATCGAGCCCTTGGGTATATGCAGAGATCTGAATAGGTGACACTCCCATAGTTTCCAGTCCCTTTGATTGACCGGATGGTCTCCTCCATTTGTTGGACTTTCTTTCTTATATCCCCAGTTTCTCGATCATCCCTGAGATTTGTGATTTCTTTATTGGAATGAGGTTTAGGTATCTGGGTTTCCATCTTTTTGCCAATACCCTGACTGCCCCATAGTGTGGATGACTTTGGTTGAATAGGCATTGTTTGGCCCTGGATTCCTCCATGTGTAGAGGATTCTGTGAGGAGGGGTATTTGTGGACCCTGAGTAGATTGGTGTAGTTCTTTGAACATAACAGCCAACTCCGTAATTTGATAGCTTAATCTTTCGAACTCATCGCGAGAGACAGGAATAGGATCTGGCTGGGCACTTTTATCCATGTCTGACTGTGGGCTTAATGCCCTTTTGGACTTTGAACGGGAAACATGATCAATTGCTTCCCTACAAAAAGACTTACGTAGTTTAGTCTTAGGGAATGTATAAATGTTACATGCTATGTGATGTATCCATTTTAGGAATATTATCCTATAAAACGGATGTAAGCTGTTTATAAGACAAGATAGCATGTCAGGTTTTAATATGCATGTACACATATTCCTTCATATTTTCTATTGAGATTGACAAGTAATTGAAATTACAAGTAATTTAAATGGGAAAGTATGAAGAGACTTCCCTTCGCATTTGGTTTATTAGAGGCTGACCTATCTTAGGTTTACTCTCGCGGCTTTTTGGCATGAAGGTTCCCAGATCATCGCAATCTACTTAACGGGAAGTTAATCCGGTCTTTCAACTGGAGCGAATCTAGGTGGTGCCTTTCTTGAGCCTCGTTGGAATTAGTCTCCCTACGAGTCCAGTAATCAAACACCGACAGGATAGCCTCCTAGTGGAGGAATCACACAACATACATTCACATACAACGTGTCTCACCGTTTATGAAAATGACGACATGTCCGAAGCACTAATATCACAGATAGATATATTGCAGTGCTGTAAGTAAAATGCATTCATACACATTCATCATAAATGTAAATGCAACATTCACACACAAGCATATAACAGTTTTGAAAAGCTTGTAGTAGCGGCTTAAACCCTCTTACTCGAGTCCCCAACAGAGTCGCCACCTGTCGATGTCGGGATTTTTATTTGTCCCTTTTCGTTTCTTGTTCTTTGGTGTTCTAATTTTATGTGAGATTTATTTGAAAAAATAAGTGAAAAAGGTCTGACATGTATCATGTCGATGATTTGACTGTAAGAATCGCCAATTGGTGTTTTTAACTGGTTGCACCAACGCAACCGAGAAAAGGTTTGCACATTGACCCAGTGATGTGACACTGCTAAACGGGTCTGTGAAATCGAGATTCATTTGGATTCGGGGGTTTGATTATTGTTGGGTAAAATCTAATTACGCATAACTCGCAAGTATACGTGGTCAACAAGTAATAAATTTGAGTATCGTTCCCACAGAGAATTATTTAATAAGAATTACCAATTACTAACCTATGACCAATTTAATCTTATTTAAACGAATAATTTAATAATTTAATTTAAAATAATTAAATAAACTATTACTAACTATCCCTAGAATGAAACAAGATATTGAAGACTTGAGATTACAATTTCACTTATTGTTTCATTTAAATCAACGCACTTCCTGTTAAGCCAAATTATTTATTTTGGATTGTTAATCAAGAACACGAAAGTAAAACATGGCCATCTCTCAATGCACCATACTCATATCAAATCAAATCCACAGATGATAGAATCAATTTGAACACCCTAATTAACTAACCCACTATATCTCTATGTGAATTACAATTAAAAAAGGTTTAAGTTCAAGTTCTTATTAGACTACATATGGCGTAAAGGTATATCTCTATCCTAAACACGAATCATGAATTCCATCTATGCAGAAATCACAAACACATGCTATCATGATCAGATCTAAATCTATAATTCATCTCTCGAGTTCATATAGATTATCACGGTAATTGTTAGTTATGCAATTAAGTAATTAAGTCCAAATCACAATAAACAATCCTCGCAATAGAACATAACAATTGATAGCGAAGCATATTAAAATAAACTACACAATAAGATCCATTGTAATCTCAAACAAAGAATTAGTTCATTGAATTAAAATTAAGAATCCACACTTGAATACACATTAAAGATAAAAATAAGAGTAGAGTAAAGAATAAATCTGTTGTCAGCAAATCTCCATCTTCTTCAAGTTCCTGCTCTTGATCTTCAATGGTCTCCCAGTTGCTTCAATCTCCCAATCTCATCTAATTTAGGGTTCCTAATCTAAGAAAGAAAGTAAAGAATAAGTTAATAGAAATCTATCCCAAAAGGGATTTTATGGAGTCTTAGAACTAGCCTCCCAATCCAAGTTAAACTCAAGTATTTATAGTTCTAATGGACACCCTAGCAAGTTAGGCAACTAAGAATCCTATTCTAGCTCAAACTGGACATCATAAAACCCAATTTAACTCTCCCCCCGCTATTCCTAGGCCATTTTTTTCGCCGCCCGCATCAGTATGAGAGTTTCGATGGACTAGCGCACCCCATACTGTTCTAGCTCATTTATAAGCGCTGCTGCTACTCTATTTTCTCTTTGTGAACGTCCTTTGGTAAAACAGGCATAACGTTTGATCCGCTATGATTTACAGGGCCTACCACCTATCAAATCGAAGATATCGATGATATCTACAACTTTCATTCTTTGAGAATTTACAGATTCTGATTGGATGAAGGTCAAAATTGGGCTGGAAGTGGCTGCTATGCAAATGACCACCCAAAATAGTGAAGTTCAACGTCCGTTGGTACAAAAATCATAACTCTTGGAACTCCAATTGGAATGATTCAAGATGTTCCGGACAGCTAAGAAGAAGCTCTATAATATAATCCAGGTTTCAATCCGAGAACATTAAATAAATATGAAAGCCCAAACGATGTCCGATTTTCTTTTCTTTGCGATTTCATACATATTCCTTGCAATCACAGCTCCCACGCATATAATCTACAAAATGAACACAAAATGCATGAAAAGTAACTAAGAAACATGAGATTAAGCAACTAATTCAAGTAAAATATCGGATAAGTAGGTATAAAACCTACTTATCAAATACCCACAAACTTAAACCTTTGTTTGTCCTCAAGCAAAAACACAAAACAACAATGCTATGCAATGCAACTAATCTACATGTTTACGAATCCAGCAGTAATGACAGAAACAAGTCTATTCAACCGGCCTTAGAGAAATCATGTAAACATGATAATACATCATATCAAAATAAATCATTAACTTCTCAATCAATCATCAAATCTTAGACTGTTATCACTAATATAGTGCGTGTGTGCTCCACAATAATGTTAACTGATATAAAATCAAATTTAACACATAACAAGTCTCTTCGAAGGCATCATATAATGTAAACTCAAGAAATCCAAAAACAAGCTAGATCCAACTAATATCAAACAATTACCAATATCGAGGGTCAACATGGGATACTTATGCTTCATTTTTCATCTACGGGGGCTTTTTTCTCTTATTTCCCGTTTTATTCATTTTTTTTCTTTTGGTTTATATACACATAGCTATGCAATGTCTTATTCCCTTAGGCTTTTCAATGCTACCTTAACGAGCTTTCACCAACGATTCCCGGACCATTAAGACCTTAGGGCGCTAGGTGTAAAGACAATCCCCTCGGGCTTACTTACTCAAGTAACAAAGGCCACAAAACTAGACAAGCACACCACGGTGTTTATTCATACTTTCTTTTCTTTTTCTTTTTTCTTTTTTTCCTTTTTTTTTCTTTTTTCTTTTTTCCTTTTTTTTCTTTTTTTTATAGCTTATATACCCTAAATATTCCCCCAAACTTAGGTTCTTGTCTAACTTTAGTCATCACTACTTATTCTTATCATTCTTTCATTCAAACTAGCATTATTCTTTAAAGTCCCATTATGTATCAATTTAAACTCAATCAATCAACAAGTTGTCTCTAACGTGCTAACCTGATTATACTAGTTTCAAACAGGAAAAAGATTCAATTCATAACAAGAAATCACATCAAAGCTTTAATAGTCAGTACTATACTTGTCTACTCAATTCCAATCTCATCATTGGCCAAAATAAACTGTATCTATCTAACAGCTAGACTCATGCAAGATGTACTAAATGCTATATAAACATAGTAAACTAACTACTAATTTTTTTAATTTTTTAATTTTTTTTCAATTTTTTTTAATTTTTTTTTCAAGAAATTGAATGCAAAAACTAAATATAACTATATGAACTACAATGTAAATAACTAACTATGTGTAATACGACACTAAAATGCCCCCCAAACTTAAAACAGACATTGTCCTCAATGGCTAAGATAGGAAAAATTAAAAGAGAGGACTTCCCTAAAAATACAGCATGTTCCTCCTTGTCTGATAAGTCTAAAGAATAGGCTAGACACATTGGAATACATCGGGAACCACACTTGAGTTGGACTTGACTAACATTGCAATTAAACCACTTTTTAACGCTCGATTTCCGAAATGGTAGCAGAAATTGAAAAACAACATGGATTGGAAATGGAAAACCAACGTGGATTAAAAGTTGGGGATGGATGGGTTTAATGGGAATGGAAGTTGAAAAGGAGAAGGAGAGGTAAGGATGGTGTAATGGGGGTTATGGAGTATTGGAAGTGTAATGGGTGTAGCAGAAATGGAGAATTTGCATGTGTTATGGAGAATTGGCTTTGTTCAAATCTGAGACACGTCGATTAAATTCGTTCGATTCTTCGAAATTCCCGAGAGTAGGCGATCCGCTACCGGTATAGCCCTTGAGTAACGCTACTTCGCTCTAGGCAAGCAAAGTGATTTCGGATGATAATAAGTGCCCAAGGCTTGTATAGGCATTATGTAGCCTGCCCGCACTAAAACGATCGATGGCGTGAGGCGTGATAAGCGTGTCCCACGCTGTCAGATCGGCGAAGTGGCGCGGTCCACGCCTGTAAGAAGCGATAACTTCACGAGATGATAGAATACCCGTACTGGTATAAACATTGCATAAGCGGCCACTATGGGGGCCGATAACTTGGTGACTCTCTTTTTCTTGCCTTACCTACAAGTATACCATTATGGAGTCATTATTCGTTGAAAACTAAATATTTAAGTTAGATTATAAACTAAAATATAAAGAATAAATAAGGAAGAAAAGGTTTAGAGCTTGGGTTGCATCCCAAGTAGCACTAGTTTTAACGTCGTAAGCCCGACTTTGTCTGGTCAGCACTATCCAATTCCTCTTCGGTAATTGAGGAACCCTCCATCCATCGGAAATAATATAGTTTTTGGTAGGTTCCCATTTGTGATGGCCAATTCATTATAGTCACCTAGTATGCTTTCTTTAGATAAGGTCACATTCAAGTATTTCCAACATCTAGGTGTTTTCTCCATTGTGTCTGTGATCACATTGGGGCATTGAAGCTTGTCAGACATAATAATCTCTTCTTCTATCTTCTCCAGCTCATTGCACCATGGCTTTGAAGTTGTACTCACTTTTACGTCACAAGGAGCATTGCCGACGACATGACTACCTAGCGGGCATGGTTTTGAAAATCTAACCGGATCCTTGAACTTTGGTGGAGAAGGAACTTCGGGCACTAATAACATCGGCTCATTCTCGTTGGTGCTCACAGTTAGTTCTTCACCGACCTTGTTTTCATTATCCCCACTTGTCTCCTCTTTTTCAACATCTCGTGTCTCATCCAGTTGTAGATTTGGCTCAGGCACTTCATCAATCTCGGAATCCTTGTCATAACACCACTTATTTTGAGGACAGTTGTTCAAGGCTTTGAGCATTTGATCCAATAGGTTCTGTAGCTTTTGAATTGATATCTCTTGATTCTGAATTGACCGCTCTTGATTAATCCTCCTCTCCTTTTGGTTTGCTATGAGCTTTCACAATAATTTCTCCAAATTTAACTTTTCTTCTTGTGGCAATGGAGGTTTACATGAAAATTCCGGTGTGTATATTGCATTTGGAGCGTAGTATTGGTCTTCATAAGTATAGCTCCATGACGAATCTGGGTGATACCCCCAAACTTGATGATAATTAGCATATGTATAATCGTTGAGGTATTCACCACCATATTGTACCGGTTCAAATTTGACGGTGCATTGATGACTTTGATGGTCACCAGCACAATAGTCACACATAACTTCCATCATTCGACTCCGTTGGGCTGCGATAATCTCCAACGTCTTCGAATTTGCCTCAATTTGTACTGACTCTGTGAGACCCCAAATTTTATGAATAAAGATTTAATTTCTCGAAATAGTTTTTTTGAATATTATGGTGTGGATTTGATATAATATTATAGTTATGGATAATATTTATAAATTTTGCAAAGTACGCAAGTTGTTATATAATATTCGATTGGTCCGGAATATTCGTTTTAGTAGGGAATATTCGTACAACGGCACAATCATTGGTGGACCCCACAACGGAATTATTGTCGGATTGAGAAAATGACAAAAAAAATTTTATAAAAATAACGGCGGAAGTTTTACTGAGTTAATCGTTGAAACACCGGTGTTAAAAATGCTGAATATCTGGCGTGGTTGCATAGTAGCACACGGTATTGATTATTGATGCTTACGTGAGAAGTCACTCAATTTTGTTCAATTATTACTTCAGTAATTATTGCATAGTATCTCACGTTATTTGATTCAATTATTGTCGATATTTTATATATTATTAAATCAATAATTGAGATAACAAAGTTATTAATATTATTATTTGCAATATTAACGATGTCTAGAAGTTTTGCCAAGGATAGGTTTGGTCACCTAATTGCGCGCCAATAGGGAGAAATCCTTATTGAAAAGCCCCATCTTTCTTGGGAACGACCTGGTCGATTAATATTGTGAATTATAATAATGATGAAAAATGTTGTTAAATATATTGAGGTGTCTTTTTATGAAGTCACGGAAGTTTATATATATATATATATATTATATAAATTTTATTTTATTAGTATTATTAATGTAATAAAATGTAAAAGCTTTTTATATAAAAATACTTTTATAAAGTTATTTATTTTATTAGACTACAAATAAAATATATTATATTCTATTATGCATAGTATTTTGCATAGTAAAATCTTTTATATAAAATAGAATACTTTTATAAAGTTATTTGTTTTATTAGACAATAATTAGAATATATTATATTTTATTATCGTATAAAGTACTGCAGATAGTATTTTGCATAGTAAAATTTTTGTATATAAAAAAGAATACTTTTATAAAGTTATTTGTTTTATTAGACTATAAATAGAATATATTATATTTTATTTAAAAGATTTTGTTTTATTAGAGTATTTTATTAATACTGCATAGTAAATCAATATGGACCGTCCGTTTAAAAGTAAATCAATATGGACCGTTCATGAATTAGTTACTATTCGGTTCATTCTCCTATAATAGAAAACTCATTCCTTCATTATTTCTTACGAATTCAATTTGAAACTCTAGAGAGAAACTATAGAGAGAAAGAAGAAAAAAAGTACGCTACTTCACTACTCCTATATCCGGTTTTTCTAAAGTAAAGGGTATTATTTCTTTCTTTGAATTCAGGAAGAGAACTTACATTATTCCATTCTTTATTATTTTGTTGGAATAACTTTGTATCACAGCGGACTACCCTATACTTGGTGAAATTCTTCATTATTCCATTCTTTATCATTATGTTGGAATAACTTTGCAATCATCAATCTGCATCATATGGTGAAATTCTTCCTGCTTATTCCATTCTTTATTATTACATTTGAACATCCTATCACGTGCGTTTATGCATGACTGGTTCCGTTATTTATTATTCTATTGGAATATTACATGATGGCATTATTACGCTGACACAGTTCCATTAATTATTATTACATTGGAATAACTTTTATGCATGCGATCTATCGCATGCATGGTGATTTCTGTTATTATTTTATTCTTTATTATTCGGTTAGAATATCACATTGCGGTGCAATTTTACTTTGACTTTGTTCCGTTATTTATTATTATTATTGGAATAACTTTTCTGTGCGATCATCGCATGCACAGGTGATTTCTTTTGTTATTTCATTTTTATTATACTCGGTTGGTTAAAATTTTGACTTCTATACTCCATAAAATTAGTGGAATATCCTTGATATTTGCGCTTCATCCAATATCTTTTCATGGAAATATTCTTACGAGCATTCTTGAATTTTACTCTCTGAAAAGAAGTATCATGTTGACAATTTGGGCGTTATTAGTTCTGGATAAATTAATTTTTGAACTTGTTTTATTGAATTCTTATATCATTGTCGCCATCCTCATGTTTATTTTATGTAGAAAGTCGGTTGTGGCTTTTGTGTGCATAGATGGACTTGGTATGATTATGACCGAGGATTAATCGGTATAATCATGGTAATAATATTACAAATGATGTGGTAAAAGTTCTCATTAGCCGTGTAGTGCATTGATGGACCGATTGTTGGAATGATCATGACCATTGATGAATACACGAATATCCTTGGCCCGTAGTGCATGGATAATTTGTGGTTGTGATACTAATGAATATCTTTGGCCGTAGTGCAGGGATGATGTGGATTATTTATTAAGCTGGGTCCCAGTGATAAAAGTGATGAAAAACCTTATAAATCATAAAAGATAATAGATTTTATTCTCTACTTGACTCTTTTAATGAATTGCTTGTTCCGCTGTAGTTAAACTTGATGTTTGTTATATTGTATCAGTTTAATACTGTTGAAGGCTAACGATAATTATTTTGCATTATCGTTGTCATAATATTTTTTACTTGGCTAGTTGAGCTCACCCTTTCTTTCACTGTTCTCTTCAGGAAATGAGAACGTAGCCGGAACTAGTCGGGGAACGGAGTAACGGTCCAGATGATAGCATTAGTAGTCCTCACTATTCTGTTAAATAGTGTGACAATAAATGTAATGAAGTCTCCATTGAGTGTGGATATTGTCTAGATGACAATATTTTTATTAAAACTCTTAGATTATGTTATGTCGTATTTTATACAACTGTTGTATAATTAAGTTGTATTTGTATTTTGTACCATGTATTTGGCGACTCATAATAGGTGATGTATACCTATTTTGGGGACGTCACAGATTCTACAGAAAATGTATTAAGTCCATCAATCCATGTTTTCCTTGGTTGAGTCATGTTCGTGTATGGCCATTGATAATTGAATCCAGCCATGGTACCTGAAACGAGAGAAAAAGAAGAAGATAATAAAATAAAATTAAAATAAAAATAAAGAAAGAAAGAAAAAAATGTTTAAATTAAGACTAATTTGATTGAAGCTAATATTGGCGAAAATATATTAAACTAATTCCCCGGCAACGACGCCAAAAACTTGTTGGGTAAAATCTAATTACGCATAACACACAAGTATATGTGGTCAACAAGTAATAAAGTGATAAGTTGAGTATCGTTCCCACAGAGAATTATTTAATAAGAATTACCAATTACTAACATATGACCAATTTAATCTTATTTAAATGAATAATTTAATAATTTAATTTAAAATAATTAACTAAACTATTACTAACTATCCCTAGAATGAAACAAGATATTGAAGACTTGAGATTACAATTTCACTTATTGTTTCATTTAAATCAACACACTTCCTGTTAAGCCAAATTATTTATACTAGATTGTTAATCAAGAACACGAAAGTAAAACATGACCATCTCTCAATGCACCATACTCATATCAAATCAAATCAACAGATAATAGAATCAATTTGAACACCCTAATTAACTAACCCACTATATCTCTATGTGAATTACAATTAAAAAGGGTTTAAGTTCAAGTTCTTATTAGACTACATATGGCGTAAAGGTATATCTCTATCCTAAACACGAATCATGAATTCCATCTATACAGAAATCACAAACACATGCTATCATGATCAGATCTAAATCTATACTTCATCTCTCGACTTCATATAGATTATCACGGTATTTGTTAGCTAGGCAATTAAGCAATTAAGTCTAAATCACAATAGACAATCCTCACAATAGAACATAACAATTGATAGCGAAGCATATTAAAATAAACTACACAATAAGATCCATTGTAATCTCAAACAAAGAATTAGTTCATTGAATTAAAACTAAGAATCCACACTTGAATACACATTAAAAGATAAAAATAAGAGTAGAGTAAAGAATAAATCTGTTGTCAGCAAATCTCCATCTTCCTCAAGCTCCTGCTCTTGATCTTCAATGGTCTCCCAGTTGCTTCAATCTCCCAATCTCATCTAATCTAGGTTCCTAATCTAAGAAAGAAAGTAAAGAATAAGTTAATAGAAATCTATCCCAAAAGGGATTTTATGGAGTCTTAGAACTAGCCTCCCAATCCAAGTTAAACTCAAGTATTTATAGTTCTAATGGACACCCTAGCAAGTTAGGCAACTAAGAATCCTATTCTAGCTCAAACTGGACATCATAAAACCCAATTTAACTCTCCCCCCACCGACTAGCGCACTTGCCATTGTTCTAGGCCATTTTGGGCGTGCCAGCCATCTTATGTGAGTTTACGATGGACTAAGCGCACCCGCGTTGTTCCTAGCTCATTTATAGCGCGGCCCGCGCTACTCTATTTTCTGCTGCAACGTCCTTTGATAAAACAGGCATAACTTTTGATCCGCGAGGAGTTACAGGGCCTTCCACCTATCAAATCGAAGATATCGACGAGATCTACAACTTTCATTCTTTGAGAATTTACTGATTTTGATTGGATGAAGGTCAAACTTGGGCTGGAAGTGACTGCTATGCAAATGAACACCCAAAATAGTGAAGCTCAACGTCCGTTGGTACAAAGATCATAACTCCTGCATCCGAACTTCGATTGGAATGATTCAAGATGTTCTGGAAAGCTAAGAAGAAGCTCTACAATATAATCCAAGTTCCAATCCGAGAACATGAAATAAATATGAAAGCCCAAACGATGTCCGATTTGTTTTTCTTTGCGATTTCATATCAATTCTTTGCAATCACAGCTCCCCACGCATATAATCTACAAAACGAACACAAAATGCATGAAAAGTAACTAAGAAACATGAGATTAAGCAACTAATTCAAGTAAAATATACAGGATAAGTAGGTATAAAACCTACTTATCGATTATGCGGAGGGAAGGTGTTAGGCACCCCCCGACATCCGTGTCGCCACGGTGACCGCCACTTTTTAAGAAACTGTTTATGAATGTGTGTGTGTGTATGTGTGTGTGGATCAATGTGTAATTTATTTGGAAGTAGTGCGAGGCCTTGTTCGCACCTATATACAAAGGGTTTGAATTTTGTAAAAAAAATCAATTTTAAACATGATATAGCAGTGAAGTTTTATAAAAGAGGTTTTTCAAACCATGTGTTCAATAGTAATTGAGACCTTTTCATACCTCCATTTTATTACTAAATGTTCGATTGGTTTGCTTTTATTTTTGAGAAAATAATATACAGCAGTGCCGAACTCCTCATGGGCATGACAACCATCTAAGGAAATTCAAACACCGTAAATAATGTACAAGTCACTACATTTGAAAATGTCCATCACGGAACAAGAATCTAGATTCAGAGATCAATCTATGATCACATGATTCATAGGCTCACATGATCTCATAGGTTTATATGAAAAGCAGTAAGCATATATATATATATATATATATATATATATATATATATATATATATATAAGCTATAAATATATATATATACAGACATGATCAACCACCATGAAGCACCTCCATGGGGGATCAAAAATGTAAATATATAAAAATGGTAAATATATATATATAGACATGATCAACCACCACGAAAAACCTCCATGGGGGATTAGAAATGTAAATATATAAAAGCGCTAAATATATATATATATATATATATATAGACATGATCAACCACCACAAAGCACCTCCATGGGGGATCAGAAATATAAATAAAGCTGTAAAAGACGATCAACCACCACGAAGTAAACTCCAGGCCTGACAGATGTATATATATATATATATATATATATATATATAATCAAGTAAATGCTCCAAACATAAGTCTAGGCTCAATCGAGGCATAACTCGATAATGTTAGTCCATATATAAATATATACATATATAAGTACATATATAGACAGAAATGAAAACCACAGACCGAAGTCTGGGCATACACACACAACACGACTCTCAATGTGAAGAATAGTGTGTGCAAAGATGAAGATAAAGGATTTATAGTGTGAGAAGGCTTACAGTGGGTTGCCAAAGCAGGCTCCTATGACTCTATATGGATAAACACTTAGCTCCAGCCGGTAAAATATAGCTATATATGAGCTAACAGGTGTTTAAAATGAGAAAGCACTCAATATGGAATGTGTACAGAACAAATTGGATAGGGCTTCCTCGCCTTTTTTCTTGCAAATATGGTCGCCCCAAGCCCTCTAGAGTGAGTTGCGTGAGTGTACTGCAGATGATAATAGAATATCCACGATTGCCGGGGTGCCCCGGGCGATGTGGGGTCCCATTGTCTCAAGATACATGCACTCGGACAACGCGATGTTCGCTCGAACCTTCATAACTTTCAATCCGAGAGTCTGATGGAAGGGTGCCACACCATTCCGAAAAGCTCTTTCCGAGAGCTATGTAATGACATAGTGTTTGTCCTTTTTTGATTCTGGGGAAGATGGGTTTATGACCGAAATAGCATTTCTGGGTCTCCATCAGCAAATCAGTAAGCTGTTTTGCGTAGTTTGCTCTCCGAAGTTAAGATATGGTTCTTGTGGGACTTCTTTTGAAGAAATTTGAGTTGAAATGAGTGTATTTGATTTGAAATGAACTTGAGTAGGCAAAATAACCATTTTGCCCTTCTTGGGGTTATCTCTGGTTTTCACACAGTTCTAGCAGTTTTTTCCCAGGGTTATCTCTGAGATTGTCATTTTGTTGACTTTAAATGTCCTCAGGGTTATCTCTGAGGTTGGCTTGCCCATCCGGGGTTGACTCCGGGCATTGAACTTGATCTCTCGGGGTTATCTCCGGAGTTGGAACTAATTTTCCCGGGGTTATCTCCAGGGTTGGAAACTAATTTCCTAGGGTTATCTCCGAGGTTGGAAACTGGATCTCCCGGGGCGATCTTCAGGGTTGGAATTGATGTTGTGGTCCTTTAGGGTTACCTCTGAAGTGTGAAAAAGACGTTTTTGCCCTCCTGCATAATTAGTAACAGGAAAAGAAAATTTCGAGTGTCTACATTTATTTTGAAAACTCCGTTTGAATTTATTTTCTAACCTTGATAAATCTAATATCTAGTGTTAATGAAATGAATTCATAAAGTAAAATTTCCTAAGGCAAAGAGATCCCTATTTCTTTTTCAAAATGATTTCACAAATCTTTTATGGACAAAAAGAATATTTCTAAATATATATATATGTGTGTGTGTGTGTGTGTGTGTGATGTGCATGTGTTAGTGTGGTGCCGTGACTAGTGCATATGTGATGTGTCGTGTGTGAGTGTGCTGACATTTTAAGATGTGTATGTTTTTGGCATATGGGCATGTGTTAAGGCTTAAAAATCTTAACCTGACTAAGTTGGCATGCAAATGTTTCCGCCAAAATCTTGCCCAATCCGTGTGATTTAAAATTAATCCGGACCCTTCAATTTTTATCAAACAAATCCGGTCTATTGACTTCCAAATTAGATTTCCAAATTACCTTTTTGCGCTAACTTTAAAAATCTTAAGGCTTTTCATTTATTTTCAATTACCAACTTACAAATCAGAAAAGCTTATTTTTCTTGTTTACATTTTGTCAAATTAAGTTTTTACTCTTTCTTCTTATCAAAGTTCTAATTCTACTTAAAAGAGAAAAATTGATCAAAATATCTGAGATAAATTATTAATTTATTATTGCTCACATTATCTCATACTTTTTTATATATATATTCAAATATAAATTATTACACACATCTATATATATATATATATATATATATATATATATATATATCATCTATTAATATCAAGTAAAAAGTCAGTACTTAGATAATCTTGATATAATTCGGTAGTAATTTCTCTGAAATTCTCCAAACGGTCTTTAAAATCTTAAGTGGTCTTTTATTGATATAGATACATTATATAAACATTACATAATATTTATATAATTATCAGATTGTGAAACGAATAATTTAGTCAGTACTTGGATACCGATATTCGAAGATATTTCTTAACAAAAAATATTATTTGAACGGTATTTGAAATTCTAAGTGGCCAAATTTTCACAACGTAGATCAAATATATAAAAATATATATTTTTGACTGAAATATACTTATGTGATATATCAAGTATTATTTAACTGATTAATCTGTTATACTTGATAACTGTCATCACAAGTAATTTTTACACAAACTTACTTATTCATAAATTACTTGTTGCATTATATAAGTGATTTAAACTGTGATTCAAAATCATCATTTACATTTGTTTAAATCATAGAAACACACTCTTTATTTATCAAGAAAAATCCCTTTTTAATCTGTTTAAACCATAGAAACACATTCTTTATTAAAGAAAAGGAAAATATTTATAAAAGTGTATCAAGTTTCATATCTTTATACACAAAAGCTTAACACATAAAAGTCTTGAACTTTTATTTAAATATTTGATCTTAATCTATATATCTGCTTATTTGAGAAGTGTTTGTACTAAACTTTATGTGCTTACTTTAGAAGAAAAAACCAAAACAATCTTTTATAAAAAAGAAAGGTATAGTTAATTTATTTTATATATCGTGAGAAAGACAAAAATTCTTTTACCAAGACCACAAAGTTAGAGAGGTCAGCTAGGAGTTGGGTTTCTAGTGTACTTGTGAGGTAAGGAAGAGATTGTTGTTTCAAGACCAAATCATAGAATAGTTCTGAACTCAAAAGGAAGATACAATTAAGCTTGAGGAAAGAGCTGGGAGTTCGATGTCCGAGATAGTTAGTTGTGGATAGTTGTAAGTTTATCTATAAAACTTTGTAAAGGCTTCTCCGCCTATTGAAGCAGTACTATTTATTACTGGGAGTAATAGGATCTCAAGTCCTGGAGAGGAGCATGAGACTAGACGTAGCAACATACCCTAGCTGAATGTTATGAACCAGATAAATATATGTGCATTGTGTGATTGAATTTTTACTAACCTGCTTATTACTTTCTAACACTGTAAGTTAATCTACTAAAAATTCAAAAAGGTTGAAGATAATTTTTAAACGATGATAATCTATTCAAACCGCCCCCCCTTCTGGATTATTATTGGACTTTCAATTGGTATCAAAGCGGTGCTCTTTAACTTGTTTGTTAAGTGAATACAAGCATATCTAAGAGTAGATTCATCTATGACCTACAATGCTACTGGTTGCGGAGAAGGACTGTCAATGTCCAGATCTCCACTATTTGATGGCACAAACTTTGCCACCTAGAAAAATAGATTCAAAATCTATGCCAAGTCATAAGGAATCAAAATCTAGCTAGAAATAGAACGAGGTGTAAAATTTCCCACAAAAATTGAAGGTGAAAAGATCGTTGAAAAAGATGCTAGTGAATTCACCACCGAATATGAGAAGATTATGAATATAGCCTCCAAATACGAACAAGTGCTGACCAGTGCTCTCATAGAAAAAGAGTACAAAAGAGTTAGTAACTGCAAGAATGCTAAAGAAATTTGGAAAAAATTGATTATAACCTATGAAGGAACCAGTCATATCAAAGAAACCATAAAAGATGCTCTAATCTAAGAGTATAAAAGCTTCAAGTTAGAAGAAGGTTAAAAAATCAATGATATGAAAACACGTTTTTATAGAATCATTGATGAATTAGAACAACTAGGAAAAGCTTACACAACAAATGAGAAAAATAGAAGAATTCTCAAAGCATTTCCATCTGTATGGAAAATGAAGGTTACGACTATCAAAGAAATGCAAGATCTAACTGCATATCCTCTTGATAACCTTATTGGAAATTTAGGTGCCCACAAAGTCAACATGTTAGTCGAAAAAGCAGGATCGGATACAAATCTCAAAAAGAAATGAATCGATTTCAAAGCTTTACTAGTTGAAAGCAATGATGAGGAGTTGAATGAAGAACTCCTGAGTTTAGATAATAACGAAGTTTCTTTATTATCAAGATAGCTTAGGAAAGTAATATAAAGCAAAGCAAGAAGATATGGCAAAGGCTTTATGAAAACAAATAACAACTTCAACAACTTCAGAAATAAGCAAGCCTTTAAACCAAAAGCACTAGGAGAAAATTTCAAAGCAAACAACAACTTCGAAAATGTTAGCTGTAATAAAAATTCAAATACATGTTATGAATGCAATCAGCCTGGACACTTCAAAAAGGACTGTCCAAAACTAAGATCTAAGTGATGAAGAAGGAATTGTCGAACAAACCGAAAAAATCGCAAATCTATGTTTAATGGCAGACAATGAGTCATCACCAAAATCTGAGGTAAATTCGGAACATCAAGTACCTAGTACTTCATATACCACACATAGTTTAGATAATATAAATGAAAAACATCATCAATTACAAGAAGCATATAACTATTTATATAAAGATATTGAAATTATTAAAGAAGACTTTATTAAACTAAAAATTTCATTAGAAAAATTAATTAAGACTAACAGAAATCTTGAAATAAAAAATTCAAATTTGATCATAATAAATGAAACCTTAAAAGAGGAAAATGAGAAACTAAAGAATGATTCTTCAAAAAAAACATATGTTAAAAGAAGAATTAGAAAAATTAAGAAAAATAAATAGAGATCTTGAAATAGAAAATTCAACACTTATTATCTCTATTGAAAATCTTGAAGTCGAAAATTCTACACTCACTGTTCTTATCGAAGACTCTCAAACACCAAGTCAAGAGTTGAGTGAAAAGATCAAAAAACTCGAGGTTGAAAATTCATCTCTAAAAATAAGTTTAGAAAAACAAAGTGAAGAATTTTCTTTGTTAAATCAAATCAAAATGTTAACTGTAGAATGTGATGATTTAAACTCAACAGTTATTAAATTCACAAAAGGGAAAGAAAACCTTTATGTTATGCTTTATCAACAAAGATATGGATTTAATAAAGAAGGATTAGGATATATTAAAGAATCTAGTAAAACGAAAGATAAAGGACAATATCATGTTAAAAAGAAAGAAAAAGAAAGTCATACATCTCATTTTACTAAATGTTCTTATTATAATAGAAATGATCATTCTATCCACACAAGTAATGCTAAAATGGGAAACTATAAATGAAAAATGATTTAGGTACCAAAAGGAACTTATACTACTTCTGTCATTACAAAAAGGGAATTTTACTATTAGAAAAATGAAATATCTTCTAGAAACACCTATCAAAACGTCTCAGGATATAAAAATACATATGATAGACCTGCTACTCATAGAACATTTTTGTCTACTAAAGATTATTATCATATACCCATTTTTGTAAAGGAAAATACAAATGATCCTTAAACAAAATGAAAAACTCACCCAAAGGACCATTTCTATTAAAGGGTACCAGTTTGTGAAGCCATTATATATTACAGGTATGTCTTGCAATCGAATCTAGCAAAAATAAATGGTTTCTTGATAGCGGTTGTTCAAGGCATATGACAGGAGACAAATCAAAATTGAACAATTTACAAGCTATAGACTTGTGGCGCCCCAAAATAGGTCCACACGACCCATTATGAGTCATGGGATATCACTCTTTAAAAATCAAATACAAACTTCATTTATACAATCTGTTGAGCTGTAAATGCGATGCGACAACAATGATAAGATGTGACTTTCAATACAAAATCTATGTAACTCTCATGGTGCCTCGACCACAACACCTTACAAAGGTACTTTACATAAAAGTATAGTCGATAACTATTTTTTAGAAATTAAAATCTTTGGGAAGTGCTCAAGAAAACCTTCGTATATGGGAGGCCATGCGTCTAGGTTATGATAGATATCATATGTCCACGAAATTATCCTTGGTTGACCCATAGACCCCAAAGAAAAAAGATTGCTATCATCTTTTTTTTCCAATGGTGAGTCTTCTCTTGACATATAATTATCTCTGTTGTCTCCAGTGAGAATTATATTTCAAATATACTCAAGATCATATAGGTAGTGCTCGTAGATATACTCGACAAGTGAATGTACACAACCTTGTCTTATGATAACACGAGGTTGTATGTCATTAGACATCTTGTATGATAGTGGCAAAACACCCTTCAAAGTTGGGTTCACCTCACCTATTCTTGTTCACCAAAATTAAATATCAAATGACGTATATAATACGACACACTTATCTAAAATTCTCAATAAAATTATTTCCATACTATTTAAGGAGAACCTCAACAAATGACTATAACCATAGATTCTATTCTCTTGTTACCTCCGCTCGACCCAAATTACACTCTTATTACACGAAAAGAAATTGTGAAGCAAAAAAGGGTGAAACACAACCAACCGATAAAAAAGAATATCATGACTAAAGATAATTAAATTATCAATAGCCTTCATCAGAAATAAATCAGAGATTTAGAACATATGGTAGATGATAAAACTTTTCAACCATAGTTGTAGCGGAACGAGCAATCCATTAGAAGAGTCAAATAGACCATTAGATCTATTATCTTCTCCACATTAAAAGTCCACCAATAATATTTTATCCCTGTAACATCAATTAACAATTCCTGTCCAGAATCATATGAATAACTCATAATCATAATTGTGATTCTAAATTCCTCTTCGCTTTTTAGGATGAAGATAATTTTCATCACCTATCTTCACACGAAACATCAAAAATCATGGTTATACCAAATCACAATTCTCGCTTCATAATCATACTAATAAATTCATCTTTGCCTTGCTACGAAGATATTCATTAACAATTCATCTTTTACACTACATGGCCAAAGAAATACAATCATATAACCAATAAACAATGACAGTTCATCTTTGCACTATAGGGCCAAAAAGATATACAAGCTATAAAACCAATAATCTTTGAGACTCGACAATAGTATCACGACCACGAATTATCCATGCACTACGGGCCAAGGATATTCGTGTTTTCAATCTGATCGTGATTATACCAGAATAATCCTGGTCATAATCATACCAAGTCCATCTATGCACTACGGGCCAAAGATGACTTTTACCACATTACTGATCATGATTATATCGAATAATCCACAGTCATAATCATACCAAGTCCATCTATGCACGTAAGTCACAGATGACTTTCAACACAATATAAGCATGAGGATCATGACAATGATATAAAGAATCAATCAAATGAGATAAAGGATAAATATTAAACATTTATAATATAATTTATCCAGGGTTCAAGAATATCCCAATGTTATCAATCACTTAATAATCTCATAATCTAATATCATTAATATTATAACAATATTTTAATTTTTTCTTAAACTTATAAACAATTTATTTTAATTGTTTACACTTTACCAAATAATGCATTTAATCATTCAAAAATGTCATACTCATAAGATATCATCACCAATGATCAAATCCCTCATCAAAAATCTGTATATATACCTTATATAGGATTTTCAAGCCATAAAATCATATTTACCAATTTTTCAACTTCACATAACATATTTAACTCATATGTTCGTAACTAAACCATTTTCATGAAAAATTACCAAATCAACTTATTATTTTTCTATCCTTTGTCCAAACATATATACATATATTTCATACACAAGTATTTTTTTATAATTTTTCAACTCCTTTAAGTATTTTTCAAAAATCAATTTCTAATTAATTCCTTAAGAAATTAGCTACCTCAAGGTTAACTCCAGAAATTCCCAAATCTCGACAGGATCTTACACATGTTAACGTGAGCTTCCAGTTTAAATTTCATGGTCATCTGAGTTATAGAACTCCTAGGCATTATAGCGTTTTCATTAAAAAACCTAAATATTGAAATAATCATAACTTGCTCATTTTAAGTCGGAATGAGCTCATTTTTGGACAGTAGGTACTTTATACCATATATTTTCATGTCCCAAAAAGTCAGAATTTATTTCACAAACTAAGTGGCCGAAAATGCCCTTTTAAATTTCTGGACAGTAGCTTTTTAGTACTTTTTAGTTTTTAACTCCTTTGCTAAAATCAGTCCACACGAAAATTTAAAACACCTTTTCTAGTGATTCCACTTGGATAAGTTAGAAAACTCATAGATCTAACTCTAGAACTTGACCACACTCAAAAATTCGAAATATAATAGGAGATATGGTCAATTGAATTTCATGTTCCATTTTCACCAAAAAATCGATTTTCAACCCTTTGTGATTTCTAAGAAACTTTCATGTTTTCACATAATAACCAACATAACTCATCATAACACTTACTAATACTACATATACCCATGATTTTCATCGATTCAATGCTTTTATTATGACTTTCATCATAATCAACGATCCAATGCTTATATTATGACTTTCATCATAATCCACGTAAACAGATCATTTTCACAATTTAATAAGGAATGAATACAAAGGATCATTCAGCATGCATGTGGTAATCCACATAGACAGGTTATTCCAACAGAATAATAAAGAATGAAATAACAGAATGATTCACCATGAGTGCGATAGACTACAGAGACAGGTTATTCTCAACAGAATAATAAAGAATGGAACCAGGTCATGCGTAAATGCACAGACAGGATATTCCGACAGAATAATAAATAATGGAACCAGGTCATGCGTAAACTTACGAACAAAATATTATTCGATGAATAATAAAAATCGAAACCGAATCGGTAAAATTACATGCAAGCGACAGGATATTCCAACAGAATAATAAAGAATGGAATAACCACAGAATTTCACCATGTATACGGTACTTCGCATAGACAGGTTATTCTAGAAGAATAATAAAGAATGGAATAACAACAGAATTTCACCATGTATACACGGTGATCTGCGTGATAAAGAATGATTATTCCAACAGAATAATAAAGAATATTCCAATAACAATAGCTCTCTTCATGAATACGAAAAAATAATACCCCTTACCTTAGAAAAGCTGGATATTGGAAAAAGTGAGGTAGCGAGACTTCTCTTCTTCTTTCTCTCTATAATTTCTCTCTAGAGTTTCAAAAAATTAAAAAGAAATAATAAAGGAATGAGCTTCATTTATAGAAGAACTAAAAGTAGCTCTTGGTCTTAACGAATGGTCAAAATGACTCTTGGTAATATTGAAGAGACAACTACTATTTGGGCAATTAACTCTTGGAACAATTAACTCTTTTGAAAACCAAAGAGACAAGTAACTCTTGGAAAAGCCAAAGAGACAAATAACTCTTGGAAAACCGAAGAAGGACAAGTTACTATTAAAACTTTAAACCAACGATCCATATTGATTTACTATTATAATTTCAACCAACCGTCTCGAAAAAATTATCACATCTCCTCATGAAATAATATATGTACCCAAAAATGATTTGAATGAAAAGAAATATATTTTTTGGGTGAATAAGTACTCGTGAATAGTACTTGAGAATAGTAACCACGTGAATAGTACCCAAACACCGAAAAAGCGTCCCAAATACCCGAAAGTGAATAATACTAGAGTAAAATAGTAATTTGGTAAATAGTAACTTGAATAGTAACTTCGTGAATAGTACTCAAAATACCTAAAAAAAGCCCTCGAATACCCGATTGAACAATATAACCTCCAAACATCAATTATTATCGAAATAAATATCGATTTCTACTAACACTAATAATTTCACACAATGGAACTATAAATTCATCTTTAATCAACACGAACTTATTCATCATTAATATTATATTTCACAATATTTAACAACCGTGTCGCTCAGGTTGGTAAAAGCTTCCTGTCAGCAACTCTAACTTCTCGGCCAAAAAGATTCTCTTTTGAACAACATTGGAAGGCCATTATTAGACCCATAGTCATCTGTTTCCATAAGACAAAACTTGTGCTCTCGATTTACAGTAATTGACCCGACCCTGAAACATTACAGATTTAGAAGCTCTATCAAACATTTGCAATATGAAAAACTACACATTCATCTCAAAATAATAGTGTGAAAGCTGAAATCACAACACTAGTATACTCAATTACATGAAAGCGTAAGATGGCTGATTATACTCAATTACATGAAAGCTGAAATCTCAATTACGCTTCTAGTATAGTCGACATAAAAAATATATTTCATGAGAAATATAGCACTAACTAGTTTTCCTTCACTTATAACACTCAATTACAGAAACTAAAGCATAGTGAAAATGCAATCAATTGGAAAAGGCTAGTCAGTGGCCTTAATTGGACAAGTTTCAAATGGTTTACCATATTAACCAGTAACTAGCAACATAATGAATGGAAATACTAATAGCTGCTGCAAGTTTTGGTTTGTATCGTAGTAGCTAATATTCCAAAGTTTACTCATAAAAAATATTCCTGATATTTTATGATATTAGGTAATAAGGTATGTTCATGAATAATGAAACAAGCTATCCAACCCACAAAGTGAAGAAAAATATTCAGACACCCAAAGTACAGATTGACACTAAAATACTAAATACAAAAAGAACCAGGAAAACCTTGAATGGGGATGTAAGACAGCCCCCCAATGCGGTCATTTTGTTCCTGGAAGCTGATAGCCTTGCCAAAACTATCAACACTGATTTTGAACGTGCTTTCTGAAGTCAGGTATGGCAACTTCTGCTCATCTGTATACTTTTTAATAGCTTCTTCCAATTCCTCATAACTATTTCATAACTATTTCCTTCACCCCAAAGCTCATAAAGGCCCTTCACAAGGATATCTGCATATTTCAAAGTATGTCTTTAAAGGTCCTGACCAGTCAAAAGGTGTTTTGAGAGAGGGGGATGACACCGTTGTTTACCTGGGCTAAAGCATGGTCTTTATGTAAAGCTCTATATCGCAAAATGAAAATTAAAAACTAACAACTACTCTTCTAGTTGATTCCAGTAACAGAGAAGGCAACTTACCCCAAAGTAACAGCAGCAGGAAAGATGAACCCTATACAAACTGCAGCAGTTGCTCCAGTAAACTGGAAAGCATCCCAAATGCTAGGTATGAAATTTGCACCCAAGAAGATAAGACCAATGAGCCCAATGCTGATAGATGCAAACCTCATGTTATCTGAAACCAAAGGCCTCGCAGATGGGAAGAGGAGTCCGTCCAAGTTTAATCTTAATGGAAAGAAAACAATGGGAAAGACGAGCATCAAGTGAACAGCATAACTAACACGAACGACATCGTTAAGCAAGGAGCTGTATGGAATTCCAAGATTGGTATCGAAGTTGGCAAGCACAACATCAAGAGTTACATCACCAAATAGAAGGAACCCAAAAAGGCTTGTCATTACATAAACAGTCGAGCAGAGAGCAAGCGAGCTTTGCATAACTGCTCTTATCTTTGTCCCATCTTCAAGTTCATTTTTATTGTGTGAACTGCAAAAATTTGATTAATCTTAGAACTTCCCATCAAAAAAGCAAAACTAATTGCCTGCGGATTGATGTCAAGTTGCTTAAGTCAATCAGTCTGGAACCCAATCTAGGCTTTACATAATCAGATATTGCATCCCAGAAGTGTGTAATACTTGATTAATATAGACTTTAAAATATGTAAGTGTAAATCTTGTAAGAAGTTTAATATTGTTTTTATGTTTGGATTCAACAAGTCGGCAGTGTTGTTCATGCTTGATCTTGCTGTAGTATGGAAAAATATCATGACAGCCAAGACTCTAGTATCTACAGGGAAGCTCCAAAGACTCGGCAACTTTCTCCAAAGCCAAAAACCTAATATTTTCAAGCTTAAGGCAGCAAGTTGGACAGAAATTGTGCTTAATTATTCATTTAAAATAAAATTAATCCGAGCTCAGATAATCCCTCAATGAAGCACCAGTATGAACCCTTCAGTCAATTCTAGCATTTAGAAACACTACTGAATTGCACTTCTAATTTGAATTCTACTGTCATTCCAACATTATTGATTTTGTTCAAATGACTGAGTCACTGATATCAATTCTAAACAAATCTTAAATTATTGAAAAGAACAGTTGAAATTCTTAAACATATAAATATTATAGTGTCATTCACCATCTAACTCAATTCCCATTAGAATAAAATCAAAATTAAATTCATATTTAAGGCAGAACAATGAGAATCCAAATTCAACAATAAAACATCAATAATATCCACTTATCACATAAAATGAATAAAATCAAGAATAAAAAGAAAGTACTAATTCTAATTCAAACAAAAAATGGGTATTAATTCAAATAACAAGATGTAAAAATAGAATTGAATATGAACCTGATGGGCATCTTCAGAAGGGATGATATAAGGGTCAATACCAATCCCAGGCTTTGAGAAAAGCTCGCGCAAGGCGACAAGCTTCTCGTCTGGTTCATCACTATTATTGCGCTTCTTTCGAAACTCAGACAAGGGTTTTGCAGTGATAGAACTGGAGTTTCGGATTATAAAGCTGAGGGATATCGTAGGAACAATTTGGGGTTGGGATCTGAAAGAACGGAAAATAGGGAGTGATAGAGAAAGGAAGCATAAGCAGCGATTATTTAGATGAGAATAGGGAGAAATCATGGTGCGTTTGGAGAGAGAAACTGCAGGCGTTAGATTTGTAGCTGCCACTGGGGATTCCATGAGAGAGGAAAGAGATGGGGCAATGAAGATAACGCATGGTATTTTAATTTC
The DNA here is from genome assembly GCA_020205605.1 of Panax ginseng. Classification (NCBI taxonomy): domain Eukaryota; kingdom Viridiplantae; phylum Streptophyta; class Magnoliopsida; order Apiales; family Araliaceae; genus Panax; species Panax ginseng. The sequence goes on from CM035149.1 coordinate 87,821,092, forward strand.
AAAATTTCACTTCAGCGTCATTTATTTTAGGCTCCGTGTTTTTGACATAAATAACTATTTAAAATTAAAAATTATCCTTATAAATAGATGACATTTTTTCATATGTATCTACAATGTTTTGTTAAAAAATATTATGAAAAAAATACCACAACATTTTTTATAAAAACGTTGTTGTTTAAATGTTGTCTATTTATTGTTTTGTACTGGTGTATATTAAATTTATTTTTCCTATTTGTTTCGATGCAAATAAAGAGGATTAAAAATTCAAATAAGATTTTATCATTT
>CM035149.1:87826376-87848876 GCA_020205605.1 Panax ginseng
GTATCCTAAAGGTCAACCATTTGATCTTGTTTATTTTTTAGACTCTGACTATGCCGGTCATCATGTTGAACGAAAAAATACAAGTGGCACCTGTCAGTTTTTAGGAGGATGTTTAGTTTCTTGGTTCTCTAAGAAACAAAACTCAGTATCTATTTCAACCATTGAACCCAAATATATAGCTGATGCACGTTGTTGTGCACAAATATTGTGGATGAAACAGACCCTCACTTATTACAATATAAAATTTATTCATGTCTCAATTTTATGTGTTCATACTAGTGTTATAAACTTAAGTAAAAATAAAATATTACATGCTAGATCAAAACACATAGATGTTAGACATCATTTCTTGCGTGATCATGTAAACAATGGCATTATTAAGCTAGAACATATTGACACAGAATTAAATATTGTTGATATATTTACTAAACCATTAAGTTCTGATAGATTTTGTAAATTATGTTTGTATTTAGGAATGTTAGACATTGTCTCACAAATATTTTACAAATTCTCTTACTACATATTATATAAAAAAATACTATAACTTTTACAATATAAATATAATTTTAACTTATATTTAGCTAATACTCTTATTTTCTTAATTTACATATATATTATCAATATATTTATTAATTTTTGTTAAAATATCTTATATATATACAATATACTATATATATAATTATTTTTTGTATTCATTAAATATATCTATATATTATATTCATTATTTATTCACTTTGAACCTTTATCTAGCAAAATACATATTATTAATATTTCATATTACTACAATTATATATATTTTTAAAAAAATATTTATTGTTATTTTATATTTTTTTTGCATAAATATAATTATTATTCAATATTGTTATTAAACCTTTATATATATATATATTATAAATATATTTGGTTTTATTATCATTATATATTTATAAAACATCTAAAATTATTATTTTATATATTTTATAAATATTTTGGTATTTATTAATTTTATTACTATCGATCAAAAATAAATTTTAAAACATATATTATATATTTATATATAATTATATCAGATCTGATCTGAGTCACTGATTAAGAAACTCATCCAATCACTATCAATCTGTGTCTCTTAACACCGACCAAAATAAAACACACGGATCAAGCTTGAAAACCGTTCGATCACTAAAAGAAAACACAAATACATCTCAGTCGTTCGATCAAGGTCAACCGGTCAACCCAAATATTTTAAAAACCCGATTTGATCTCGACCTTCGATCAAATTTCAGATCAATTCTCAGCCTTTGGATCACTCTACTTAACTTAAATATAAATACCTAAATTCTTATTTTATTCTCATTTCTCCTGTTTCTTTCTCTCTCCTCTGCCGGTCTATGTTTTTCTCTCTCTAAACGCTCTCAACTCTCTCAAACGCTAGAAATTCTCAGTTCAAATCATTCGATCTAATGACTGTTTCTCTAAATTTTACTCCGATTAAATGATTCTCCATTTGTTGCTAGATTTCACAATCAATTATCTGTGCAAGTATACACAGTCAGCAAGTAATAAAGTGGTAAAATTAAGTGTCGATCCCACCGGGAATTCTAATCAATAAACTCCAACTACTAGCACTATACCAATTCAATTTTATTTAAACAACCGGACATTGTGATTTTTCTAATTAAGAAAACTAAATTAATCAATTAAAAATAGATTACTCTAAAATTAACTTAGCTAAATAAAGGTAAAGACTAAAATGAATGACTTCAGATAAATAAAGGTTAAGACTACAATATCCCCAATTTATGTACTACAAACCAATTATCCAACTAATCTAATTATTATCCCTACTGAATTGTTAACAGAAATTCTAAGTGTTAAAAGTCCTTTCCCAAGTGATCAGTTAACTTCTATTCAATTCAATTAATCTTGCGATATTCCTATGCAAAATAATTAAATTAAACCCATTAAGTTCCAATTCCCAATTTGTTACATGCAGTGAACAGATATTCCTATTCAATTCACGACCCTAATTATTCGTCTCATGCAAATAATCAAGCATACATGTTATCATGTCCAGTTCTAACCCTAAATTTCATCTTCCGAATCCTTCTAGAGTAACACGGTAATTACTGGCCAAATAATTAATCAATACGCACAAGACATGATAAACAATTCACCTTGGCATAAATAATTAAACTAAATTAAATAATTAATTCAAAGACATAAAAGGTTCAATTTGTAGTTTTAATAAAAGAATTAGTTCATAACGAAAAATAAAACCAACAATCTCATGAAAATCATCTTGAAAGAATTACACAATTAAAAATAATAAGAAAAAGAAACTCTAAAAGAAAATCTCCCAAGCTTCAATCTTCAATTGGAATTCTTCTCCACAATCTTCTGCTAATTCTTGATTAATCTTTAGCTATGCTTCAATGTGTCTTTTTTTTCCAGCTAATTATTCTTTTTATACTCCTTTTCATCTGTCCATAATCCTAATCCAGTCAAACTCTTCCCCAAGCACGCCTTCTTTAGCTAATCGGATCCAGACTCAAATCACCACGGCCATTGAAGTCACTACTAGGACTAGTGCCCCGACACTACTACTCAATTTAATTATGATTTTGCCATTAAGTAGCTCAAATCCCAAATTTATCCCTGTGTCTCCTCAACCTGCAAAATAATAAATAAACACAGTAAAAATTCTTCTAAAAGACTAGAGAATACAATAATTCAAGCCCAAGTATATCCGATTCATGGGTATATTACCCAATCATCAAATACCCCCAAACTTAAATCGTTGCTTGTCCTCAAGCGACAAAACACAATGCAACAAGAAAAACTAAATAAACCATGCAAATTCACATATAACTATCTACATGTTTGTAATTCCAGCAATCGAATAGAACACTGTATACTCATCAAGCCTCAGAAAAATCACAATAACATGCTAGTACATCATATCAAGACAGATCAATAATATCCCAACAATCAATAAATCTAAACCTGTTATTACTGATATCGTGCGTGTGTGCTCAACAACCATGCTAACTGATGAAAATCAAAATACGAAACATAATAGATTTCTTAAAAGGTATCATATAGTGTAAATCCGAGAACTCCTTAACTAAACTAAATTCGGCTAAAATCAAACACTTACCAAAGTTCAAGGGTCAGAGTGGAATACTTATGCTTTATTTATTTTATATTATTTTATTTACTATTATTTTTTTAACGGGGGCATTTTGCACTTTTTCCCGTTTTATTCATTTTTTTTATTTATTACCCATGACTGTGCAATGTCTCATTCCATTAGGCTAATGATCTTACCCCTTAATGAAGCCGACCAACGACTCCTAGACCATATAAGACCTTAGGGCACTAGGTGTAGAGACACTCCCTCGGGCTAACTTGCTCAAGTAACAAAGGCCCTGAAACAAAACTAGCCACGATTTTTTTTATTTTTTTTAAAGCTTATATACTACAAATATTTCCCCCAAACTTAAATTCATGTATAACTTCAGCCATCAGTAGCTATTCATGTTATTCTTTCCTTCACTAGTATTTATCCTTTAGAAATCTATTATCTATCCATTTAAACTTACTCAGCCAACATGGTCGTTTCTAACATGTGCTATCATGATAATATCAGTTTCAAATAGATTAAGCTTCAATCATGTCAAGAAAGCACATCACAGGCTTAACAATCCTTACTAGACTTGTTTATGCAATTTCAATTTCATCATTGGCTCTGAATATACTTAAACTATTAAATAGCTGGAATTTTGTACAATCCTAAATGCAACACTTAACGAAAAAGTAAAAACATAATATCCACAAGCTACTAAAAACATGGCACCTAAGAATGCAAATAAAAACTAAACTACCCCCAAACTTATAAAGAGCAATGTCCTCGTACGAAAAATATAGCAATATAAAACAGAGGACTTCCCTAACGAGTTTATTCCTCGGGTGCATCATCATCATCCTCGGTCATCTCTTGATCAGAAGGGGGAAACACAGGCAGAACATGAGCAGTGGGGAAATGGCTAAGATTAAATCCAGGGTACAACTGAGCATACATAACATTCTGGGCGGTGAAGTAGTCGACTAAAAACTTATAGATCACATCTTGACGTTCAGACAGGCGGACATTTTGGGATTCGAGATTATAGAACCAACCGTCAATTTCACGCTGGACGGCATTAAGGACAACACCGCGGTGAGCTGCAGAGGAAGGACCATAAGTGGGTGGGGCAGGAGCTGGTGAAGCTTGTGGAGCTTCAACTTGAGGAATTATAAAACCCAATCCATGGGGGTGGTTTGCTCCACCAGTCCACACCCTATAACTGCTGATCAATTTATGGTCCAACACTGACATTGGGGGTTGAATCATCTCATCCGACTTCCATTTGATCCCAAATTTAGCACATAAAACACAAATGAGAGACGGATGGGGTAAGCCTCCTGTGGTACCTCCTCGTGCAGCTTGCAAAATTGACTGCTGAATGACGAGGCTGACATCAATTTTCAAGCCTTGAATTATGGAATATAGCAGCACAACCCTCTCCTTGGTGACATGGCTAACATGTGTGCAAGGCATAAGTTTAGCGCATATAAAGGCATACCAATCCTTTCCATATAAATTGAGGCGCGAAAGAGGGAACGTCATGCTACCACGCTCATGCATTGTCCATGTTATGCCCGGTTGACAAAGCTCGCGTATTATGGCTTCATAGTCTGGTCCTTGGCTCACAAGATTGGCATACTCATTGTGTTGTCCCTACAACGGCAGCTGATAACACCCGTTATTGTCATCTTCACCGAATTCCACTGTCTTGCCTCGCACATACACTCCATAGTGGAAGTGCTCAGAAACATTGGCGTAGAACTCTTTAACGATTGCAATCACTGCCGGGTCCGTTTGTTCAGTGAGTGTGAACCAATTTCTCTTCGCAATCATAACGGCCATGTCGCCATCCTTTGATTGGTCTGGTCTTAAACCTCGTTCCGGTATTAGTGAGCGGGTAGCCATATGGTTATAGAGTTCTTGAGCCGCGGCGCTGACGAACCGATGGCTGTCAATTTTTTGGGGAACTGAGGCTGACCCAGAACCTTCTCCGCGTTGACGCTTCGAGGCCATTTATAAAATTCTACAAGGAAGTCACATTCACACGTATTATAATTGGGCATAAATCTAATATGGACATATGTACCCATAGCACGACCCCCAAACTCCAAAGTAGGATAGTGTTATGTGGAATGGTTGAGGGTGTGGTTAGACACACAATAGCATGAAAGTACAAAACTGACTGAGTAATCTCATTTTATATTCAAATAGTGCAATTGGCAAATGAAGAACAAGGTACGCCCCAAAAGATGTGACATTGATAACAAACTTTATGGCAAACAACTGCATACATTCGGTACATGGGTAGGGAAAAATTGTTAACATTACATGTAGGCTAAAATTTTGAGCAATTAAGATCAAGTAGTCAATGCATGTGCTAATCCGGTATAACAATAGGCCCGTAGAAATATGAACCCAGGTATGCATCAATACAGTTTAGACCCCCTACTCTAATGATATACCAAGCTAACAGTAGACCTATGTTATTGGGATGGCAAGTATGCAAGTAAATTCAGTGGTGGATATGTCGTTGTGTGAAATTTACAAGAAAATTGACTCAGGCAAAATATCTAACACCTTGTGGGCAGTTTATATGTTTCTTTGAACACCACTATTATCATAGCAATCCAAACCCTAAGCATTTAATCACCATTGAATACAACAACATATGCTTGACATCCCAATCGGAAGTGATTCACACGCGTGTAAAAGGAAATAGCCAAACAAAAGAACGGTAATATGTACCTTAGACATGGAAAAAGATGAATCAAGGTGAATATTAATTCACAATTTTGCAATCACCAGTATGCAATTAAGAAGATTTGGTTCAACAAAGATTGGAAGTTAATGCAGTACATACCTTCGAGATGGAGATAGCAGACAAAACTTGTAAGACCCCAACTTTTATGAATAAAGACGAATTTTATATAATTATCATTTTTTTGAATATTATGGAATGAATTTGATATAATGTTATAGTTGTGGGTGATAGTTATAAATTTTGCAAAGTACGCAAGTTGTTATATAATATTCTATTGGTCGGAGAATATTCGTTTTAATAGGGAATATTCGTACGACGGCACAATCATTGGTGGACCCCACAACGGAATTATTGTTGGATTAAGAAAACGACAAAAATATTTTATAAAAATAACGGCAGAAGTTTTATCGTTAACTGTTGAAACACCCGGTGTTAAAAGTACAGGAATACGCGTGGTTGCATAGTAGCACACAATATTGATTATTTATGCTTACGTGAGAAGTCACTCAGTTTTGTTCAATTATTGCTTCAGTAATTATTGCATAGTATCTCACGTTAATTGATTCAATTATTGTCGATATTTTATATATTATTAAATCAATAATTGAGACGACGAAATAATTAATATTATTATTTGCAATATTAACAATGTTTAGAAGTTCTGCCAAAGAGAGGTTTGGTCACCTAATTGCGCGCCAATAGGGAGAAATCCTTATTGGAAAGCCCCCTTTTTCCTGGGAACGACTTGGTCGATTAATAGTGTGAATTATAATAATGATGATGAAGTTTTGTTTTATTAGTATTATTAATGTAATAAAATAGAAAAGCTTTTTATATAAAACAGAATACTTTTATAAAGTTATTCATTTTATTAGACTATAAATAGAATATATTATATTCTATTATGCATAATGTTTTGCATAATAAAATCTTTTTATATAAAACAAAATACTTTTATAAAGTTATTCGTTTTATTAGACTATAAATAGAATATATTATATTTTATTATGCATAGTGTTTTCATATAAGTGCTGCGTAGTCTTTTGCATAGTAAATCTTTTTATATAAATGCGAATAATACTTTTATAAAGTTATTCGTTTTATTAGATTATAAATAGAATATATTATATTTTATTTAAATGATTTTGTTTTATTAGAATATTTTATAAGAAACCAATCTGGACCATCCGTTTAAAAGTAAATCAATCGGTCCGCTTCGAGAATTAGTTACTATTCAGTCCATTCTCCTATAAATAGAAGCTCATTCCTTCATTATTTCTTACGAATTCACTAAAACTCCAGAGAGAGAAAATATAGAGAGAAAGAAGAAAAGTATTCTGCTACTTCACTACTCCTATATCCAGTTGTTCTAAGGTAAGGGGTATTATTTCTTTCGTATTCATGAAGAGAACTTCTGTTATTCCATTCTTTATTATTATGTTGGAATAACCTGTATATGTGAAGTACCGCGTACATGGTGAAATCCTTCATTATTCCATTCTTTATTATTATGTTGAATAACTCGCTCATGCAAAGTACCGCATACATAGTGAAATTCTTCTCATTATTCCATTCTTTATTATTATATTGGAATAACTCAGTATATGTAAGTACCGTATACATGGTGAAATTCTTCTATTATTCCATTCTTTATTATTACGTTGAATATCCTATCTCGTAAGTATTATGCATGACCTAATTCCATTATTTATTATTACATTGAATAACTTTGCTCATGCCTTTTCTATCGCATGCTTCGGTGAAGTCTATTATTATTTCATTCTTTATTATTTTGTTGGAATATCCCGTCTGCATGCGTTTACGCATGACCGTTCCATTAATTATTATTCGCTGGAATAACTCGTGCATGCGTGCGCCTATCGCATACATGGTGAAATTCTTCATTATTCCATTCTTTATTATTACATTGGAACATCCTCGTCATGCGTTTACGCATGACCGTTCCGTTATTATTATTACTGTTGGAATAACCTGTCTGTGCGGTCTATCGCATGCCTGGTGATTTCTTTTATTATTCCATTCTTTATTATACCCAGTTGGTTAAAGTTTTGACTTCTATATACTCATGAAATTAGTGGAATATCCTTGATATTTGAGCTTCATCCAAATCTTTTCATGGAAATATTATTCGAGCATTCTTGAATTTTACTCTACAAAGCAGTATCATGTTGACAATTTGGACATCATTGGTTCCTGGATAAATTAATTCCTGAACTTGTTTTATTGAATTCTTATATCATTGTCATCATCATCATGTTTATATTTTGTTGAAAGTCATCTCATACATGATCACATAGTGCATAGATGGACTTGGTATGATTATGACGAGGATTTTTCTTGTATAATCATGACCATAATGTTATAAATGATGTGGTAAAAGTCCTCATTGGCCCGTAGTGTATTGATGGACAGTTGTTGGCATAATCATGACCATTGATGAATACACTAATATCCTTGGCCCGTAGTGCATGGATAATTTATGGTTGTGATACTAATGAATATCCTTGGCCGTAGTGCAGGGATGATGTGAATTATTTATTAAGCTGAGTCCCAACGATAAAAGTGATGAAAAACCTTTTAAATCATAAAAGATAGTAGATTTTATTCTTTACTTGACTCTTTTAATGGATTGCTTATTCCGCTATAGTTAAACTTGATGTTTGTTATATTGTATCAGTTTAACACTGTTGAAGGCTAACGATAATTTATTCTGTATTATCTTAGTCATAATATTTCTTACTTTGGGATAGTTGAGCTCACCTTTTTACTTTCATTGTTCTCTTGAGAAATGAGAACGTGGCAGGGACTAGTCGGGGAGGCGGGTGGATCGTCCGGATAATAGCATTAATAGTCCCTCACTATTCGTTAAATAGTGTGATAATAAATGTAATGAGGACTCAATTGAGTGTGGATATTGTCTAGATGACAATATTTGTATTAAAACTCACAGCATATGTTTTGTCATATTTTACACGACTGTTGTATAATTAAGTTGTATTTGAATTTTGTACCATGTATTTGGCGACTCAAGATAGGTGATGTATACCCATTTTGGGGGCGTCACAAAACTTACTTAGCAATATGATGAAACGGATGTGAGATATGGAATGGCTTCAGAGATTAAACAGTTAAAAAAAAATTTAAGGAGCAGTTACTAGAAGAGAAGAGTAAGGGGTGCCACGGAATTTGAACGTGGGTAGAAGTGTATAGAGTGAGAGAGAACCGAATAGACTTTTAAGCAACATAGGACTCGCAAACATGGGTCTAGCGCCGAGGCGCTGGAGTTTATAGTGAACAAAGCGCCAGGGCGCTATAAGGCAGTAGCTGGAAAGGCACCCTAGCGCTGGTTTTGACTTATAATCGAGGGTCGAGGCGTGTATTCTCGAATTCTGAGATGGGCTTAAGTATTTGGGCAGAATGAGAAGGAATAGAGCTCCTGTACCGGGGCTTGCTTGAAACTACTTGTTGCCCGTACTCGGAGTCAGAGACGCTTATGCATTGGGGTCTTTGGGGTGATGGCTACCAGCCCTTTAACCATCTGACCTTCTTGTATAACCAATGGAGCACATGCCTTCCTAGCATTCAAGAAACAAGCAATTCACTTCTATTATTGTGATATTAAAATATCCTACTACTAAATTGAATGAATTTAAATACTAAAAAGAGAAAATAACAAAATAAACAAAATAAGATCAAATTCTTGGGGTTGCCTCCCTATAGCGCTTGGTTTATAGTCGTCTGCCCGACCTTGCTGTTTTGCTCAATTATCCATTGGATTTGAGAGGTACATGGTCGTAGCTTGTCGATCGATTGGCCCACTCCAATAATGCTTAAGTCATTGGCCATTGACCTTGACTACTTGCTTGGAATTTGGATCTTCCACTTCCACATTCCCGTGTTAAGCAACAGATATAACCACGAAAGGCCCTGACCAGCGAGATTTCAATTTACCAAGAAATAAATGTAATCTAGAGTTGAAAAGCAATACTTGTTGGCCCGATTCGAACTTCAGATCAATGATTTTCTTATCATGCCAGGTTTTGACTTTCTCCGTGTACAGTTTGGCGTTCTCATATGCATTATGCCAGAATTCATCCATCTCATTTAACTGAAGTAACCATTTCTCCCCAGCTGCTTGTAAGTCGAAATTCAGTTTCCGAATGGCCCAGTATGCACTATGTTCTAATTCGACAGGGAGGTGACATGCCTTTCCGTAGACCATCCTGTAAGGTGACATGCCGATAAAGTTCTTGTAAGCTGTTTGATATGCCCATAAGGCGTCATCTAATCGCATGGCCCAATCTTTCCGTGACAGATTAACCACATTCTCCAAGATTCGCTTAACTTCCCGATTTGATACTTCCGCTTGACCATTGGTTTGGGGATGATACGCGGCTACAATCTTATGTCAGACCCCATACTTTGTAAGCAATTTGGTGAACTGCTTATTACAGAAGTGGGTTCCTTCATCGCTAATTATCGCTCTCAGCGTACCAAATCGTGTGAAAATGTTTTTCGTCAAGAACCGTAGTACCACCTTGACATCATTAGTTGGTAAGGCTTCAGCTTCTACCCATTTTGAAACATAGTCTACCGCCAACAGAATATACTTATTATTGAAAGAGGATGGGAAGGGTCCCATAAAGTCGATTCCCCATACATCGAATAATTCAACCTCAAAAATTTTGTTAAGTGGCATTTCATTGCATTTGGAGATATTGCCTACTTGTTGACACCGATCACACTTTAATACATAGAGATATGTGTCATTAAATAGGGAAGGCCAAAAAAATCCCGACTGTAACACTTTGGTTGCTGTCCTATCACCCGCGTAGTGACCTCCGTAATTTGATGAGTGGCAATGACCTAATATGTTATCCATCTCCTCTTGTGGCACACATTGACTAATCATTTGGTCTGCACAAGCCTTAAACAGAAACGGTTCTTCCTAAAAGTATTGTCTTACATCATGGAGGAACTTTTTTCGTTGTTGCCAGTTCAAATCCGGAGGTAACACATTACTAACCAGATAATTCAAGAAATCTGCATAACATAGCATTGTCATTGTTACTTGAAGAAGTTGTTCATCAGGGAACATCTCATTTATAACGACCTTGTCTTTTTGATGAACCTCTGCTTTTTCTAATCGTGAAAGATGATCTGCCACCTGGTTTTCGGTGCCTTTTCTATCTCGGATCTCCAAGTCAAATTCTTGTAGCAAAAGCACCCATCGTATTAACCGCGGCTTGGCATCCTTCTTCTCAATCAAATACTTAATGGTTGAATGATCAGTGTAGACGATTACCTTGGTCCCTATGAGATATGCTCTGATCTTGTCGAAGGCAAACACTACCGCAAGTAATTCTTTTTCTGTGGTCGTATAATTCAACTGAGCATCCGTCAACGTCTTGCTGGGGTAGTAAATAGTGTCAAAAATTTTATCGCGACGTTGACCCAATACTGCTCCAATCACAGTAGTCATTTGGCGTCGCATACAATAATTCAAATCAGTAAAGACCAACTTAAGCACTACTATAATTGGAGCTGAAACCAATTTCTTCTTCAATATTTCGAAAGCATCAACGCACAACTGATCCATCTTAAACAACACATCTTTCTCCAAGAGAGAACACAAGGGTTTCAAAATTTTGGAAAAATCTTTAATAAAGCGTCTATAGAAACCCGCATGTCCCAAGAAGCTCTGTATTCCCTTCACAGATGTTGGAGGAGGTAGTTTCTTAATCGTCTCAATTTTGGCTTTATCAACCTTTAGCCCTGCTGCGGAAACTGTGACGCCCCCAAAACAGGTATACATCACCCATCTTGAGTCGCCAGATACATGGTATATAAATTCAAATACAACTTAATTATACAACAATCGTGTAAAATACAACAAAACATAATCTAAGAGTTTTAATAAGAATATTGTCATCTAGACAATATCCACACTCAATGGAGTCCTCATTACATTTATTGTCACACTATTTAACGTAATAGTGAGGACTACTAATGCTATCATCCGTCCGTCACTACCGCTCTCCGACTAGTCCCGCCACGCTCTCATTTCAAGAAGAGAAAACAAAGAAAGAAAGGGTGAGCTCAACTAGCCCAAAGAAGAAATATTATGACTAAGATAATGCGTAATAAATTATCCTTAGCCTTCAACAATATAACAACCGATGTAATATAATAGATAACAAGTTTTAGATCAACAATCATAAATGGAATAAGCAATCCATTGAAGAGTCAAGTAGAGCATAAAACCTACTATCTTCTATGATTTAAAAAGATTTTCATCAACTTTATCGTTGAGACTCAGCTTAATAAATAAACCACATCATCCCTGAACCACAGCCAAGGATATTCATGTAATCATCAATGGTCATGATTATACCCAATAATCCCTGGTCATAATCATATCAACAACTGTCCACCAATGAACTACAGGCCAATGAGGACTTTTACCACATCCTTCGTCACATTACGGTCATGACTATACCGAATAATCTCTGGTCATAATCATACCAAGTTCATCTATGCACGTAAGCCAAAGATGACTTTAATCACAATATAAGCATGAGGATGATGACAATGACATAATAATTCAAATAAACAAGTTCAAGGATAAATTTTAAAGGTTTATAATTTAATTTATCTAGAAATTAATAATGTCCAAATTGTCAACATGATACTTCTTTGTAGAGTAAAATTCAAGAATGCTCCGAAGAATATTTTCATGACAAGATATTGGATGAAGCGCAAATATCAAGCATATTCCACTAATTTTATGGAGTATAGAAGCCAAAACTTTAACCAAATGAGTATCATAGAATATATGAAACTGCAAATGGATTTTTTTCCGCCATGCGGTAATCCACGTAGACAGATCATTTCCACAATTTAATAAGGAATGAATACGAAGGATCATTTACCATGCATGTGGTAATCCACATGTACAAAGTTATTCCAATGAAATAATAAAGAATGGAATAATGTAAGAATTCACCATGCATGCGATAGAATCGCGAGAGCGAGTTATTCCAACGTAATAATAAATAATAGAACCAGTCATGCGTAATAATGCACCCGAAGCGTGATATTCCAACAAAATAATAAAGAATGGAACCAAGTCATGCGTAATCCGCACAGACAAGATATTCCAATAGAATAATAAAGAACAGAATAACAGAAGAATTTCACCATACGGTACTTCACATAGACAGGTTATTCCAACATAATAATAAAGAATGGAATAACAGAAGCTCTCTTCATGAATACAAAAGAAATAATACCCCTTACCTTAGAAAGAAACTGGATACTGGAGTGGAGAGGTTGCAAACTTCTCTTCTTCTTTCTCTCTATAATAATTGCTCTATAGCTTTAGTGAATTTGTGAGAAATGAAGGAAAAATGAGCTTCTATTTATAGAAAAATATAGTTTCGATAATTGCACGTTTTGGGGCTCGAAATATTACAGTATAATACATTTCTCTTTTTCTTCATTTTTAATTTAGTCCTGCAAGTATTATCAAACTTGCACCTCCTCCCCTAATAGTAAATAATGTGAATCAATAGTAAATCACGTGACTCAATAGTTCTAGACATGTGAAAATATGAATTACAGTATAGTACCTCCATCTATACCTCCATTTTTAACTTAGTCATGCAAGTATTATCAATCTTGCACCAACTCCCCTAATAGTAAATGAATGTGAATCAATAGTACACACATGTGAACAAATAATTATAATCATGTGAATCAATAGCAATTAATTGCTCATTTATTCTGTTAATTACCCGATTGGTCAATATAACCTCCAGACATCAATTATTATCGAAATAAATGTCAATTTCCACTAACACTAATAATTCCAACACAATGGAACTATCAATTTCATCTTTAATCAACACGAACTTATTCATCATTAATATTATAACTCACAATATTTAACAACCAGGTCATTCCCAGGAAAGAGGGGGCTTTCCGATAAGGATTTCTCCTTATTAGCACGCAATTAGATGACCAAACCTCTCTTTGACAGAACTTCTAGACATTGTAAATATTGTAATTTAATAATATGAATAACTTTTTCGTCTCAATTATTGATTTAATAATATATCATATTATGCAGATGATACTGTGACAATAATTGAATCAATAATATGAGAGATATGATGCAGTAATTACTGTAGCAATAATTGAGTATAACTGAGTGACTTCTCACGTAAGCATCAATAACCAATACCGTGTAATGCTACTATGTAACCAATGCGCGTTATCATACTTTTACTACCGGGACGTAGTTCAACGGTTTTAACGGTAACACTTTCGTCGTTATTTTTATAAAAAGATAATTCTGTCGTTTTCTAACTACGACAATACTTCCGTTGTGGGGTCCACCAATGATTGTGTCGTCGTACGAATATTCCATGTTAAAACTAATATTCCCCAACCAATCAAATATTATATAACCACTTGCTTACTTTGAAAAATTTGTAAATATTACCCATAACTATAACATTATATCAAATCCACACCATAATATTCAAAAATATATTTCGAGAAAATTATTCTTTATTCATAAAAGTTGGGGTCTTACAGAAACCTTATGCCCCAAAATTATCCCCTCTTGCACCATGAAGTGACATTTTTCCCAGTTAAGAACTAGGTTCGTATCCACACAGCGCTTCAACACTAAGACCAAATTTTTCAAGCATAAGTCAAAACTATCACCAAACACGGAGTAGTCATCCATGAACGCTTCCAAGTTTTGTTCTACTATATCTGAGAAGATGGCCATCATGCACCATTGAAAAGTTGCCAGAGCATTGCATAAGCTAAAAGACATACGTCGGAATACAAACGTGCAATAAGGGCATGTGAATGTGGTTTTTTCTTGATCTTCCTACGCTATGGAAATCTGATTATATCCGGAATATGTTGGGCTTCGACACAGAAACGCACAGCGGAAATTAAAATTTTAAAGCAATTTCCGAAACCCTAAAACAGGATCCATGCGAAAATCAATTAATTCAGAGGTTTAGAGATTATACCAGGATATAAACAAAAAATCGAGAATCAAACCGATCAAGCCTCGAATCTCCAACGCAATACAAACCGATTAAGCGCTCTCTACAGATATCACATCGAACGCCGCATTGCGAACCGTCGAACGATTCTCGCAATAAGGACTTGCATGATACTAGCCACCAAAAGGAATGGATTTTCTCAAATGCTTTCTCTAGTCTCTCTCTAAGAGCGGCTAGGTTTTTCAATTATGATATCTTACCCTAAGTAGTCATGCTATATATCATATATATAGTAGTTAAAAGGAATTAATCAAATCAAAACCTAATTTTATAAAATCCGAATTTATATATATATATATATATATATATATATATCTCTCTTAATTAAGTCTTACTTAATTAATATACATATATACAAATTATCCTTTTAATTTAAATTAAATGATTTAAATACTATTAATCATATTAATATATTTAAATCCTTAAAATTTGAATTAATTCCCTTTAAATAACGTTCTATGTGTGTGACCCTATAGGTTATTATTACGTTGGCAATAATTTTAAAATCATATTATAAAATTATAAACAAAGGAAATGACATCTAGTAATGCATCACCGCTACCCAAGTAATAATAAGATCGATGATTCGATGCAACCTTTTAAGTGACCAATGTTTCAATGTAATTTAATCCTTTTAACCTTAATATCCTAGATTAAACTCGAGTCATGGAATGTGTCATACTCTTCATAATTTAATCTGAGTTTTCTTGATCAATGAGTAGACTAAATGAAACAAATCACTATTTGAGCATGGCCATGCATTTCATAGTCCTACTCAATCAAGAGGCCTATGGATATCACCCATAATATATAGGATGGTTAAATTCCATCTAGATCACTCATATTTCTCACACGATTAATGATGAACCCAATAATCACCTTTATAGTCCACCCTATTAAAGGTGACATTTGATGATATCAAAGTACATAAATTCTCGTAGTAATAATATAGCGATTTCGGTCCCGGAGGACCATTACATCATTGTCGATATGAGAATTGCTAACGACACTTCGCATAATGCTCCATATAGAATTCTCATGGTGGAGTCCGTCCAATACATCGCTCTCTAACATGTACCTATGCATTGACTTAATATCTCATATATTTATGACTAATGAGATTTGGTCATCAAATCATCCACATACTAGTCTCCATGCATCATTGTTGTCCCATCAACAATGATACTCGATTAGGGACATTTAAGAACAACGATACTAATGGTAATATATAATCTCATGTTCAAGTCACATACTTGAAACTATATAATTTGTATCACTATTCTAAGGAATTTTATTATGTTAACAATTATATTACGCAAAGAAATAAAACCATAATAAAATCATATATTTATTCAATCAAATATAATATCAAAACGTTAAGCAATTATATCAAATAATTGGCCTCTAGAGCATAAACTCTAACAGCCTCCCACTTGCACTGTAGAGCCAATCACTCATGTATCTAATACCCATGGAACTAGTGTGACCGCTCGTGCTTCCTGCCATGACAAAGCCTTGGTTAGTGGATCTCTGCATTATCATCTCTGTTGGCACTCTTCTTATATTTACATCTCCTCTATCAATGATTTCACGGATGAGATGGTACACTTTAAGTATATTCTTGGATCGTTGGTGAGATCTGGGTTCCTTAGCTTTGTCTGTAATGGCTCCATTATTATCACAATATAGAACAACCGGGATCAACAATGGTTGGAACAACACCAAGTTCGATGATGAACTTTTTAATCCATACGACCTCCTTGGTTGCACTAAAGCGACAATATACTCAAAGATCCGTTGTAATCATTTATTGTCTCTTGCTTGAACTTTTCCATTAATGACACCACCATTAAGTAAAACACAAAACTGACCGAGACTTATAGTCATCATTGTCGGTCTGGAAACTAACATCTGTGTAACCCTTTACCGCTAGTTCGTCTTCACCTCCATATACCAAGAATGAATCCTTAGTCCTTTTCGGTACTTGAGGATATTCTCGATCTATCACGTCGATGACCTTCACCGGATTCGATCGGGTATCTCGCCTTTCGTCATGCTCAAAGCATACGAGACATCCTGACAGTACATATCATTGCATACATAATAGATCCAATTGCCAAGCATAAGGGATCTTTCTCATACGCTCCTCATCATCTTGTGATTTAGGACATTGGGCCTTAGAGATCTTTACACCATGAGTCACGGGTAAGTTTTCTTTTCGCCTCTTGCATGTTTGAACTGTTTCAACACTTTATCAATATATGTGTACTTTGACTTAGGTAGAGCATTTTCTTGATCTATCTCTATAGATCTTGATACCTAAAATGTAAGCAAGATCGCCCAAATCTTTCATGGAGAAACATTTTCCTAACCATGTTTTTACAAATGTAAGGAAGGAATGTCATTCCCAATAATTAATATGTCATCAACATATAATACTAGGAATACAATGTGACTCCCACTAACCTTCTTATATACACAAGGTTCATCTTCATTTTAATAAAGCCAAATTCTTTGATCGCTTCATCAAATCGAAGATTCCAACTCAGAAAGCTTGCTTCAATCCATAAATGGATCGCCGCGACTACATACCTTTCCAAAGATCCTTTGGGTGACAAAACCCTCGGGTTGTGTCATATACACATCCTCAAGGAGATTTCCATTAAGGAAAGCGGTTTTGACATCCATCTGCCAGATTTCGTAATCATAAAAAGTCTAATAGCAAGTAAGATCCTGGATGGATTTAACCATTGCCACTGGAGAGAAGGTTTCATCATAGTCAACACCTTGAATTTGTTTGAAACCTTTTGCTACCAGTCGGCCTTTATAGGTTTGTACATTACCATCCATGTCGGTTTTCTTCTTGAAAACCCACTTGCACCCAATTGGTTTTACCCCTTCGGGTGGATCAACCAGAGTCCATACTTGGTTAGTATACATGGAGTCCATCTCAGATTTCATGGCTTCAAGCCATTTCTCAGAATCTGGTCCATTCATAGCTTCTTGGTAGAAGCGTGCTCATCTTGATCTATGAGCATCACATCGCCGTTTTGAGTCACAAGATATCCATAATATCTCTCAGGCTCTTGGCGTGTCCTACCAGATCTACGAATGACTTGTGTAATTTGAGCAGGTTCACTTTCCACAATTTCTTGTGGTTCCTGCTCATGTTCCAACTCAGGTTCAATGATATTTTGTGGTTCTCGAATTTCTTCGAGTTCTACTTTCCTCCCACTGTTTCCTTTAGAGACAAATTCTCTTTCTAGAAAAATACCAGTTCGAGCAACAACCACTTTGTTCTCAGAAGGTTTGTAGAAATAATACCATTTTGTTTCCTTTGGGTATCCCACAAAATTACATTTGTCAGATTTGGGTCCGAGCTTGTCAGAATTCAGACGTTTTACGAACGCCTCGCAACCCCAAATCTTCATGAACGACATACTAGGACGTTTCCCAGTCCACATTTCATATGGTGTCTTCTGAACCATCTTTGTAGGAACACGGTTAAGTGTGAATGCAAATTGCCTCTCTAGGGCATGACCCGAAGCTTATCGGAAGATCTGCATGACTCATCATTGATCGTACCATGTTCAACAAGGTTCGATTCCTCCTCTCGATATACACCATTCCATTGCGGTGTTCCGGGTGGAGTGAATCGTGATATAATACCACACTCCTTTAGAAGGTCATCAAAGTCTTGGCTTAAGTATTCACCTCCTCGATCGGATCGAAGGGCTTTTATGCTTTTGCCAAATTGGTTTTGAACTTCATTCTTGAATTCCTTGAACTTTTCAAAGGATTCTGGATTTGTGTCTCATAAGATACACATATCCATATCTACTAAAGTCATCGAAGAAATGTAATGAAGTAATAAAACCTACCTCTTGCTAATCTAACTCATGGGTCCACATACATCACTATGTATAAGTCCCAATACATCGCTAGCCCGCTCACTATGTCCGATGAAAGGGGCTTTAGTCATCTTGCCTAATAAACAAGACTCGCATTTCTCATATGATTCAAAATCAAATGAATCCAAGAACCCATCTTTATGGAGTTTGATATGCGTTTCTCATTTATATGGCCTAAACGACAATGCCGGAGAGATATGCTCGGATTTGAATCATTTGATTTAAATCGTTTTGTATTTATGTTATAGATAGGCATTTCTAAATCAAGAATATAGAGACCGTTAAACAATTGTGCAACACCATAACAAATATCATTTAAGTAAAACAAACAACGATTGTTCTTTATTATAAATGAAAAACCTTTCTTGTCCAAACAAGAAATGAAATAATGTTTTTGCTTATAGCGGGCACAAAATAACAATCTTCTAATTCTAAAACTAGCCCGGTGGGCAAAGATAAATGATAAGTTCCTACGGCGGTCAAAAGACTTTTGCTCTATTTCCAACTCGTAGGTCAACCTCTCCTTTCATTAAAGTTCTACTCCTTCGAGTCCCCGCACATTAACACAAATGTGAGAACCACATCCAAAGATCCAATACCCATGATGTAGAAGTAGATAAGTTGACTTCTATAACATATATACCCACCGATCGAAGTCGTACATCCTTTTCTTTTCTTCACTTCTTCCGGATAAGCATGACAGTTCCTTTTCCAAAGTTGTTCAGTTTTTTCCATGTAGTGACATTCACCTTCTTTAGCCACCCCACCTTTAGGTTTTAAAGCTGTTTGGTTTTGGAATTGGGTTTGGAAAAATATTTAGATCCTATCTTCTTCTTGCCTTTCCAATTTCCCCTTAGCATTCCCTTTTGCACCATCATTATGGGAGCGGGTCCTCGCTTTTTCATGTTGTTCTCTCAGCTTCTTAACATGCTCAACAACTCGATGAAGGGGTTTCTCAATTTCATTCATAAGATAGTTCATAACAAATTGAGAGTAGTTCTTTGTTCAAAGATTGCAAAAAGGTCAGTGATTTTGGGCTTCCTGAGTGATTGGAAAACCCAACCTATCAAGGTACTCAATATACCCAATCATTTTCAAAGACATGTGGACCAACTGGATCACGTTCACCCATTTTGCGTTGATACAACGCCTTGCTTCAGTATCATACCTCTCTCTCTGTCGAGCATACCCTTCAATTTCTTGAGATGCTCGATCATCTCATAAGCATCCATTAACTCATGTTGCTTCGAAGCTCGGCGTTCATGGTTGCTAGCAGCATGACACAACTCACATCCAGAGCATCATCTTGATGCTTCTTGTAAGCATTATGCTCCGTGACGCAGCAATGGGATACCGGTGTGCGCAGAATGGGCCCATCAAGGACATATAGCTTACGCTTCTTGTTTGAGGACAATCCTCAAGTTCCTATGCCACCAAGGAAATTAATTCCACTTAGCTTGTCCTTTTCAAGGACCGATCGTAATGAAAGACTATTTGTGTTGTTGTTGTTTGCCATTTGATATCTACAATTTATAAGTGCAACAATAATAAGTCAAATTACTGATTTGATATTATATAATTGATAATAGTACATTCAAAATATACCTCCCACTATTTTATTCAAATTAATAGCCCTCACCATTAATTCTAAAGCATTTTCTATTAAATCTTTCTAGTGAGCCAAGATCCATATTTCATTATGCCTTAAGTTAGCTTTGGCTATTCTCTCAAAACATAATTATTTAGGTAGACAACCCTTTGTCAATTATATCATATATAACTCTGGATAGTTTGGTAAACAACATTTGTTTCTAGTCCATCTAATGGTACCAACCAAACTCTATGCCTCTAAGTCCACAATCCTATTGAGATAACTTAGTTAAGTCAGCCCAATGATTTTAATAGTTTGGATATCACAATTATCCTATCGCATCTTACCTAGATAAATAGGGTACTTTGCTTTGGCAAACCTACATCTATTGATCAAGGTCTTGATGAGTGTTATTCATTGGAAGGCATCCGATTTAGACTTAATAATTTAATGAGGGATTTTATTAATTTAGATCTCACCAATTTTAATCTTGTTAAGCATGCACATTATTAATCATATCATATCACATACAAGCATAAATAAAGTGCAAAATTAAATGTGTCATGCTTATGGCCCAATCCATCGTCAATCTTTTCAAGCTAATGAAAGATTGAAGGTCAATCTAAGGTGGTAAAAGATCTTAAAATAAATAACTTCCTTGGATCTTCCTCTAGCATCGCCTCCTCTCCATCATCATCTTTCCATTGTGTTCTCCATCTTGACATCTTCATCAATTCTGATTATTACATGACATAAAGAAACCTCGAGTTACATTCGAGGGGATTTAGATGAGAAGAGAATATTACATTAGAATTTATAGAAAGGCACGACATGCAAGCCGTATTTCAAAACCAAAACCACTAACCTATGGGTCAAAAGGCCATAATCATACACCATGCATATCACAATAAGCACATAACAATTTATATATAATTAAAGAAAACTATATATAAAATATAGGGGACACGACCATCGTGCGCTTCTGACGAGGGGGTCCATGGGTCTCCCCACAGCGTGGTCCCAACAGTATTAGATTTTTTTTCCATACGAATCTCTCAAATAGCTTTAGAATCATACATTTTAATCCACCAAAACACCCATAATAACAAATCATATATGTCCATTTGATTTAATCATATTAAAACGAATAACAAGACACCTGCAATTTATCATATATTTCAGTTTCGATTTAATCATATTAAAACGAATAACAAGATACCTGAATTTATCATATATTTCCGTTTTGATTAATTATATTAAAACGATTCTTCATGCTTCTAATCCGATTAGAATAGTTATATTGTTATTCCACCGATTAAAGATACGATTAACAGTATCATCATATATATTACCAGAATACATATTCAACGGAATATCATATATTCAATTTTATATCGGTAAACATGCATCATCATATATCATATATATCGAATACAATTAAAACACGTAATCAATTAATCTTTTTCGCAGTAGCTCTGACGATACCTTTGGGCTTGGGCTTGAAACGAAGCATGACGAAATTAAAATTTTAAAGCAATTTTCGAAACCCTAAAACAGGATCCATCCGAAAATCAATTAATTCAGAGGTTTAGAGATTATACCAGATATAAACAAAAACGAGAATCTGAAACCGACTACGCCTCGAATCTCCAACGCAATACAAACCGATTGCGCCTCTATGGTATCCACATCGAACGCCGCATTTAACCGTCGAACGATTCTCGCAATAAGAAGGACTTGCATACTAGCCACCAAAAGGAATGGATTTTCCGAAATCTGCTTTCTCTCTGGTCTCTCTCTAAGAGCGGCTAGGGTTTTTCAATTATGATATCTTACCTAAGTAGTCTGCTATATATCATATATATAGTAGTTAAAAAGGAATTAATCAAATCAAAACCTAATTTTATAAAATCCAATTTATATATATATATATATATATATATATATATCTTAATTAAGTCTTACTTAATTAATATACATATATACAAATTATCCTTTTAATTTAAATTAAGTGATTTAAA
>CM035149.1:94453876-94621376 GCA_020205605.1 Panax ginseng
AAATTACACCACAAGCGGATGTTTCAACATAATAATAAAGACAAAACTAGGTCCGATGTAAAACACACAGATATGATATTCCAACGAGAAAAATAAAGAGCGGAACCAGTCCTGTAAAAAACATGCGCATGTGATATTCCAACAGAATAATAAAGATAGAATAATAGAAGAATGTCACCAAGTATAGGGTAGCCCGCGTATACAGGTTATTCCAACAGAATAATAAAGAATGGAATAACAGAAGTTCTCTTCATGAATATAAAAGAAATAATACCCCTTACCTTTAAAAGAATCTGGATAAAGGAGTAGTGAGGTAGCAGACTTCTCTTTTTCTATAGATTTTTTCTCTACAATTTCTCTCTATAATAATTGCTCTATAGCTTTTGTGAATTGGTGAGAAATGAAGGAAGAATGAGCTTCTATTTATAGAAAAATATAGTTTCGATAATTGCACGTTTTGGGGCTCGAAAAATTATAGTACAATACCACCAACTTTTTCTTCCTTTTTAATTTAGTCCTGCAAGAATTATCAAACTTGCACCACCTCCCCCTAATAGTAAATAATGTGATTCAATAGTAAATTATGTGACTTCAATAGTTCTAGACATGTGAAAATAATTAATTACGGTATAGTACCTCCATCTATACCTCCATTTTTAACTTAGTCATGCAAGTATTATCAATCTTGCACCAAATCTTCTAATAGTAACAAGAATGTGAATCAATAGTACACACATGTGAACAAATAGTTATAATCATGTGAAATAATAGCAATCAATTGCTCATTTATCCGCTTTAAATACCCGATTGGTCAATATAACCTCCAGACATCAATTTTATCAAAATAAATATCGATTTTCACTAACACAATTAATTCCAACACAATGAAACTATTTTTATCAAAAATATAAATTTTGAAATTTTGAAGTTTGACTTTTCCCTAAAAAAGTCAATTGTTGACTTTTCACCAAATAGTGAATCCCGGAAAATTTTGTGTTTATAGACTATTTTTACTAATTTCGTCGTTCCGGACTCAAATATCACGTCCGCGTCTCCAAATTCAACTCCAAACAACATTCATCATTAATATTATAATTCACAGTATTTAACAACCAGGTCGTTCCCAGGAAAGAGGGGGCTTTCCGATAAGGATTTCTCCCTATTGGCGCGCAATTAGATTATCTAACCTCTCCTTGACAGAACTTCTAGACATTGTAAATATTGCAATTTATAATATGAATAACTTTGTCGTCTCAATTATTGATTTAATAAAATAACATTTTATGAGATGATAATCTGTGATACAATAATTGAATCAATAATATGAGAGATATGATCGAAATTCTTCGTAGCAATAATTGAGTATAAGCGAGTGACTTATCATGTAAGCATCAATAATCAATACCATGTGCTACTACTGCAACCACGCCAGACATTTTACTTTTACTACCGAGTAGTTCAACAATTTTAACAATAAAACCTCTTAGTTATTTTCATAAAATATTTTTGTCATTTTCTAACTACGGACAATAATTCCATTGTGGGTTCACCAATGATTGTGTCGTCGTACGAATATTTCTGACAAAAAGAATATTCTCCAACCAAACGAATATTATACAACAACTTGCATACTTTGCAAAATTTATAAATACTACCCACAACTATAACACTATAACAAATTCATACCATAATAAAAAAAATTCAAAAAAGTTAAATATTTATTCATAAAATCTGGGGTCTCACAATCTCCCCTCCTTATGAAATTTTGTCCTCGAAATTTACGTACGTACTTGGTATGCTGAATAGGTGAGGATACCTCGACAGATTCTAACTCTTGAGGTATAACCTTTGAGTGTTGAATACGATTCTCTTTATCCAAGATTTTACACGTATTTCCTCAAACGTTAAATCATCCACTATCTCATCCGATTCTAAATTAATAATGTGGTTCGGGTCATCCACATATTTATGTAACATCGATACGTTAAAAAAACGTTATGAACACGCGACACACTTGGCGGTAAAACGAGTCTATAGGCCACAGTTCCTACTCGATCAAGGATTTCAAATGGGCCAATTAAATCGAGGGTTGAGATTTCCTCTCTTCGTCGATTCTTGCTTCTAGAATAACGCCCTCTTTAACCTTCTTCTTCACAATCATCAGCTCTGAGTGTGTAGTTTGAGCGGCTTTAACTTTATCGATTAAAGTCGATTCTACTCGTATATTCGTTTTCTTTATATGGGTCCCTAGAGTCTTTAACACTATCTTAATCATTTGTAAGTTATACAAAATGAGTCTTTGTGTTAACAACATCGCACTCGTAAACGCATACGATCTTCTACTCAACATGTCAGCTACCACGTTTGCTCTTCCACGATGATATTATTGATATAATGGTACGATCGTAATCTTCAACAGCTCGAGTCAACGTCTTTGGCGCATGTTACATTCGTTTTAAGTAAAGAAATATTTGAGGGTTTAAGAAATGGGTTTTTGTACTGGGGTCAATACAAAATTCGATTTCACGCACTAGGGTAGGCAAAGAAGTCTTCAGGAATACGTCAAGAAATTTATTAATGATAGAATTATCATTCAAAACTGTGACCCTCATCCAAGACTTGGATAGTACGTCACATTAATACCTATCAACTTGCCATCGTCATTCATGACATTGCCTACAAAAAGTCTGGCTTCGGTGTATTCCACAAAAGGAAGTTAACAATGAAAGGATCGGGGCTCTTTACTTTTGGATTGATATGACAATGATTGACTTTAGTGGTTTGGTTACTTTGAATTCGTATAACAGGTTGGTTAGGAGTATGAAAGCTAACAACCTTACAAAAATCATGATGAGTAGTTAGCCAATCGATTCCTAAGATCACATCAAAGGCAAGTATTTTCAAAGAGATAAGATCGACAAGTAACGTGAAAGTGTTGATTTGAATCAAACAAGATTTATAAACAGCGGAGGTAACGAAGGTTTCTCTTAACAGAGTTTCAACCGATAAGTCAAAGTCTAATTTCTCCTGAGTTAAATTTAAACGTTGAGCGCAAGCAAGAGAGATAAAAGAATGGGTAGAACCGATATCTAATAAGGTATAGACTTCGCAAGAATTTATAATTAACTAACCCGTGCTAACTTCGTTCGGGTTACTCGCTTTTTGAGGAGTCACGAAAAACGCTCTCCCTTGCACTACCGGCTTTGACTTTTCTGGGACGGCCTTTGGTGCTTCCTTCCCAGCTGGACTTATCTTTGGTGAACGACAAAATCGGGCTAGGTGACCTTCCCTTCCACAGTTGTAACACGCTTTGGACGACATCGCGCAGTTTGGACTGATGTGTCCCTCCCCTCCACATTTTAAGCATATGATAGGTGGTCGTTCTCCTTCTTTAACAACGGGTAATGGTGCTGACGTCTTTCCATCATTGTTGAATCTCCTCTTCTTGAAATATCCATTATTATTGTTTTGGCCATGATTACCACCGAAGTGGTTACCATTTCTGGCATGCTGATTCCCTCCACGCTTATTGTCACCGCTTCGACGACTGCTATCACTAGTATTATCATTTTGCTTTTTGCTTCTCTTTTGGTTGGGTTGACTCATTATCGCTACTCCAATAATCGAGCCCTATTACAACATCTGAATACAAACACAGTTTTTGAGAGATAAGATATTGACGTATCTCAGGTTTCAAACCTCTTAGAAACATTCACGTCATTCTCTCCTCACTATCGACCAAATGGGATGCAAACCGGGACAACTCGGCAAACTTGGCTTCGTACTGCGATACGGTCATGTTATTTTGCTCCAGCTTGATGAAATCTACCTCTTTCATGTGACGAATACTTTTGGGAATGTACTTGTCGTTGAAAAGTTCTTGAAACTTCTCCCAAGACATCTTCAGTGCGGCAGGTTGGGTACGCTTTACATATTCCCACCAAGAATCTTGCCTCCTCTGCAACATAATGAAGGTGGCGAAGGAAAACCTTTTGCTCCTTAGAGCAACCCAAGACATCAAATATCTTGTTGATCTATTTTATCCACGTCTCCGCTTTAAGTGGTTTTGGCTCTCCAAAAAACTCCGGTGGTCCCAGCTCCTTGAACTGTTTGGCGGTGACCGTCAAGAGTTTCCAGTGTTTCCACCGCATTTTGGATGAGAGCCGCCTCTCTGCTTTGATGTTGTATGAATTCTAAAAAACTCCTAAATATAGCGTTGTTCGTCAATTGATCAGTGTTGTTGTTTGCCTGAGGATTTTCGCCTTCCTGATGCACATTATCCTGACTATTGATCTGTGGAGACTCAACGGTCTCCTGTGCTCCATTGCTATTCTCAAAATTCTCGGATGTCATTTTCAAACACTGCCACAAAATAAGGGTTAAATAACATATCACATATTATCCCTATACCCTGACCGACCAATTAAATACCACATAAACTTAGGTAGGTCATACTAGCGAAGGAATTCCTCGTCTCTCCCCTCCTAGTTCTTATGTCACATCTTAGCCAGAGATCATATCCCTAAGCTTTGATACCAACTATTACGCCCCTAAAATAGGTATACATCATCCATCTTAAGTCGTCAGATACATGCTACATAAATCAAATACAACATAATTATACAACTGTCGTGTAAAATACGACAAAACATAAACTAAGAGTTTAAACAAGAATATTGCCTTCTAGATAATATCCACTCTCAATGGAGTCGCCATAGACAGTATACAAACTCAAATTCAGTCCTCATTACATTTATTATCACACTATTTAACAGAATAGTGAGGACTACTAGCTAATACTATCATCCCGGACCATCACTCCATTCCCCAGACTCGTCCCATTTCGTTCTCTCATTTCACGAAGAGAACGGTGAAAGAAAGGTTGAGCTCAACTAGCCCAGTAAGAAATATTATGACTAAGATAATGCAGAATAAATTATCATTAGCCTTCAACAATGTTAAACCGATAAAATACAATAGACATCAAGTTTAATCTGCGGCCGAATAAACAATCCATTAAAAGATTCAAGTAGAGAATAAAATCTACTATCTTTTATGATTTAAAAGGATTTTCATCACTTTTATCGCTGGGACTCAGCTTAATAAATAATCCACATCATCAAATCACCCTTGCACTACGACCAAGGATATTCTTTAGTATCACGACCACAAATTATCCATGCACTACGGGCCAAGGACATTCGTGTATTCATCAATGGTCATGATCATGCCAACAACTATCCATCAATGCACTACGGGCCAATGAGGACTTTTACCACATCATTTGTAACATTACGGTCATGATTATACCGAATAATCCCTGGTCATAATCATACCAAGTCCATCTATGCACTACAGGCCACAGATGACTTTCAACATAATATAAACATGAGGATGATGACAATGATATAAGAATTCAACAAACCAAGTTCACGAATTAATTTGTCCAGGAACCAATAATGTCCAAATTGTCAACATGATACTTCTTTGTAGAGTAAAATTCAAGAATGCTCAGAAGAATATTTCCATGAAAGATACTGGATGAAGCGCAAATATCAAGAATATTGCACTAATTTCATGGAGTATAGAAGTCAAAAATTTAATCAACTAAGTATAATAAAGAATGGAATAACAAAAGAAATCACCATACATGCGATTTGCCAGCATAGACATTATTATTCAACGGAATAATAAATAATCGTAAAACCGGTAAAGCGCAAAATTAAATGCAAGCGGGATGTTTCAACATAATAATAAAGGCGGAACGGAAATAAAGGGAACCATCGGTGTAAATTCAACGAATAAATATTGAAATGGAACCAGGATATTCCAAGGATATTCCATAATGTAATAATAAAGATGGAACCGAATCCTATGTAAACACATAGACATGGATATTCCAACGAAATAATAAAGATAGAATAATAGAAGAATGTCACCAAGTATAGGGTAGCCACAGTTATCTGAGTTATTCAAATGGAATAATAATAAAGAATGGAATAAATGAAAAGTTCTAATCATGAATATAAAAGAAATAATACCCTTACCTTTAAAAGAATGCGGATAAAGGAGTAGTGAGGTAGCAGGCTTCTCTTTTTCTATAGATTTTTTCTCTACAATTTCTCTCTATAATAATTGCTCTATAGCTTTTGTGAATTGGTGAGAAATGAAGGAAGAATGAGCTTCTATTTATAGAAAAATATAGTTTCGATAATTGCACGTTTTGGGCCTCGAAAAATTATAGTACAATACCACCAACTTTTTCTTCCTTTTTAATTTAGTCCTGCAAGAATTATCAAACTTGCACCACCTCCCCTAATAGTAAATAATGTGATTCAATAGTAAATTATGTGACTCAATAGTTCTAGACATGTGAAAATACGAATTACAGTATAGTACCTCCATCTATACCTCTATTTTTAACTTAGTCATGCAAGTATTATCAATCTTGCACCAACTCCCCTAATAGTAACAAGAATGTGAATCAATAGTATACACATGTGAACGAATAGTTATAATCATGTGAAATAATAGCAATCAATTGCTCATTTATCCGTTTAAATACCCGATTGGTCAATATAACCTCCAGACATCAATTTTTATCGAAATAAATGTCGATTTTCACTAACACAAATAATTCCAACACATTGAAACTATTTTTATCAAAAATATAAATTTTGAAATTTCGAAGTTTGACTTTTCCCGAAAAAGTCAATTGTTGACTTTTTGACCAAATAGTGAATCCTGGAAAATTTTGTGTTTATAGACTATTTTTACTAATTTCGTCGTTCCGGACTCAAATATCACGTCCGTGTCTCCAAATTCAACTCCGAACAACATTCATCATTAATATTATAACTCACAATATTTATCAACCAGGTCATTCCCAAGAAAGAGGGGGCTTTCCGATAAGGATTTCTCCCTATTGGCGCGCAATTAGATTATATAACCTCTCCTTGATAGAACTTCTAGATAATGTAAATATTACAATTTATAATATGAATAACTTTGTTGTCTCAATTATTGATTTAATAAAATAACATTTTATGCAGATGATATTGTGATAATAATTGAATCAATAATATGAGAGATATGATGCAGCAATTACTGTAGCAATAATTGAGTATAACTGAGTGACTTATCATGTAAGCATCAATAATCAATATCGTGTTACTACTATGCAACCACGCCAGACATTTTACTTTTACTACTAGAGTAGTTCAAACAGTTTTAACGGTAAAACCTCCGTAGTTATTTTCATAAAAAATATTTTTGTCGTTTTCTAACTACGACAGTACTTCCGTTGTGGGTTCACCAATGATTGTGCCGTCGTACGAATATTCTCGACTAAAAGAATATTCCCCAACCAAACGAATATTATACAACAACTTGTATACTTTGCAAAATTTATAAATACTACCCACAACTATAACACTATAACAAATTTATACCAGAATAAAAAAAAATATTTCAAGAAATTTAAATATTTATTCATAAAATCTGTGGTCTCACAATGAGTTTTTAGATTTTGTCCAAAATGGCGATTTTTGATGTATAGATTAGGAGTTATGAATTTTATGGGAAAAAACTATTTTAAAAGTAAACCCTTATAACTCCTTGTGGTTAACTAATTAGTGAAATTTTTATTGGGAGTACATGTATATAACAGGAGTATACCCTGTAAATTTTGGAATTTTTGGACAAAAGTACAATTTATGATAAATGTCTAAATATTCGGCAGTTTTGGCCATATGAAAAATAGTAAATGAATTTTAAAAATTTCAAGAAAAATATATGTTCAATATAGGACTATATTCTGTTAAATCCCAGAAAAGAAATATTTTTGGGACTGATTTTGTATTTTTCATGAAAATGAACTAGTTATGAGTAAATAAATTAAATATGTTATGTGAAGTAACAAAATTAGAAAATAGGATTTTATGGCTTGGGAATCCTATATAGGGTATATGCAGATTTTTGATGAGGGATTTGATCATTGGTGATGAAATCTTATGAGTATGACATTTTTGAATGATTAAATACATTATTTGGTAAAGTGTAAATAATTGAAATAAATTGTTTATAAGTTTAAGAAGTGATTAAAATATTGTTACAATATTAATAATATTAGATTATGAGTTTATTAAGTGATTGATAATATTTAGATAAATTTTAATATTAGATTATGAGTTTATTAAGTGATTGATAATATTTGGATAAATTTAAAGTCTTTAATATTTATCCTTGTTTTCGTTTGATTAATGCTTATATCATTGTCATCATCCTCATGCTTATATTGTGATGAAAGTCATCTTTGGCTTACGTGCAAACATGGACCGTTGATTATTGATTTTATAATTGTATATCTTTGAACACGTGCAAAGATGGATTTTATTGATTATTGGTTTTATAGTTGTATATATTTGGCTTACGTGCAAAGATGGAATTTGTTGATTATTGATTTTACAATTGTATATCTTTGGGTGATGCGAAAAAGATGGATTTATTAATTATTGGTTTTACTGATTGTATATCTTTGGTTTACATGCAAAGATGGATCATTGATTATTGGTTTTATAGTTGTATATCTTTGGCTTACGTGTAAAGATGAACTATTAATTGATGAGTATCTTTGGCTTTTGTGCATAGATGAAGAACTGCTTATTGGTATGATTATGATCGGGATCATTCTATATATAATCATGACCCGTAATGTTATAGATGATGTGGTAAAAGTCCTCATTGGTCCGTAGTGCATTGATGGACAGTTATTGGTATGATTATAACCAGGGATTATTCGGTATAATCATGACCATTGATGATTACATGAATATCCTTGGCCGTAGTGTAGGGATGATTCGATAATGTGGATTATTTATTAAGCTGAGTCTCAGCGATAAAATATTGATTATACACTTTTAATTCGTAAAAGATAGTAGATATCATGCTCTACTTGACTCTTCTAAAATACAGTTGTATGTCTTTGGCCTGTAGTGCAAAGAATAAATTGTTAATGAATATCTTTGGTCATAGTGCAAAGATGAATTTATTAGTATGATTATGAGCAGGAATTGTGATTTGGTATAACTATGATTTTTGATGTTTCAGATGAAGATAGGTGATGAAAATTATCTTCGTCCTGGGTGCGAAGAGGAATTTAGAATTACAATTATGATTATGAGTTATTCATATGATTGTGGACAGGAATTGTTGATTGATGTTATAGGGATAAAACATTATTGTTGGACTTTTAACATAAAGAAGATAATAGATCTGATGGTCTATTTGACTCTTCTAATGGATTGCTCGTTCCACTGCAACTATGGTTGAAAAGTTTTATCATCTACCATATGTTCTAAATCTCTGATTTATTACTGATGAAGGCTATTGATGATGTAGATTATCTTTAGTCATGATATTCTTTACTGGGCTAGTTGTGCTCACCCTTTTTGCTTCACAATTCCTTTCAAGTAATAAGAGTGTAGCTTGGTCGAGCGGGGGTGACAGGAGAATAGAACGGTGGTCTAAAGCTGTTGAGGTTCTCCTTAAATAATATGGAAATAATTTTATTGAGAAATTTAGATAAGTGTGTCGTATTGTATACGTCATTTGATATTTAATTTTGGTGAACCGAATATGGTGAGATGAACCCAACTCTGGAAGGGTGTTTTGCCACTATCATACAAGATGTCTAATGACATACAATCTCGTGTTATCATAAGACAGGGTTATGCACATCCACTTGCTGAGTATATCTACGAGCACTACCTATATGATCTTGGAGTTTGGTTGAAATATAATTTTCAATTGCAGACAGTGGAGATAGTTATATGTCAAAAGAAGACTCACCATTGGAAAGAACATGATAGTAATTTTCTCGTTCTTCTTTGTGGTCTTAAAATTTTTGCTGCTGTATTTTATATGGCGTTGTAATAATTTGAGTTTGGATATTGTCTACGAGATAATATTATATTAAAACTCACAGCTTATCTGTTGTCGTATTCTGCACGACAGTTCAACAGTTGTATAAATGAAGTTTGTAAATGATTTTTATAGTGTGATATCTGGCGATTCAGAATGGGTCGTGTGGACCTATTTTGGGGGCGTCACAACTTTAATCTTGGCGGGATCTAGCTCAATGCCTCTGTTGCTTACCAAGAATCCCAATAATTTTTTGGATTTGACACCGAAGGCATAGTTGGTTAGATTTAGCTTCAAGTTATATTTGCGAAGCCGGTTGAATAGCTTTCTGAGATGGTCGGCGTGGTCATCTTCTTTTTTGGACTTGACAATGATGTCATCCATATAAACCTCTATCTCTTTGTGCATCATGTTATGGAAGAGGGCCATCATGGCTCGTTGATACGTAGCCCCAGCATTGATAAGGCCAAAAGACAATCGCCTATAGCAGAAGGTTCCCCAGGGGGTGATAAAGGTTGTTTTCTCCCTATCTTCTTCGGCAGCCATAATTTGGTGGTACCCGGCGAAACAGTCGACAATATACATGCCATACTGCGTTGTGTTGTCTATCAGTATGTGGATGAAAGGTACCGGGAAGTTATCTTTGAGACAAGCTTTGTTCAAATCCTGGTAGTCCACGCATACTCGCATCTTCTCTTTGGGCTTAGGCACAAGAACTATGTTGGACAGCCATTTAGGGTAGGTTGATACCATGATAATGCCTGCTTTGAATTGCTTGACAATTTCTTCTTTAACCTTTAGACTCCATTCAGATTTTAGTCTCCTGAGTTTCTGTTTGACAAGCTTGAATCCCTCTTTAATGGGCAGTCGGTGAATGACAATGTTAATAGATAGGCCGACCATGTCTTCATGTGACCATGCAAACACATCCTGGAATTGAGTTAGGAGTTCAATCAAGATTTTTCTTTGGTTTGGGGTAAGGTCGTTGCTTATTTGGATTTCTTTAGGATTTTCTGAGGTTCCGATATTGACGGTGGTGGTTTGATCAAGGTTTGGTTTGGGTTTATCTTTGACCCAGTCTTTGATCTCCTCAGGCACCTCATAGTCATCTATATCCTCTTGATCGATCCCATCAAGTCAAAGTTTAGCTCTACATCAAAGTTGTAGTCACTTTTAAGACTTGACATTTCATCATTGAGGCTAAACAAATCTAAGTTTGGAGTCCTGAAAACAAAATGTTTTCACTTATTTATAAAAATGCTTAATAATATAAAGCATTAATGAAAGCATGACAAAATTAACTACTAGTACTGTGTAACAAAAGTAAGCATCATATAATATCTATACTTCAGGGCAGATGAACTTTCTTCTCTTTTACCCTTTTCGACAGATGCAAGGAGTGGTACTCCAATTGTCCAGGTTCAGGTCTTTATTGACAGCTATGATGAAGGGGTGGTTGACATCCTCCTCCTCTTTGATGATGACCATGACTGAATTTACATCAGGGTCAGTAATTTTCTTTGAACTTTTCTCCTTAGCCCTATTTATGTGAGGGATCAGGATTTGATCTTCTGGATAGTCATCATCTGGGAAATCCTTGATCAGACCCTCAGTATGTGCCAGAAAATGCATCTTTGTAAATCGATCTTGCACTTCTTGTAATAACCTTTCATTCATTTTCGTGCTTTCTGTGACAAGAGCCTGGGTTTCCTTTTCACTGACCGGATTAACCTTAGGAATTAGCATTCCTGATACAACCACAGGAATTTTCTTTGTTGGCTTCACAAATTCTAAATTCGTGAGATCTGTTAGTAGAATGTTGGATGTGTGAACTAGCTGATGCTTGTGAGGGTTCTTATGATTGGATCCATAGCCTAATCCAGCCTTTCCTATCTGACTAGGTATTTGGATTGGATGTTTGATCACTTGATGATTTTTCCCTAGCCCTTGACCAGGACAGAAATCCAAGGACATCATTTCTTTACCGAAGGACATTACTTCGGAAGAAATTCTTGGGTTTAAGGCTGGAGACCCAATAGGTTAATAATGAGTGTTGCTCACTTCAAAGGCTTGAAAATTGGCCGATTTAACTCCTTCATTGAGGTTGATCGGAGGTATGTCACCTTGTACATAGACAAGATATTTTGGTTCTGCATTACCAGTGACCAGATTGCCATTGATGACGTACTTAACTTGTTGGTGAAGGGTGGATGGGACTGCTCCTACCATATGAATCCACGATCTTCTCAACATTAGATTATATCTTGTGGTGATATTCAACACTTGGAATGATATGTAGAAGGTATGTGGACCAATCTCCACTAGAAGTTTAATTTCTCCTACAACATTTCATCGAGACCAATCAAAGGCTCTTATGACTATGTGGTTATTCCGGATTCGACTTGGATTGATCTTCATTCTTTCCAAAGTGTCATATGGACATATGTTCAAGGATGATCCTCCATCTAACAATACTCCTCATATCACATACCTAGAGGATATCAATGCTATGTGTAATGACTTGCAATGACCAATTCCTTCCATCGGTATATCGTCATCAGTGAAGGATATCACATTACTGTGAGGCCCCCAAAATAGGTATACATCACCCATTCTGAGTCATCAAATACATGGTAGAAAATTCAAATACAACTTAATTAATACAACTGTCGTGTAAATACGACAAAACATATGCTTGAGAGTTTAAATACGAATATTGTCTTCTAGACAATATCCATACTCAAATTCAATCTTATTACAATTATTATCACACTATTTCATAGAATAGTGAGGACTACTAAGACACCCATCTTGTGACGCCCCCAAAATAGGTATATATCACCCATCTTGAGTCGCCAAATACATGGTACAAATACAAATAAAAAACTTAATTATACAATTGTCGTGTAAAATACGACAAAACATAACTGAGATTTTAAATAGGGATATTGCCTTCTAGACAATATCCATTCTCAAATAGAGTCCTCGTTACATTTATTATCACACTATTTTATAGAATAGTGAGGACTACTAAGACACCATCTCGGACCATCACTCCGTTCCCCGATTAGTCCCAGCTACGTTCTCATTTCCTGAAGAGAACAGTGAAAGAAAGGGTGAGCTCAACTAGCCCAGCAAGAAATATTATGACTAAGATAATGCAAAATAAATTATCATTAGCCTTCAACAATGTTAAACTAATAAAATACAATAGACATCAAGTTTAACTGCAGCGGATCAAGCAATCCATTAAAATGGGCCATCATTTAGCAGCTTTAACTTTATCAATTAAAGTCGGTTCTACTCGTATATTCGCCATCATCACGTGGGTCCCTGGAGTCTTTATCTCTATCTCCATCCTTTGCAAGTCACACAAAATGGGCCTTTGCATTGACAATATCGCACTCGTACCCGCATATGATCTTCTACTCAATGCGTCAGCTACCACGTTTGCTTTTCCAGGATGGTATTGGATGGTATGATCATAATCTTTCAACAGTTCAAGCCAACGTCTTTGTCGCATGTTGAGTTCCTTTTGAGTGAAGAAATATTTAAGGCTTTTATCATCCGTAAAGATCTCCACTTTCTCCCCATACAAGTAATGCCTCCAAATCTTTAGTGCGAAGACAACAGCTGCCAACTCTAGATCATGAGTAGGATAATTCCTCTCATATTCTTTGAGTTGTCGTGAGGCATAGGCTATGACTTTCCCATGTTGCATGAGAACACATCCTAACCCTTTGCTTCAAAACATCACCGTTGATGACAAATCCCTCCGAACCAGATGGTATTGTCAGAACAGGTGCTGAAATGAGTCTCCTCTTGAGTTCTTGAAAACTCTTCTCACATTCCTCGCTCCAACCGAACTTTGTATCTTTCCGAGTCAGCTGAGTTAGTGGAGTAGCGATTCGAGAAAATCCTTCCATGAATCTCCGATAATAACCAGCTAAACCGAGAAAGCTACGTACTTCGGTCACTGATTTAGGTTGCTCCAAACTTTGAATAGCTTCAATCTTTGCCGGGTCAACAGATATTCCATGACTTGATACCACGTGCCCAAGGAATGCTACTTCCTCGAGCTAGAACTCGCATTTCTTCAACTTGGTATAAAGCTTATATTCACGAAGCTTTTGGATTATCAGCCTCAAGTGTTGCTCATGATCTTCACGAATTTTGGAATAAATAAGGATGTCATCAATAAAGATGACCACAAAGTGATCTAAATATTCCTTGAATACTCGGTTCATCATATCCATGAAGGCAGAAGGAGCATTAGTCAATCCAAAAGACATGAATAGGAATTCATAATGCTCGTACCGAGTTCTGAAAGCCGTCTTTAGAATGTCATCGGTTCTAATCTTCAACAGGTGATATCCGGAACGAAGATCAATCTTTGAAAAGAATTTGGCTCCTTGCAACTGGTCAAACAGGTCATCAATACGTGGCAATGGGTACCTATTTTTGATGGTGACATGATTCAACTCCCAATAATTAATACAAAGTCGCATACTCCCATCTTTCTTCTTCACGAATAGAACAAGAGCACCCCAAGGAGAAGTACTAGGACGAATAAATCCAATGTCTAACAATTCCTGTAGTTGGGTCTTTAACTCCTGAAGTTCAATAGGAGCCATTCGATATGGGGCTTTGGAAATGGGTTTTGTACAAGATTCAAGGTCGATACAAAATTCAATTTCACGCTCTGGGGGTAGGCCAGGAAGTTCTTCAGGGAATACGTCAGAAAATTCATTAACAATAGAAATATCATTCAAAACTGACGCATTTTTGTTTAGATCTGTGACATGAGCTAAGAAAGCTTGACATCCATTTTTCAATAAACGAATAGCTTTATGACTTGAGATGACAGTGATTGATTTTAATGGTTTGGTTGCTTGAATTCGCATAATAGGTTGATTAGGAATATGAAAGCTAACAACCTTACGAAAATAATCAATTTTTGCATGATGAGTAGTTAACCAATAAATCCCTAGAATCACATCAAATGCAAGTATTTTCAAAGAAATAAGATCGACAGGTAATGTGCGGTTACCAATTTGAAACAAACAAGACTTATAAACCGTGGATGTAATGAAGGTTTCTCCCAACGGAGTTAAACCGTGGATGTAATGAAGGTTTCTCCCACGGAGTTTCAACAGATAAGTCAAAGTCTAATCTCTCTGGAGTCAAATTTAAACGTTGAGTGCAAGTAGGAGAAATGAAAGAATGGGTAGAACTGGTATTAAATAAGGTATAAACTTCGCTAGAGTTTATGATAAGCTTACCCGTGATGACCTTGTTCGGGTTCCTTGCTTTCTGGAAGGTTATAACAAACTCTCTCCCTTGTACTACCGGCTTTGACTTTTCTGGGACGGCCTTTGATGCCTCCATCCCAGCTGGACTTGTCTTCGGTGCATGACAAAATCGGGCCAGATGACCTTCTCTTCCACAGTTGTAACATGCTTTGGATGGCATCACACAGTTGGGACTGATGTGTCCCTCTACTCCACACTTGAAGTATATGATAGGTGGTCGTTCTCCTTCCTTAACGACAGGTGCTGATGTTGATGTCTTTCCATCATTGTTGAATCTCCTCTTTTTGAAATGTCTATTCTTATTATTTTGGCCATGATTACCACCGAAGTGGTTACCATTTTTGGCATGTTGATTCCCTCCACGCTTATTATCACCGCTTCGATGACTGTTCTCACTGGTATTATCATTTTGCCAGTTGCTCTCTTTTGGTTGGGTTGACTCATTATCACGCTCCAATAACTGAGCCCTATTAACAACATCTGAATATAAACACAGTTTATGAGAGATAAGATATTGACGTATCTCAGGTTTCAAACCTCTTAAAAATATTCGCGTCATTCTTTCCTCATTATCAACCAAATGGGACACAAACCGGGACAACTCGGCAAACTTGGCTTCGAACTGCGATACGGTCATGTTGTTTTGTTCCAGCTTGATGAACTCTACCTCTTTCATGTGATGAATACTTTCGGGAAAGTACTTGTCGTTGAACAGTTCCTGGAACTTCTCCCAAGACATCTTCAGTGCGGCAGGTTGAGTATGTTTTACAGATTCCCACGAGTAATATGCCTCTGCACGCAACATGAAGGTGGAAAAAAGAACCTTTTGTTCCTCGGAGCATCCCAAGACATCAAATATCTTGTTGATCTGCTTAATCCTCGTCTTCTCCTTAAGTGGTTTTGGCTCTCCAAAAAACTTCAGTGGTCCCAGTTCCTTAAACTGCTTCGCGGTGACCGTCCGAGAGTTGCCAGTGTTTTCACCTGCATTTTGGACAGGAGCCGCTCTCGCCTGATGTTGCATGAATTGCATAAAGCCTCTGAACATTCATCATTTGGCCAATGTTGTTGTTTGCATGAGGAATATCTCCTTCCTGATGCACATTATCCTGATTATTGATCTGTGGAGACTTAACGGTCTCCTGTGCTCCATTGATAATCTTAACATTCTCGGATGTCATTTTCAAATACTGCCACAAAACAAGAGTTAAATAACATATCACATATTATCCATATACTCGGCCGACCAATTAAATACCAAATAAACTTAGGTAGGTCATACTAGCGAAAAAAATTCCCCGCCTCCCTCCTAGTTCTTATCTCACATCTCACCCGAGGATCATATCCTAAGCTTTGATACTAATCTGTGGCGCCCCAAAATAGGTATATACATCACCCATCTTGAGTCGCCAAATACATGGTACAAATACAAATAAAAAACTTAATTATACAATTATCGTGTAAAATACGACAAAACATAACTGAGATTTTAAACAGGGATATTGCCTTCTAGACAATATCCATTCTCAAATAGAGTCCTCGTTACATTTATTATCACAATATTTTACAGAATAGTGAGGACTACTAAGACACCATCTCGGACCATTACTCCGTTCCCCGACTAGTCCCAACTACATTCTCATTTCCTGAAAAGAACAGTGAAAGAAAGGGTGAGCTCAACTAGCCCAGCAAGAAATATTATGACTAAGATAATGCAAAATAAATTATCATTAGCCTTCAACAATGTTAAACTGATAAAATACAATAGACATCAAGTTTAACTGCAGAGGATCAAGCAATCCATTAAAAGAGTCAAGTAAAGAATAAAATCTACTATCTTTTATGATTTAAAAAGTTTTTCATCACTTTTATCACGGAGACTCGACAATAAATAATCCACATCATCCCCTTTTCTGACCAAGGATATTCATTAAGGTCACGACCACAAATTCCATGCACTACGGGCGAAGGATATTTGTGTATTCATCAATGATCATGATCATGCCAACAATCATCCATCAATGCACTACGGGCCAATGAGGACTTTTACCACATCATTTGTAATATTACGGTCCATGATTACAATCGAATAATCCTCGGTCATAATCATACCAAGTCCATCCATGCTCTACTGAGCCACGATGACTTTAAAAAAAATATAAACATGAGGATGATGACAATGATATAAGAATTCAATAAAACAAGTTCAAGAATTAAGTTATTTAAGAACTAATAACGTCCAAATTGTCAACATGATACTTCTTTGTAAAGTAAAATTCAAGAATGCTAAGAAGAATATTTCCATGAAAAGATATTGGATGAAGCGCAAATATCAAGGATATTCCACTAATTTAATGGAGTATAGAAGTCAAAATTTTAACCAACTGAGTATAATAACGAATGGAATAACAAAAGAAATCACCATGCATGCGGTGCTTCGCGATGATGAGTTATTCCAACGAGAATAATAATAACGGAACCAAAGTCGTGTGAAATTCACAAGCGGGGATGTTCCAACAGAATAATAAGTAATGAAATAACAACAGAAATCACCATGCATGCGGTACTTCTCATAGAGAGGTTATTCCAACAGAATAATAATAACGGAACCAAGTCCGGCGTAAAACGCATGAGTGATGTTCCAACGAGAATAATAAAAAGATTTTAACCAGTCCCGTAAAAGCCTGAGCGAGGATGTTCTAACGTAATAATAAAGACGCGAACCAGTCCGCGTAGAAAGCACAGACCGATGTTCCAACAGAATAATAAAGATAGAATAATAGAAGAATGTCACCAAGTATAGGGTAGCCCGCTTATACAGGTTATTCCAACAAAATAATAAGAAATGGAATAATGTAAGTTCTCTTCATGAATACAAAAGAATAATATCCCTTACAGTAAAAGAAATGGATATAGAAAAGAAAGGTAGCGTACTTCTCTTTTTCTTTCTCTCTAAAATTTTCTCTCTCAGAGTTCAATTGAATTCGTAAAAAAATAATGAAGGAATGAGCTTCTATTTATAGAAAAATGGAATGCATAGTAACTAACTCATGAACCGTCCAGATTGATTTAATCTGACGGTCCATATTTAAAGCAAAATCTTTTAAATAAAATATAATATATTCTATTTATAATCTAATAAAATGAAAAACTTTATAAAAAGATTATACTATACAAAACACTATGCAACACTATGCAGGCACTATGCAACACTATGCATAATAAAATATAATATATTCTAATTATTGTCTAATAAAATGAATAACTTTATAAAAGTATTCTGTTTTATATAAAAAAGATTTTACTATTAGCCTAATAAAATGAATAACTTTATAAAAGTATTTTGTTTTATATAAAAAGCTTTTTTGTTTTATTACGTTAATAATACGAATAAAACAAAACTTCATCATCATATAAAATATCGACAATAATTGAATCAAACTGAGTGACTTCTCA
Organism: Panax ginseng; assembly: GCA_020205605.1. Lineage (NCBI taxonomy): Eukaryota > Viridiplantae > Streptophyta > Magnoliopsida > Apiales > Araliaceae > Panax > Panax ginseng. The sequence goes on from CM035149.1 coordinate 94,472,563, forward strand.
CCTAAGCATCAATAATCAATACCGTGTGCTACTATACAACCACGCGTATTACTATATTTTTACTACCAAGTAGTTTAACGGTATCAACGGTAAAACTTCCGCCGTTATTTCAATAAAATATTTTTGTCGTTTTCTCAATCCGACAATAATTTTGTTGTGGGGTCCACCAATAATTGTGCCGTCGTACGAATATTTCCTGTTTAAAACGAATATTCCCCGACCAATCGAATATTATATAACAACTTGCGTACTTTGCAAAATTTATAATTATTACCCACAACTATAACATTATATCATAATATTCAAAAATGATAATTATAGAAAATTCATCTTTATTCATAAAGTTGGGGTCTTACACATCTGGACCGTCACTCCGTTCCCCGACTAGTCCCAGTTATATTCTCATTTCCTGAAGAGAACAATGAAAGAAAAGGGGTGAGCTCAACTAGCCCAGTAAGAAATATTATGACTAAGATAATGCAAATAAATTATCATTAGACTTCAACAGTGTTAAACTGATAGAATATAACAACATCAAATTTAACTGCAGCGGAATAAGCAATCCATTAAAAGAGTCAAGTAGAGAATAAAATCTACTATCTTTTATGATTTAAAAGGTTTTTCATCACTTTTATCGTTGAGACTCATCTTAATAAATGAACCACATCACTGAATTATCCATGCACTACGAGCCAAGGATATTCATTATTATAACCAGTTGGTCATGTTCATCTCAACAACTGTCCATCAATGCACTACGGGGCAATGAGGATTTTTACCACATCATTCATTACATTACGGTCATAATTATACCGAATAATCCCTGGTCATAATCATACCAAGTCCATCTATGCACGTAAGCTAAAGATGACTTTCATCACAATATAAACATGAGGATGATGACAATGATATAAGAATTCAATAAAACAAGTTCAAGAATTAATTTATCTAAGAACCAATAACTTCCAAATTATCAACATGATACTTCTTTGTAGAGTAAAATTCAAGAATGCTCAGAAAAATATTTCCATGAAAAGATACTGGATGAAGCGCAAATATCAAGGATATTCCACTAATTTCATGGAGTATAGAAATCAAAACATTAACCAACTGAGTATAATAAAGAATGGAATAACAAAAGGAATCACCAAACATGCGATAGACCGCACATACAGGTTATTCCAACAGAATAATAAATAATGGAACCAGGTCATACGTAACGCACAGATAGGATATTCCAACAGAATATTAAGTAATGGAACCAGGTCTTGCATAAAACACAGACAGGATGTTCCAATAGAATGATAAATAATGGAACCAGGTCATGCGTAAAGCACAGACAGGTTGTTCCAACAGAATGATAAAGAATGGAATAATAGAAGAGTTTCACCATGTATGCGAAAGATTGCATAGAGCAGTTATTCCGACATAATGATAAAGAATGGAATAATGTAAGAATTTCACCAAGTATAGGGTAGCTCACAGCGTATCTGAGTTATTCCAATGAATAATAAAGAATGGAATAACGAAGTTCTCTTCATGAAGACAAAAGAAAGAAATAATACCCTTACCTTAATAGGAGATTGAATCTGCGGTAGTGTAGTAATGTAATACTCTTCTTCTTTCTCTCTTATTCTCTCTATACTTTCTCTTTCTATAGCTTGAATGAATTCGTGAAAAATAATGAAGAACTAGGCCTCTATTTATTGATGATTTCTAGTTTAGCTCTTGTAATGTGAAAAGGCAAGTGGCTTGACGACTGGTGATGTGAAAAGAAAAGTGGTTTGACCCCTGTAATGTGAAACACCAAGTGGTTTGACGCCTGTAATGTGAAACACCAAGTGGTTCAACACCTGTAATGTGAAACGACAATTGGTTCGACACCTGTAATGTGAAACGACAATTGGTTCGACGCCTGTAATGTGAAACGACAATTGGTTTGATGTCTGGTAAAGGCAATTACTATTGGCGAAAGAGACTCTTAGATGATGACATATGGGCCCACATAGAATAAACCCAACTTACCACAAACATCTCATAATAGACTTCTTATTTACTTCAAGGATTGAATAAATATTACCACAAATCATTTTATTTTTAATCAACACATACTTAATCTTTCAACAATTATTCATCATTAATATTATAACTTGTCATCTCAATTATTGATTTAATAATATAACATATTATACAGATGATACTGTGACAATAATTGAATCAATAATATAAGAGATATGATGCAGCAATTATTGTGGCAATAATTGAGTATAATTGAGTGACTTCTTACGTAAGCATCAATAATTAATACCGTGTGCTACTATACAATCACGCGTATTACTGTACCTTTATTACCGGGTATTTCAATAGTTAACGGTAAAACTTCCGCCATTATTTTTATAAAAGATAAATTTGTCGTTTTCTAACTTTCGAATAATAATTACATTGTGGGGTCCACCAATGATTGAGTCGTCGTATCTAATATTCCCAAACAAAAAAGAATATTCTCCCACCAAACGAATATTTTATAACAACTTGCTTACTTTACAAAATTTATATATATTACCCACAACTATATCATTATATCAAATCCACACCATAATATTCAAAATAATATTTTAGAGAAAATTAATCTTTATTCATAAAAGTTGGGGTCTTACAACCTCGCCTTCTTATGAAATTTCGTCCTCAAAATTAGGGTACATACCTGGTATAACGAAGAGGTGAGGATACCTTGATTTCATTTCAGATTCTAACTCCCAAGTCATTTCCTCAACATCGTGATTTCTCCACAAAACTTTGACTTGGGGTATAACTTTGGAGCGTAGAATATGTTCCTTCTTATCCGAGATTTTAACAGGAACCTCTTCATACATTAAATCTTCCGCTATTTCATCCGGTTCTAACTCAATAATGTGGTTCGGGTCCTCCACATATTTGCGTAACATGGATATGTGAAAAACGTTATGAACATGAGACATACACAAGCGGTAAAGCGAGTCTATAGGCTACGGTTCCTACTCTCATCAAGGATTTCAAATGGGCCAATGAATCGAGGATTAAGCTTTCCTCTTTTTCCAAATCTTGTAACTCCTTTCCATGGAGCAACACGTAACAACACATGTTCTCCAACATTGAATTCCACGTCCTTTCGATGAAGATCAGCATAACTCTTTTGTCAATCTTGTGAGGTTTTTATACGTTGGCGGATCATTTGAATCTTCTCCGTAGTCATACGTACTAATTTCGGTCCCAACAACGTTGCTTTACCCACCTCATCCCAGTATACTGGAGAACGACATTTGCGTCCATACAACGTCTTGAATGGAGCCATGTCGATACTTTCTTGATAACTGTTGTTGTAGGAGAATTCCACCAATGGCAAGAACTTGTCCCAACTTCCTTTGAAGTCAAGGACACAGAGTCTTAATAGATCTTCAAGAGTTTGAATAGTCCTCTCTGATTGTCCATCTGTTTGAGGATGATATGCCGAACTAAATCATAAATCCGTGCCCATAGCTTTTTGCAAACTAACCCAAAATCGTGAAGTGAATCTTGGGTCTCGATCAGAAACTATGGATACTGGCATACCATGCAGTCTTACAATCTCATTTATATAAATATAAGCAAGACGTTCAAGTGTATAAGTTTCTCGTATAGGGCAAAAAATGAGCAAACTTGGTCAATCTATCAACAATGACCCAAATCGCATCAATGCCTTGAGAAACCTTGGGAAGACCAGTAACGAAATCCATGGTAATGCGCTTCCACTTCCATTCTGGAATTTCAAGTGGTTGCAATGGACCTTTTGGCACTTGATGCTCCGCCTTGACTTGTTGACAAGTTAGACACCTTGAGATGAACTCCGCTATCTCTCTCTTCATATTGCTCCACCAAAATGTATGTCGAGGATCACGATACATTTTGGTACTCCCAGGATGGATTGCAAATGGTGTGTTGTGCGCCTCCATCATGATCTTATACTTCAAATCAAAGTCGTTAGGAACACAAAGTCTGGAGTTGACTCTAAGTATTCCTTCTTCATCGATTCTTGCTTCCGGAATAACACCTTCTTGCATTTTCTTCTTCTTCATGCGCACGCCGGTGTCCAGTGCGTAGCTTGAGCAACTTTAACTTTATCGATTAAAGTCGGTTCTACTCGTATATTTACCATCATCACGTGGGTCCCTGGAGTCTTTATCTCTATCTCCATCCTTTGCAAGTCAGACAAAATGGGCCTTTGCGTTAATAATATCGCACTCGTACCCGCATATGATCTTCTACTCAATGCGTCAGCTACCACGTTCACTTTTCCATGACGGTATTGAATGGTATGATCATAATATTTCAACAGTTCAAACCAACGTCGTTGTCGCATATTGAGTTCCTTTTGGGTGAAGAAATATTTGACGCTTTTATGATCCGTAAAGATCTCCACCTTCTCCCCATACAGGCAATGCCACCAGATTTTAAGTGCGAAAACAACAACTGCCAACTCTAAATAATGAGTAGGATAATTCCTCTTATATTCTTTGAGTTGTCGTGAGGCATAGGCTATGACTTTCGCATGTTTCATGAGAACACATCCTAAACCCTTGCCTGAACATCACTATAGATGACAAATCCTTCCGATCCAGACGATATTGCCAGAACAGGTGCCGAAATGAGTCTCCTCTTGAGTTCTTGAAAACTCTTCTCACATTCCTTGGTCCAACCGAATTTTGTATCTTTCCGAGTCAGCTGAGTTAATGGAATAGCGATTCGAGAAAACCTTTTTACGAATCTCCGATAATAACTAGCTAAGCCGAGAAAGCTACGTATTTTAGTCACTGATTTAGGTTGCTCCCAGCTTTGTATTGCTTCAATCTTTGCTGGGTCAATAGATACTCCATATTTTGACACCATGTGCCCAAGGAATGCTACTTCCTCAAGCTAGAACTCGCATTTCTTTAGCTTGGCATATAGCTTGTTTTCACGAAGCCTTTCAAGTATCAGCTTCAAATGGTGCTCATGATCTTCACGACTTTTGGAATAGATGAGGATGTCATCAATAAAGACAACAACAAACTGATCCAAATATTCCTTGAATACTCGATTCATTATATCCATGAAAGCAGCAAGAGCATTAGTCAATCCAAAAGACATGACTAAAAATTCATATAATGCACGATCGAAGTTCGGCGGCGCTTTGAAATATCCTCGCTTAATCTTCACGGATGATATCCCTAACAAAAAGATCAATCTTTGAAAAGAATTGTGCTCCTTGCAACTGGTCGAACAGGTCATCAATGCGAGGTAACAGATACCTATTCTTGATGGTGACATGATTTAACTCCTGAAATCAACACAAGTCGTTCCATCTTTCTTCTTCACGAATAGAACAGGAGCACCCCAAGGAGATGTACTAGGACGAATGAAACCGATGTCTAACAATTCCTGTAGTTGGGTTTTTAACTCCTGAAGTTCAATAGGAGCCATTCGATATGGGGCTTTGGAAATGGGTTTTGTACCAGATTCAAGGTCGATACAAAATTCAATTTCACGCTCTGGGGGTAGGCCAGGAAGTTCTTCAGGGAATACGTCAGAAAATTCATTAACAATAGAAATATCATTCAAAACTGACGCATTTTTGTTTAGATCTGTGACATGAGCTAAGACATCTTGACATCCATTTTTCAATAAACGAATAGCTTTATGGCTTGAGATGACAGTGATTGATTTTAATGGTTTGGTTGCTTGAATTCGCATAATAGGTTGATTAGGAATATGAAAGCTAACAACCTTACGAAAATAATCAATTTTTGCATGATGAGTAGTTAACCAATCAATCCCTAGAATCACATCAAATGCAAGTATTTTCAAAGAAATAAGATCGACAGGTAATGTGCGGTTACCAATTTGAAACAAACAAGACTTATAAACCGTGGATGTAATGAAAGTTTCTCCCAACAGAGTTTCAACAGATAAATCAAAGTCTAATCTCTCCGAAGTCAAATTTAAACGTTGAGTGCAAGTAGGAGAAATGAAAGAATGGGTAGAACTGGTATTAAATAAGGTATAAACTTCACTAGAGTTTATGATAAGCTTACCCGTGATGACCTTGTTCGGGTTCCTTGCTTTTTGGGAGGTTACAACAAACGCTCTCCCTTGCACTACCGGCTTTGACTTTTCTGGGACGGCCTTTGATGCCTCCATCCCAGCTGGACTTGTCTTCGGTGCATGACAAAATCGGGCCAGATGACCTTCTCTTCCACAGTTGTAACATGCTTTGGATGGCATCACACAGTTGGGACTGATGTGTCCTCTCCTCCACACTTGAAGCATATGATAGGTGGTCGGTTCTCCTTCCTTAACGACAGGTGCTGATGTTGACGTCTTTCCATCATTGTTGAATCTCCTCTTTTTGAAATGTCTATTCTTATTATTTTGGCCATGATTACCACCGAAGTGGTTACCATTTTTGGCATGTTGATTACCTCCACGCTTATTATCACCGCTTCGATGACTGTTCTCACTGGTATTATCATTTTGCCAGTTGCTCTCTTTTGGTTGGGTTGACTCATTATCACGCTCCAATAACTGAGCCCTATTAACAACATCTGAATATAAACACAGTTTATGAGAGATAAGATATTGACGTATCTCAGGTTTCAAACCTCTTAAAAACATTCGCGTCATTCTCTCCTCATTATCAACCAAATGGGATGCAAACCGGGACAACTCGGTAAACTTGGCTTCGTACTGCGATACGGTCATGTTATTTTGTTCCAGCTTAATGAACTCTACCTCTTTCATGTGATGAATACTTTCGAAAAAGTACTTGTCGTTGAACAGTTCCTGGAACTTCTCCCAAAACATCTTCAGTGCGGCAGGTTGAGTACGTTTTACAGATTCCCACCAGTAATCTGCCTCTACACGCAACATGAAGGTGGAAAAAGGAACCTTTTGCTCCTTGGAGCATCCCAAGACATCAAATATCTTGTTGATCTGCTTAATCCACGTCTTCTCCTTAAGTGGTTTTAGCTCTCCAAAAAACTCTGGTGGTCCCAGTTCCTTAAACTGCTTCGCGGTGACCATCCGAGAGTTTCCAGTGTTTCCACCTGCATTTTGGACAGGAGCCGCTCTCGCCTGATGTTGCATGAATTGCATAAAGCCTCTGAACATTCCATCATTCATCATTTGGCCAGTGTTGTTGTTTGCATGAGGAATGTCTCCTTCCTGATGCACATTATCCTGATTATTGATCTGTGGAGACTTAACGGTCTCTTCTGCTCCATTGATAATCTCAACATTCTTGGATGTCATTTTCAAATACTGCCACAAAACAAGAGTTAAATAACATATCACATATTATCCCTATACTCTGACCGACCAATTAAATACCAAATAAACTTAGGTAGGTCATACTAGCGAAAGAATTCCCCGTCTCTCCCCTCCTAGTTTTTATCTCACATCTCAGCCAGGGATCATATCCCTAAGCTTTGATACCAACTGTGACGCCCCCAAAATAGGTATACATCACCCATCTTGAGTCGCCAAATACATGGTACAAATACAAATAAAAAACTTAATTATACAATTGTCGTGTAAAATACGACAAAACATAACTGAGATTTTAAACAGGGATATTGCCTTCTAGACAATATCCATTCTCAAATAGAGCCTCGTTACATTTATTATCACACTATTTTACAGAATAGTGAGGACTACTAAGACACCATCTCGGACCATCACTCCGTTCCCCGACTAGTCCCAGCTACATTCTCATTTCTTGAAGAGAACAGTGAAAGAAAGGGTGAGATCAAGTAGCCCAGCAAGAAATATTATGACTAAGATAATGCAAAATAAATTATCATTAGCCTTCAACAATGTTAAACTGATAAAATACAATAGACATCAAGTTTAACTGCAGCGGATCAAGCAATCCATTAAAAGAGTCAAGTAAAGAATAAAATCTACTATCTTTTATGATTTAAAAAGTTTTTCATCACTTTTATCGCTGAGACTCAGCTTAATAAATAATCCACATCATCCCTGCACTACGGCCAAGGATATTCATTAGGGTCACGACCACAAATTCCGTGCACTATGGGCCAAGGATATTTGTGTATTCATCAATGGTCATGATCATGCCAACAACTGTCCATCAATGCACTACGGGCCAATGAGGACTTTTACCACATCATTTGTAACATTACGGTCATGATTACAATCAATAATCCTCGGTCATAATCATACCAAGGCCATCCATGCTCTACGAATACACGATGACTTTAAAAAAAATATAAACATGAGGATGATGACAATGATATAAGAATTCAATAAAACAAGTTCAAGAATTAAGTTATTTAGGAACTAATAACGTCCAAATTGTCAACATGATACTTCTTTGTAAAGTAAAATTCAAGAATGCTAAGAAGAATATTTCCATGAAAAGATACTGGATGAAGCGCAAATATCAAGGATATTCCACTAATTTCATGGGGTAGGCCAGGAAGTTCTTCAGCGAATACGTCAGGAAATTTATTAACAATAGAAATATCATTCAAGACTGACGTATTTTTATTTAATTCAGTGACATGGGCTAAGAAGGCATGACATCCATTTTTTATTAAACGAATGGCTTTGTGGCTTGAAATGACGGTGATTGATTTTAATGGTTTGGTTTCTTGAATTCGCATAATAGGTTGGTTAGGAATATGAAAGCTAACAACCTTACGAAAATAATCAATTTTTGCATGATGAGTAGTTAACCAATCAATCCCTAGGATCACATCAAATGCAAGTATTTTCAAACAAATAAGATCGACAGGTAACGTGCGGTTGCTAATCTGAACTAAACAAGACTTATAAACAGTGGATGTAATGAAGGTTTCTCCCAACAGAGTTTCAACAGATAAGTTAAAGTCCAATTTCTCTGGAGTCAAATTAAACGTTGAGCGCACGTAGGAGAAATAAAAGAATGGGTAGAACCGGTATCAAATAAGGTATAGACTTCGCTAGAGTTTATGATTAACTTACCCGTGATCACCTCGTTCGGATTCCTCGCTTTTTGGGAGGTTACGACAAACGCTCTCCCTTGAACTACCAGTTTTGTCTTGTCTGGGACTGCCTTTGATGTCTCTATCCCAGCTGGGCTTGACTTTGGTGCACGACAAAATCGGGCTAGGTGACCTTCTTTTCCACAATTGTAACATGCTTTGGACTGCTGCGTACAGTTTGGACTGATGTGTCCCTCCTGTCCGCATTTGAAACATACGACCGGTGGTCGTTCTCCTTCTTTAACAATAGGTGTTGGTCCTGACATCTTTCCATCATTATTAAATCTCCTCTTCTTAAAATTTCCACTTCTATTATCTTGGCCATGATTACCACCGAAGTGGTTACCATTTCTGGCATGTTGATTTCCTCCACGTTTGTTGTCACCGCGTCGATGACTACTACCACTGGTATTATCGACTTATCGGCTGCTCTCTCTTGGTTGGGTTAACTCATTATCGCACTCTAATAACTGAGCCCTATTTACAATATCTGAATACAAACACAGTTTATGAGAGATAAGATATTGACTTATCTTGGGTTTCAAACCTCTTAGAAACATTCGCGTCATTCTTTCCTCATTATCAACCAAATAGGATGCAAACCGAGATAATTCGGCAAACTTGGCTTCGTACTATGACACGGTCATGTTGTTTTACTCCAACTTGATAAACTCTACCTCTTTCATGTGACGAATACTTTTGGGAAAGTACTTATCGTTGAACAATTCTTGGAACTTCTCCCAAGTCATCTTCAGTGCGGCAGGTTGAGTACGCTTTACAGATTCCCACCAGTAATCTGTCTCTGCTCACAACATGAAGGTGGCAAAGGGAACCTTTTGCTCCTCGGAGCATCCCAAGACATCAAATATCTTGTTAATCTGCTTTATCCACGTCTCCTCCTTAAGTGATTTTGGCTCTCCAAAAAACTCCGGTAGTCCTAGTTCCTTAAACTGCTTGGCGGTGACCGTCCGAGAGTTGCCAGTGTTTCCACCTGCATTTTGGACAGGAGCCGTTCTCCCCTGATGTTGCATGAATTGCATAAAGCTTCTGAACATCCCATCATTCGTCATTTGATCGGTATTGTTGTTTATATGAGGATTATGGTCTTCTGGATGCACATTATCCTGGGTATTAATCGTTGGTGACTCAACGATCTCATGTGCTCCATTGCTTATCTCAATATTCTCGGATGTCATTTTCAAATATTGCCATAAAACAAAGGCTAATTGACATGCCACATATTATCCCTATACTCTGACCGACCAATTAAATAACAAATAAGCTTAGGTAGGTCATACTAGCGAAGGAGTTACCCGTCTCTCCCCTCCTAGTTCTAGTCTCACATCTTAGCCAGGGATCATATTCCTAAGCTCTGATACCAACTGTGATGCCCCCAAAATAGGTATACATCACCCATTCTGAGTCGTCAAATACATGATACAATATTCAAATACAACTTAATTAATACAACTGTCGTGTAAATATGACAAAACATATGCTGAGAGTTTAAATACGAATATTGTCTTCTAGACAATACCCATACTCAAATTCAATCTTATTACAATTATTATCACACTATTTCATAGAATAGTGAGGACTACTAAGACACCCATCTGGACTGTCACTCCGTTCCCCGACTAGTCCAAGCTATATTCTTATTTCCTGAAGAGAATAATGAAAGAAAAGGGGTGAGCTCAACTAGCCCAGTAAGAAATATTATTACTAAGATAATGCAAATATACTATCATTCGCCTTCAACAGTGTTAAACTGATAGAATATAACAACATCAAATTTAACTGCAGCGGAACAAGCAATCCATTAAAAGAGTCAAGTAGAGAATAAAATCTACTATCTTTTATGATTTAAAAGGTTTTCATCACTTTTATCGTTGAGACTCAGCTTAATAAATGAACCACATCACTGAATTATCCATGCACTACGAGCCAAGGATATTCATTATTATCACCAGTTGGTCATGTTCATCTCAACAACTGTCCATCAATGTAGTACGGGCCAATGAGGATTTTTACCACATCATTCATTACATTACGGTCATGATTATACCAAATAATCCCTGGTCATAATCATACCAAGTCCATCTATGCACGTAAGACAAAGATGACTTTCATCACAATATAAGCATGAGGATGATGACAATGATATAAGAATTCAATAAAATAAGTTCAAGAATTAATTTATCTAGGAACCAATAACGTCCAAATTGTCAACATGATACTTCTTTGTAGAGTAAAATTCAAGAATGCTTAGAAGAATATTTCCATGAAAAGATACTGGATGAAGCGCAAATATCAAGGATATTCCACTAATTTCATGGAGTATAGAAATCAAAACTTTAACCAACTGAGTATAATAAAGAATGGAATAACAAAAGAAATCACCAAGCATGCGATAGACCGCACAGACAGGTTATTCCAATAGAATAATAAATAATGGAACCAGGTCATATGTAACGCACAGACATGATATTTCAACAGAATATTAAATAATGGAACCAGGTCTTGCGTAAAGCACAGACAGGATGTTCCAACAGAATGATAAATAATGGAACCAGGTCATGCGTAAAGCACAGACAGGTTGTTCCAACAGAATGATAAAGAATGGAATAATAGAAGAGTTTCACCATGTATGCAGTACTTCGCATAGACAGGTTATTCCAACATAATGATAAATAATGAAATAACAGAAGAATTTTACCAAGTATAGGGTAGCCACAGATACATCTGAGTTATTCTAATGTAATAATAAAGAATGGAATAACAGAAGTTCTCTTCATGAAGACGAAAGAAATAAATAATACCCCTTACCTTAATAGGAGATTGAATACTGCAGTAGTGTAGTAACAGAATACTCTTCTTCTTTCTCTCTTATTCTCTCTATACTTTCTCTCTCTATAGCTTGAATGAATTCGTGAAAAATAATGAAGAACTAGGCCTCTATTTATAGAAGATTTCTAGTTTAGCTCTTCGAATGTGAAAAGGCAAGTGGCTTGACGACTGGTGATGTGAAAAGAAAAGTGGTTTGACGCCTGTAATGTGAAACACCAAGTGGTTTGACGCGTATAATTTGAAATGACAATTGGTTCGACGCCTGTAATGTGAAACGACAATTGGTTCGACGCCTGTAATGTGAAACGATAATTAGTTCGACGCCTGTAATGTGAAACGACAATTGGTTCGACGCCTGTAATGTGAAACGACAATTGGTTTGACGTCTGTAATATGAAACGACAATTGGTTTGACGTCTGGTAAAGGCAATTACTATTGGCGAAAGAGACTATTAGATGATGACATATGGGCCCACATAGAATAAACCCAACTTACCACAAACGTCTCATAATAGACTTCTTTTTACATCAAGGATTGAATAAATATTACCATAAATTATTTTATTTTTAATCAACACATACTTAATCTTTCAACAATTATTCATCATTAATATTATAACTTGTCGTCTCAATTATTGATTTAATAATATAACATATTATACAGATGATACTGTGACAATAATTGAATCAATAATATAAGAGATATGATGCAGCAATTACTGTAGCAATAATTGAGTATAATTGAGTGACTTCTTACGTAAGAATCAATAATTAATACCGTGTGCTACTATGCAACCACGCGTATTACTGTACCTTTATTACCGGGTATTTCAATAGTTAACGGTAAAACTTCCGCCGTTATTTTTATAAAAAGATAATTTTGTCATTTTCTAACTCCGACAATAATTCCGTTGTGGGGTCCGCCAATGATTGAGTCGTCGTACGAATATTCCCCGACAAAAAGAATATTCTCCGACCAAACGAATATTTTATAACAACTTGCTTACTTTACAAAATTTATAAATATTACCCACAACTATATCATTATATCAAATTCACACCATAATATTCAAAATAATATTTTAGAGAAAATTAATCTTTATTCATAAAAGTTGGGGTCTTACAATTACTGTTGAAAATGTGATCTATCAAGTGACGGAAATTTTATCCAATGCCTTTGGCAAGTGCATTTCTTCTAGTACTTATGTTAAGACTTTGCGATGATCCTCAGAAGACAATACCAAGTCCATAATGGATATCTATTGAGTTGCCTCCCTTAATCTTTGCACTACCTTGGCTTCATTATGCCCCATTTTGCTGAGGAATTCTTTAATTTTTTCCCCGGGCACTTTCCCCTTAGTTTTAATGATTGGCTTTCTCACTCGCTGAGGTAGACACAACGGTTTTTCCTTTGATATAGCCACGGTGTCATTTGATGTTTATCCCTCATTTTTCCCATAGTTACATAGGACTCTTTTCAGGCTGATGAAGGGATACTACGGCCTGAATGGCAACATCAAGGGTTCTGGTGCAGCCACTTTCAAAGGAATATTTCCTCCTTTGAGCTTCATTCCTTGGATTATGTGACGAATGAGTTGTTTGAGTTGGGATTCTGGGGACAGAATCCTTGTAAGGAGGGAAGGATGTAACAATTCAGAATTTTAGTTGTAATTTCAATTATTTATTGAATTAAATAAATATTTTAATTTATGCGTATTGTTAAACAAATAATTTATAAGTTATGGGGATTAACTTTATTAAGGTAAGATTTTAATTAAGTTGATAATTGGTATTTTGAAGTTAATTAAAATAAAAGAGTGATGAATTAATTATTATGAGATAATATTCTAATTTAATCTAATAATTAAATTAGAGAGTTGATAAAGGATTAAAGGAATAGCTATAATATTGTTTTAATTTAATTTAGTAATTAAAGTGATGTATTAATTTATTAAATAAAATTATAATAGAAATTATAATTTTGTTGTATTAGATTATGTGGCAAATTGATTTAATAAATTTTTGTTAGTTTTAATTTAATTAAATTGAATATGGGAATTTAATTAAATAAAATGGGATAATAAACTATATTATAAATGAGTTATAAAAATTAATTAAAAGAGTTTAATTCAGTTTTGCCAAACAGGGCATAAGTCCTTATTTTAAATGGGTTTTACCAAACAAGGCATAAGGATTTTAAGTCATTATCTTTAATTGGTTTTTCCAAACAAGGTCTTATGGCTTTTAAATTTAAAATAAAAATAACTGATATATATTTAGTAGCCTTATTATTATACATCAGTTTTATTTTACGTTAACGTCTGTTTTAGTTTTACGTTAAGTGTTGGCTTAAGCCTAAGAAAGAACAGAAGAAAATAGAGAAAAAAGAAGAGAGAAAAGAGAGAGTTCTAGAGAGAGAAATTTGTGAAAAGAAGTTTTGTAAGAACAAGAAGTAGTAATCAAAAGTTTTGTAATCATCTTCTAGCAAAAGTAAAATCCTATTTTCTAAAGTTTTAGTTTTATATGTGAAAAGTTCTCTGTAATTGATTTTTGAGTATGATTGTTGAAAATATGAGTTTGTTATGTGTTAATAAATGATTATAAACTATTCTATATCATTCATTCATACGTTAGAGTAATCAATTTCATGAAATTATGTTTCGTAGTGAAGAAATTGAATTATAGTGATATATATGTGATATGGCTTATTTTAGAATTAAAATTGATGTTCAATTCATGTAATAAACTAGTAATTGTTGGTTGATTGTGAAAAAACATGAAGAAACGAAAACATTATGGGTTAAATTAATTGTTTTAGTTGTAAAACGAATTCATAGTAATGAATTTCGATATGAATGTCAAAAGAAGAAGAAATAATAAAAATAGTGAAATTAAATGTTATAATTTTGATGTTTATGTTGTTTATATGGTTAGAAATAAGTTAGAAACATTAGTTTATATTTCTGTAAACATATTACAACTTGGGTAAGTTGTAATTGTTGTTAGAAAGGAGTTTTTAGGCCTAATTTGGCTTTCTGCAGTGCTCGTTTTCGAACTGCAGAGGCTAATACTGGGTACCCCTGCCCTGGTGGGTGTACCAGTGCATTTTTTGATTGCGTGGCTTTTATAGTGAAAAACCCCACCTAAGCGGGGTAAGTAAACAGACTTCTGAAATGTTAAAAAATCTGACCGGACATGTTTTACTAAAATGGGCATAACATTTTCATACGAACTCCGATTGATGCAATTCAAGATGATCCAGAACGACAACGAGTAGACCTACAACTTCTGTTCTTTAATGTTTTTAATTTGATTTTGTTATTAGGGGTCAAAAGGGCCATCTTTAGGACTATTGTGCACTCGGAGGGCATCGGGATACACAAATGAAATTGCAGTCCTTTGTGTGTTAGTATAACCTAATCTAAAGAGCATGATAACACGTTGAACATGTAATAGGATGTTGTATCAAGTTGTTAATGTGTATATGGTGCAATGGCATGATAATTTGATTAGTTGTAATAGAGCTAAAATGTGATGCTCATGAAAAGATGTGATGTTGTTTAAACTTAAACTTAGTTAGCGAGCTATACTAAAAGTGGGAACTAAAATCATGAAGTTAATATTAGTGTAACTAATGAGTATTGTCAACACATATGGTATGTGTAGGACTTGTGGTGAACGTGAGTAGTTATTATTTAACCTACGCACGAGGTAAGTTATCTAACCCTACCTTTACGATTACGCAAGTTCCTAAACTTTATTCTTTATATAAAGCAAGTTCATTATCTTATCTTGTCTATTATTATCTAAGTTTCTTGAAACCTATTTATTTTGTATGATGTAAACCTTAACGATACGTTGAGTTCCCTAACCTTACTTTTATAACTTGATATTGTTCACGCAAGCTCTTTAACCTAACTCTTATTTTGAAAGGGTTTTCTATCTTTAACTTGTTTCTTATTATAAAAATTCCTAAATTCTATCATTCTTATGATGAGAAAGTTTTAATTCTCAACTTGTTATCATTTATGCATGTTCATTAATTCAATTCTTTTGTTGAGCAAGGTTATAGCCTTAGCTTATTGTTGTTCAAGCAAGATTGTTATAATATTCAATGCCTACGCTTCCTAGTTCATTTCTAAAATATGATTACAATGTATAATGTTGATTTCGCTTATGACTCACGGTTATCCCATAGCATATTGTTATCACACTTTTGGTTCAACTAATCCTTAGTTAATGTTCGTTTAACTCTAAATTACCCTTGAAGCTTATCCAAATCAAACTTACTTTGGTACGGACTTGTGTTCTAAACCTGAGAAGAACAACCCTATTATAGGGGATTATTATGCAAAGCGTTTAGATTTTTATGTACAATACATGGTACAAAGGGTTGATCACCCTAAGTACGGGAGAATCCCTACAGTCTTATGACTTTTTAGGTTTAAGTTAAAAGAATACTTATAACCTTGGACATAGTTCATGGTCTTGTGACCCTCAGATAAATTTCACATTTTGATTTCAGTTCTTGATTATCATTGATAAAGAATATTATTCAGTTCTGTTGAGCCTATTCATTAGCAGTTATTGTGCTGTTATTATTCATTGTCATTTCAAGTGAACATTTGTTTTGCTTACTCTTGCATATATAATCATTGCAGCTAAAGTTGAGAAGGTTGATGAACCTACCACTAGCAAAGGGAAAGGAAAAATGAACAAGTGTTGAAGACTTGTAAATTTATTGACTTTGATGATGTCAGACTTTAATTTGGCTATTATGATGTAATTATTTACTTTTTTGCATTTGATGAATGTTTAAGGTAGATGACCTGGGATTTTATTGGATTTAATGATGTAACCCCTTTTAATGGTGAGTTTTATTGTTTAAGATTTATTATGTTTGGGTAGATAGAAATGTATGATTAGAAAGTGAACACCAAATCGAGTGGGAATGGAGTACCCAAATTTGGGGGTGTCCCAGATTATTAGAGGTGTTGCAGGCAAGTCTCCTTCAGAGGATATGACTGTTATAACTTCCCTCCATATTTGTGTTCCAGGAGGAAATATTTCTTGTTTTCAGGCAAAGTATTACCACTATTTACTATTTGTAGGTCACCGCTATCAATTATATTTTGGATCAGGTGACGAAGTGCCCAACAACTTTCTGTGTCATTATCAGGAGTGTTGGAGTGGTATTGGCATATTTCGATAGCATCAAACCTCTTGGAATGGGGATCGATTGGGATACCAGTTTTGTGATCTTCCTTTGATTAATCAACATTTGTAGGATCTACTCCATCGGTTGACCTAAAGGAGTGAACTTTCTTTTATCTGCATACTCTTGACGAGCTTGGGATCTAGTTTTCCTTGTAAGTGTTTCTTCCAAATTTTCATTCTCTTGGAATTGTTGTTGATCCCTTGTTATAATGGAGATGAGATTTGTTTGCTCCTAACTAATGAACTGTCGAATTATTTGGTGTTGATGTACCATCAATTCTTCCAGTTAATCAACCTGTTCCCTTATTCATTTCTCGTTCCATCATAAATTGGAATTCTGAATAATCCCATTTATCAGAATTATCTTATTTTTTTGGAAAGAACCCCCAAATAGTTGAGATACTTGGAACTTTCTCTACTTCCCATACTGATCATGTTAACTCCCTCCTCATTGTGTTGAGGCAAAGGGTTATCTTAAATATGTGGTTGGTCTGGTTTTGTTACCACGATCTCACCACTGTCTATCAGGTCTTGGATCTTGTGTTTCAAAGACCAACATTCTTGGATATCATGGCCTGGAGCCCCATAATGATACGCACATTTATTTCTTGGGTCAAAATTCTTCCTACTTGTATTGGCTGGTGGAAGAAGCTGAACGATTTCTTTATGTGCTATCAGAAGTTTGAGTATACTCTCAAGTGAGTCCCCTAAGATTGTAAATTTTCTTTGATGTTTAACTTCTCCGGCTTTTTGAAATGAAGGGTTTGAAGGTTGTGCAGAGGTTTGAAAAAAGGAATAATTTTTCCTTTGAATGGGCAAGTTTTGGTTGCCTATCTGAATTTGACCTTGCAGTACCAAGGATACATCCTCTTTTTTGTTTATGAACTTTCGAGGATTATTCCCATAATTTCCAGCCTGGATGTTCTCAGTCACGACTTCTAAGGAAGTAAGGTCTTTAATTTTTCCAGACTTCAACCCCATCTCAGCCATCTTTCTGTGTTTAATCATTTCTGAGAATGGTTTTCCTATGCCTGCTAGGACTCTCTTATAAAACGGAGCTTCTTGTATCTCGATCAATGTCATTACAATCTCAGTTTCTGTCATTGATGGGATGACTTGAGCAACGAGACGCCTCCATTTTTGGGCATACTCTCTTAATGAGTCAGTATTCTACTTTTTAACTTTGGTAATTTGATATATATCTGGAGCCATTTTTGACTGAAAGATGTTTTGATTTAGGAAGGCATGGGCTAGCTCTTCCTAGATGTGAATTTTAGAATTATCCAGTCGGGCATACCAGGCTCTGACCTCTCCGTTCAGGCTTTTCTAAAATAGTTGCATTATCAGATTTTCGTCTTCTACATAGGATCTGAGTTCTCCAATGAACATTTTCAAATGATTATAAGGATCACCCAATACGTCATATTTCTTGAAATTCGGAGTCTTGAACTTGTCTGGATACTGGGCTCCAGGAAAAATACAGAGGTCTGAGTAGTTAACACTACCATATGCTCAAGTCCCTTTGATTGACCGAATGGTTTCTTCCGTTTGCTGGACTTTCTTCCAGATATCACCAATTTCCTTATCATTCCTAAGATTGGTGATTTCAGGGGTTTTGTTGGTTATATCCTTATTTTGAGGCCCAGGTATCTAAGTATCTTTGTCCATGTCAGAACCCTGACTGCCACCTTGTGTAGATGACTCTAGTTGAGTGGGTATTTACTTACCCTGAGCACATTTGATATGTTCTTTTAAGAAGATAGTTAATTCTGTTATTTGCTTTTTGAGTCCCTCGAATTCTTCCCGAGACATGAAACCCATCCCCTGTTGGGTACTTTCTTCCAAGTCGATGGGTAGGCTTTTTGCCTTTTTAGACTTGGATCTGGTAATGGGACCAATCCTACCTACAATAAAAGTAGGTATTTTAGTCTTGATAAACCCGACCAATATGCATGCTTATGAAATATGTCAATTTTAGGGGTTTTTTAATGTTTTCCTGCAAAACAGATGTCAATTGTTTTGATGACAGGATAGCGTGCCAGGATTTGATATTTGACAATGAATTCAGAATATAACGAATATTTATAATATTTAATATTTACAAGATTTACATAGGACATGTATTGAAAGAGGGAAGGCATGCAGAGACTTTTCTTCGCATTTGGTTTATTAGAGGCTGACCTATCTTAGGTTACTCTCACGGGCTTTTGAAATTGGATCCCAGATCATCGCAATCTAATAGATGGGAAGTTAATCCGATCTTTCAATTGGAGTGGATCTGAGTGGTGTCTTTCCTGATCCTCGCGAGATTAGTCTCCTCTTGAGTCCAGTAATGAGCAACTGACGGGATTACCTCTAATGGAGGGACCACACAACATACATTCATCGCGTCTCACTACATGAAAAATGATGACATTATGCGAAGCACTAATATAAAGCATGGTAAAAGAGACATTCACATCCATTCAATGTAAAGACGTCATTTCACACACACATGCACATAAAAGAGAATTAAAAAGATTGAAATGCGGCTTAAGCCCTCTACTGTCCCCAACAGAGTCGCCACCTGTCGACGCAAAAAAGATTTTGTCCCTCTTCCTAAGTGTTTCTTACCCTTTATGTTTTCTATGTGAATTTGTTTGATATGAAGGGTGAGATTTTCAGGAAAAAGACCGACATATAATGTCGATGATTTGAAAAGATTTGATTTTTATTGGTCCAAATTAGACAGAGCCGCCAGTTAGTATGAGTTAAATAGGCCCAATTATTAGACTTTATTTAATTGATCTTAGAAACCAAGATTTCATAGAGTTCGGGGGCTTAATTAAGGGGAGGGGAAGGTGTTAAGCACCCCTCGACTTCCGTGAAACACGGTTACCGCGCTTTTTTGATTCTATAATGTGTGTATGTGAAAGTGTACATTATAGTTAATTGGGCCTAAGTGATTTATTTTGAAGTAGTGCTATGCCTCTTTTGCACCTATATACAAAGGGTTTGACTTGTATAAAAATTCAATTTAAATACAAGACATATAAAATGATGTTTTGCAAACAGGTTTTTAAACCCTTATGCTCACATAGTAATTGAGGCATTTTATACTTATATTTTATTTCGTATTCGGCTTATTCTGATTTTATTCTCGAGATGCGAAGCATCTTCAACAAAATAATATACATATAAGTGTCAGGCTCTTTATGGGCATGAAAGCCATCAAAGTATGCCCGAGCACCACACATAAGATTTTCACTATTACGGGGACCTTAAATCCGAATAACCGTTTTAAGGTCCTATATTTACAAGTACATAGATTTGAAAGCTAGTATTTACAACTTAAGCAAGTCTATTTTTGGAAACAGATCTAGATCAATTGATTGAATCATCAACCTTTTGTAGTTCCTAGGCTCATATGAATATTTAAAACTTGCACAATGAATATATTGAAATATAATGCATATTTAACTCTAGATGACGCAAAACAAGAGATTCATCAGTTAAATCCTTGCATGCGCGTAGCCAAAGCTTCCAGCTTCCTCCAGATATAGATCTAAGGTCGCGTGGTTGTTAAATTTTTACAAACTAGATTCAAATAAATCTTAGTCATTCTAGCTCAACGGTTCTAGTTTTGCAACTTTTAAACTGGTTATAGACTAGATATGACTAGATTTAAATAAATCTAGTCAACAAACTTTAAATATTGCAGATTCACATCAAATGAACGGCTAAAACTAATATTTAATCATAATGATTAACTATATATATATATATATATATATATATATATATATATAAAAAGCTTATATATATAAAAAATTATATAAAAATCAAATAATATATATATATATATATTAAAGTAGTAAAAGGCCATGATTTGTAATACATGCACTATTAAACATGGATAATGATATATATATATATATATATATATATATATATATATATATATAGTGCAAGAAAAAAGCAAATGATCGATATTTCATTTAGTAAAACTAACTAATATACATATATTAGTTATATATATGCATAAAAGAGGAAAAAAAATGAAAACTTGAAGAAGTCTTACAACCTTGCACGAGAAGGGCTATCAAACGGCTTTTAGCGCCATTAGACTCGATTTCCATCAGTTAAAACTTGATATATTGCAGTAGATATGTATATGAAAGCTTACAATTGAAGTTTACAGGTTTGAAAGTAAGATTCGAGAGATTTCTGGCGCGAAATCCCTCATTTTCTCTCTTTCTCTCTCTCTTTTCTTTTTCTTTCTTCTCTAACAAGCTGCTGGTGGCTTGTATATAAATCCACGGGCTTCCGTAGGTAGACCTACGGATTTCTCAGGTACACCTATGGAAGGGCCTAGTGGGTCCCACCTGGTGGGCCTCATTGTCTCGAAGTACGTGTACTCTGATCAACGTGCAGTCTACTTGAACCTTCATAACTTATAATCTAGGAATTTGATGGAGATGTGTCATACCATTCCGGAAAGATCTCTCCGAGAGCTACACAGTGACATAGTGCTTGCCCTTTGTCGAATCCGGGAAGATTGGTCTGTGACCAGAATAACTTATTCGGGTCTTCTCAGGTAGTTCGTTGAGCTGTTTTGCGTAGTTTGAGCTCGAAAATGCTGCAATGGATCTTTGTGACCCTATTTGAAGCTATTTTATTTTTAAAAAAGTTTACTTGTCAAAATGACCATTTTTCCCTTTCGGGGGTTGTCTCCAGGGTTTGATCACAACTGATTATATTTTTCCTTATGGTTATCTCCGGGGATTGATTTGATGATTCAAGGTTGTCTCTGAAGGTTGATTTATATCCCGAGGCTTTCTCCGGGGTTGGATTTGATAATTTCCTGTACTATTATCGGGGTTCTGGCTTGATGATTTCCCAGTGCTGTTGCAGGGGTTCTGGTTTGATGATTTCTCGGTGTTGTTGCTAGGGGTCTAGTTTGATGATTTCCCGGTGCTATTGTCGGGGGTCTAGTTTGATGATTTCGAATTCCAAGGTTGTCTTTAGAAGATAAAAGATGATTCTGCCCTCCTGCATGATTAGTAATAGGAATGCGAAATTTTCAGTGTCTACACCACATAATCAAACATTAGATAATTTCTTAACTTATTAATAATATTATAATCCTTTGATAATATTTTAATCACTTAATCATTAGCTTAAAACTCTCGTTTAATATTATTAATCCTTTAATAATATTTAAATCACTTATTAATATTATTAATTATTTAATAATATCTTAATCATTTATAAATATTAATCCTTTAATAATATTTAAATCACTTATTAATCAAATAATATCTTAATCATTTAAAAATATTATTAATCCTTTAATAATATTTAAGTCACTTATTAATATTATAAATCGTTTAATAATATCCTAATCTTTTATAATTATTATTAGTATTAATAATATTTTAATTATTTAATAATATTATTAATTATTTAATAATATTTTAATCATTTTATAAACAATTTAATTTAATTGTTCATCTCTTAATATTTAATTTATTTAACACACATATCATGCTATTCAAATAAAATTTTATTAAAAATGACCAAAATACCCTTTACAATGTCTTAATACATCATATAATGATTTTTAATCCATAAAATCACATTTACAAGTTTTACAACTTAATATAACTCAATTTTCTTAATTATTTTTAACTCATTCCTAGGCATGAAAAATACCAAAACAACTTAGTATTTTTCTATTATTTTGGGAACACTTCATATAAAACATTTTAGGGACAATAATTTTCCTGAAAGTTTCTAAGATCATTTCCTATTTTTAAATAGGTTAAAACAGTCCAAAATAGCAACATTTATTAAATATTATCCTTTTATCCAAAAAAATTTAAAATTATATTGTAGTCTCCTATTATCATATACTACCTCCTATAAACATTTCACATTTTTCTGAGCTGTACAACTAGAGTTCTAACAGTTTCCTTTTAAAATTTTATTTTTTTGCACGGACTAGAACTCCACTTCTGGACATAAAAAAATTCTCTATTTTGGATAGAAACTATTTAAGTTGACATACTAACATACCAAAAAAGACCAGAACTTTTAGAGTACAAAAGTGGTCGAAACAACCTTCACAAAAACTAGACAGTATGCTCATAAGGTTTTCCAAATTTTTTTTATCGGCATGACTATTTTTCTAAAAATGACACCACGGTTGATCTGTTTAATATTTTTGAGTGATTCCACTTGGATTCAACAGATAACTCATGTCTTTGACGGATCTCAAAAATAAGTTGTAGATTTAAAATGGTGAAGGTCCAAAGTGGACTGAAATTTAGGGTTTTTATGTGTGAAAACAGTTTTTCATCTTCTTTGCTATTCAAGCTTAACAACACCTAAAATGGCAAGATCTACGCATTAAACATCATTAAAATTGTAGATCTATTATCATATAGCTTAAGATCATAAACTATCATTTTATTTAAAACAACCACAAGAGATACACATGGATCTATTTAGGGTTTTAGGTTAGAAAACTTTTAAACCTTCAAGACTCTTCTTCTTCTTCTTGCTAGGTGGGTTATGAAGCTTGAAGTCATCCACAACCCTCCTCTCATTTCCTCCCTTGTGGTCGGCAGTCACCCCTTTCTTCTCTCTCTACTTTCTCTCTTTAGCTAATGAACTTAGGAAGTAGAAATGAAATAAACATTTACTAACAAAGAGAAGGGTGTTATATATAGCTAATAAAATGTGTATATATATATATACATAATATCGTAGCATATCCCCATATCTCCTTGTAAATCTTTCCAAATTTTAAGAAATCTATAGGAAATAAAATCTAGGGATTTTAGTAGGCTAGCTTTGATTTTGTGGAGTAAACAATTTAAATGTCCATGTGTTCATTCCTCTCTCTAATTTCTGGCCACTACCCCTCCCTTTTAGCCCATTTTTTATTTTTATTTAATGATTTTAATTCTCATTTAATTATCTAGAAGCTCCACACAAAATGGGTTAGGGTTTTAGGCTTTTTATTTATTCATTTGGGCTACCCTTTAATTTATTGGTCCACTTAAAATATCATATGCCCAGCACATTTAATTCACCTTACCCTAGTTATTTTAAGGGTCCTTAACACTAATGTACAATAATTAGAAAGTAATTACAAAAATAAAACACACACAAAATAATTACAAAAATAACACAATATTACGTTGCTAAAATCACGTATCATTAACTCCTACACGTCAATTACCGAATTTCATATTTGCAACTAACCGCACTTAAATTCAAGCAACTGAAAAAAACATGTAGCTTTGATATTGGAACAACAGATCAACGACAAATCTATCGGAGAAGACAAAATCTTCTGTCGCGACACAACTCTGAGATCGGAGAAGACGGAACCTTTTGTCACGATGCAACTCTGAGATCGGAAAATAGCATACAAAATCAACAGCAACTTCAAGTTCAGTAACCAAAAACTTACGTACTGCAGTGATTGTTGAATACAAGATCAACAACAACTTTGATATAAATTTGAATACTGAGGTATGTGAGTTTAAAATTTATATGCATATAGTTACCTACGATTACGAATTCCTATATCGGTTACCTTTCTTAAGTTTTTCGCACTTAAAATGGTCACAAAGTAAGAATACTGAATGTTTTAATTGCAAAATGCATTTGAAAATATGTTTTACATTATGGTTACTAAATAGATATAAATTGGTTACTGTTTATTATAAATCTGGTTGCTAAATAATGTTTATTTGATTGCTTTATAATTTTTAAATGAGTTCTACTGATTTTTTATATTAATGGTTACTCATTAAATACATTGGTTACCTTCCTGCTTACTTCTAATTGTTACTGCTCTCTTCATTGTCTTGAGTTCTTGTGTAACATTATCTTGCCTAATCTTGTCATGGTTACTGTCTAATGTTATCTTGGTTACTGCATAATATTACTGACTATTACTGACTTGGTTACTGACTAATGTTGACTTGGTTATTGTGTAACATTATATTGGTTACTGACTAATGCTGACTTGGTTAGTGTGTAACATTATAATGGTTACTGAGTAATGCTGACTTGGTTACTGTGTAAAATTATAATGGTTACTGCATAATATTTGTGACGCCCCCAAAATAGGTATACATCACCTATTCTGAGTCACCAAATACATGGTACAGAATATAAATACAACCTTAAATATACAACATGAGCTGTGAGTTTTAATACAAATATTGTCTTCTAGACAGTATTCAAACTCAAAATAAGTCTTCAATACATTTATTATCACACTATTTTATAAAATAGTGAGGACTACTAATACTATCATCTAGACCGTCACTCCGTTCCCCGACTAGTCCTTGCTACGTTCTCATTTCCTGAAAAGAACAATAAAAGCAAAAAGGGTGAGCTCAACTAGCCTAGTAAGAAATATTATGACAAAGATAATGCAGAATAATTTATCTTTAGTCTTCAACAGTGTTAAACCGATAAAATATATCAAACATCAAGTTTAACTGCAGCGGAACAAGCAATCCATTAGAAGAGTCAAGTAGAGAATAAAATATACTATCTTCTATGATTTAAAAGGTTTTTCATCACTTTTATCGTTGAGACTCAGCTTAATAAATAATCCACATCATCAAATCATCCCTGCACTACAGGCCAAGGATATTATTTAGTATCACGACCAAAAATTATCCATGCACTACGGGCCAAAGATAATCGTGTTTTCATCAACGGTCCTGATCATGCCATAAAACAATTCATCTTTGCACCCTTGGCCGAAGAGAATCTATAGCCATAATCATACCAAAAACTGTTCATCAATGCACTACGGGCCAATGAGGACTTTTTCCATATCATTTATAATATTACGGTCATGATTATACCGAATAATCCCTGGTCATAATCATACCAAGTCCATCTATGCACTACAGGTCACAGATGACTTTCAACATAATATAAGCATGAGGATGATGACAATTCAATAAAGACAATTCAATAAAACAAGTTCAAGTATAAATTTAAATATTTATAAGTTAATTTATCCTGAACTCAATAACGTCCAAATTGTCAACATGATACTGCTTTGTGGAGTAAAATTCAAGAATGCTTAGAAGAATATTTTTATGAAAAGATACTGGATGAAGCGCAAATATCCAGGATATTCTACTAATTTCATGGAGTATAGAAGTCAAAACTTTAACCAACTGAGTATAATAGAATATATGAAACTACAAATGGATTTTCGCCTGCCATGCGGTAATCCACGTAGACAGATCATTTCCATAATTTAATAAGGAATGAATACAAAGGATCATTCACCATGCATATGGTAATCCACATAGATAGGTTATTCCAACAGAATAATAAAAAATGGAATAACAGAAGAATTCACCATGCATGCGATGAATCAAGCATGGCATGGTTATTCCCAATAGGATAATAAAGAATAGAACCAGGTCATGCGTAATCCGCACCGACAGGATATTCCAACAGAATAATAAAGAATGGAACCAGGTCATGCGTAATCCGCACAGACAGGATATTCCAACAGAATAATAAAGAATGTAACCAGGTCATGCGTAATCCACACAGACAGGATGTTCCAACAGAATAATAAAGAATTGAATAACAACAGAATTCACCAGGCATACGATAGACCACACATGTGACGCCCCCAAAATAGGTATACATCACCCATCTTGAGTCGCCAAATACATGGTACAAAATACAAATAAAAACTTAATTATACAACTGTTGTGTAAAATACGATAAAATATATGTTGTGAGTTTTAATACAAATATTGTCATCTAGACAATATCCACACTCAATGGAGTCCTCGTTACATTTATTATCACACTATTTTATAGAATAGTGAGGACTACTATGACACCATCTCGGACCATCACTCCGTTCCCCGACTAGTCTCCACTACGTTTTCATTTCCTGAAGAGAACAATAAAAGCAAAAGGGTGAGCTCAACTAGCCCAGTAAGAAATATTATGACTAAGATAATGCATGATAAATTATCATTATCCTTCAACAA
The DNA here is from genome assembly GCA_020205605.1 of Panax ginseng. NCBI lineage: Eukaryota > Viridiplantae > Streptophyta > Magnoliopsida > Apiales > Araliaceae > Panax > Panax ginseng. The sequence continues at coordinate 94,499,705 of CM035149.1, forward strand.
TGTTAAACTGATAAAATACAATAGATATCAAGTTTAACTGAATAAGCAATCCATTAGAAGAGTCAAGTAGAGCATGATATCTACTATCTTCCATGTTTTAAAATATTTTTATCAATTTTTATCGTTGAGACTCAGCTTAATAAATAAACCACATCATCGAATCATCCCTGCACTACGGGCCAAGGATATTCATTAAATCATCAATGGTCATGACTATACCGAATAATTCTTGGTCATAATCATACCAAAAACTGTCCATCAATGCACTACCGGTCAATGAGGACTTTTACAACATCATTCGTTACATTACGGTCATGATTATACCGAATAATTTCTGGTCATAATCGTACCAAGTCCATCTATACACGTAAGCCAAAGATGACTTTCATCACAATATAAGCATGAAGATGATGATAATGATATAAGCAATAATGAAACGAAATCAAATCAAACAAAATCAAGGATAAATATTAAAGACTTTAAATTTATCCAAATATTATCAATTACTTAATAAACTCATAATCTAATATTATTAATATTTTAATCACTTCTTAAACTTATAAACAATTTATTTCAATTGTTTACACTTTACCAAATAATGCATTTTAATCATTCAAAAATGCCATACTCATAAGATTTCATCACCAATAATCAAATCTCTCATCAAAAATCTGCATATACCCTATATAGGATTCCCAAGTCATAAAATCCTATTTTCCAATTTTGTTACTTCACATAACATATTTAATTCATTTACTCATAACTAGTTCATTTTCATGAAAAATACCAAATCAGTCCCAAAAATATTTCTTTTATGGGATTTAGCAGAATATAGTCCCATATTGAACATTTATTTTTCTCGGAATTTTTAAAATTCATTTACTATTTTTTATATGGCCAAAACTGCTGAATATTTAGACATTTATCATAAATTGTACTTTTGTCCAAAAATTCCGAAATTTATAAGGTATACTCCTGTTATATACATGTACTCCCAATAAAAATTTCACCAATTTTGGAGTTAACCACAAAGAGTTATAAGTGTTTACTTTTAAAATAGTCTTTTCCCATAAAATCCATAACTCTTAATCTATACATCCAAAAATTGCCATTTTTGGACACAATCTAGAAAACTCATCAAATTATCATTTTAAATTTTTCCAGAATTTTTGAGGATCAGAAAAATTACGAAACTGCCCCTTGCAGAAATCCCTTTTGAATAAGAATACTATTCATATGAATACAAAGGATTATTCACCATGCATGCTGTCACTACAACAAAATAGTAAATAGATAACACGAAAAAACCGTTGTGGTTTCAGTCAAAAAAATGTTGTGGTTAAGGGTGTGATCTATTTGACACCCTTACACAACGTTTTAAAAACGTTGTAGTTAAGCACAATACATAACGTTTTTTAGGAAAAAAACGTTGTAGATTTATTTTTCAAAAATTAACAGATGCTTAAAAACATTGTAGAAGGTATGATTCCACAACATTTTTTGGATAAGAATGTTGTTGTTTAGTATATCAGACAACGTTTAAACATATTTACACAACGTTTTTAAAATGTTGTAGATTAAAAAAAAAAGAAAAAAAAAAGGTTGTTGTTCACCTATATTACTAATACACCTGCAATATGCTAATGCCTGAAAGATTAGCATATTGTAGCCTGAAAGATTAAAAGAGTTATAACTTCAATCATTTATCAAAGATTCCAAGTAATCCAACCACACACAATTCTACACTTTCAACAAACACCATAATGGAAAACCATAATTGTTGTTACATCTTTACATACAATAGTCGAAGACCATAATTGTTGTTACAAAGGAGAGGAACATACAATAGCCGAAGACCATAATTGTTGTTACATCTTTACATCTTCCATAAATTTGCACATATTACACCACATCTGACACCTTTTAGCAAGGTTCTTTTGTGAGTAAGGCATCAAAAATCACTAGAATTTAAGTACTACTACTACTACTACTACTACTACCACCACCACCATTGATATAAATTAGATGTGGACAGATTGGAGTATTACTTGAGCAAGGAAACCAATGATCAATGTTCCAAGCAAGAGGTGAAGCTGGATCGGCATGATAATACAGAACATTGTCATATTGATCAACCCTGAAAGTTACAGGATCAAAGCCAGCATTCCTAAAATTTCCAGCAATGAAAATGAGTTAGAACTTTGAATGAAACTTCAATGCTAATTAATGAACATGTATAAATATATTAGTAGGACAATGAACACATATAAATATATATAAGCTAACCAACCAAGACCCAATTTTCCATCAATAATTTATGTAGTTTTAAAAACATACCAATCAAGGGAGAGGAAAAAAATGTAAGAATGCTAGGTAATCTTCAATTTAAGAATAATAGTGGCCAATAGTGCAGCCAACAAGAGATGACAAAGTATGTTCAAGAAATCAACTGAGCGTGATCACTATGTGAAGAAAATAAAATCTTTTAAAGTATAGTTTTAGATTGCTTACAGATTAAGCCACTCAAATTCATATAAGTTTGGGGTTTTGCAAGAGAAAAGCGAAACACCATCTACAAAACCACGAAAGATAAGACAAAATAAATACATGAATTTGCATTTATTAATTTATATCATGCAAATAACTTGCACATGATGATGTTAAGTTAAATAAAAAAAACAAATCAACCATGGGTTCATATAAAGGAACAACCCATTTATCTATAAATAAATAAAGAGGACCAACCTCTCCCAAATAGAGCTTTGCAATGAACCGTGTCCACTTTGAAATTCCTTGTAATTCAAAGAATGCATCAATCATTTTAAACCCTAACTCGCTTCCAATCATACAAAATAGTGATAATACTAGAAACCAAAAGAAGTGGTGTTTGAGATAGAAAAGGTATTCGAAAAATGTATAAATGTGGTCATACATCATTGTTCCGGTTGTTTTGTATTTATCCCCGTGGTTGCCTAAGCCTACAAAGAGCCATGGCTGAGGAGTAGCAATGCACAAGTAGTGCCTGGAAATTCTGCTAAGCATATCCACTCATCTCCTAAATCCCTTAAACTCTTCTACAACAATATTTACATTTCTAACAACCAAGTATTCAAGAGTAAAAAAAGTTGTATAGTAATAATGACACTTGTATTTAACTCACAAAAGATGGGAGTTTATGGACAGTTTACATAAGATACAAATAGAAACACATGCGCACGCGCACAAATGCACATAGTGGCAAGTATTCAATCGATCACGAAAAAAAATTTACATAAGTGAAAATGTGAACTACAGAAGTATGATATCAAGGATGGATACAAATGTATTTTATTTTTCATACGTAGGAACAATAGAGATGTAATTAATTCACCACATAGCTAGATTGATGGCCGGGAATAGTGTAAGGGTGATTGAGGTGGCAACTGTGAAGTGTTGTGCCCTCATAAGGAGAGGAATGAATGAGTCTGGTATGTGCGGGAAGTGAGGAAAGATAATGTTTACACCAAAAAGTAAAAAGTAAAACGTTTATGTTGTCTGAAGAGGCTCCATCCAAAAAATAGCCTATTCAATTTATTTCAAAGATAAACAACCTCGCCAAACACGAGGATAAGTTTCACTGATAGCAGAATTGCTGCCCATGGAGGCACAAGCTTGTCCAAGAATATGGGAAGAGACTATGGGACACAAAAAACAGGGAGTCAATAATCAAAATAGCTAAAATAGTAACATAATCAAATAACCATTTAAAAGCTTCACACACCTCCATTGCTAAAGAGTTGCCAATCAAGAGTGTACAAAGCAATAGTTGCTGATTCTTAACCACAGGGAAGATTTTAGCTACACACAAAAATAAAGAACTTAAATTGTTCAACATACCTATTTTTAAAAATACAAAATCCAAGTGGGTATCTTATAGACAAATTCTTTGCAAGCTAAATTTTCAAAAATGAGCTCGTGTCATCGATCATCATATGACATAACAAGTACTTGCCTTTCTTTAAGATAAGCAAGTACTTGCATTTCCTTCCAAAGCTTCAACTAATGCAACAGCCTAAACTGACATAGGTCCTGGTAAACTCTTTGCCTATATAAAAAACAAAATAAATGTAAGCACCAAAACTAAAATCAGTAACAAATGATGGGACAATGATATTAAAAAAAAAGGGTCGTACAATAGAAATTCTTTCCCCATAGCTAAATGAAATAGATTCTGAATTTTGAGATTCCTCAACCTCGACTCCATTTGTCAATTTATTATGCATATCCTGCATTCAGAAATCCCTAAAATTAGGCCCATTGTCATCCCATCATAAACTTTAGTTCATCTAGATTATAAAAGAAACAAATCGACAAGAAATAGTATGTATAAAAACTACCAAGTTCAATGAATAGATTGTCCACCATAGAGGTAGATGTGGTTCTTAACAGATGTCTGTGTAAAAGAACCTGGTTCATCACACAGCAACTGTTTAATCGATGATGGGTAACAACTAACTAAAAGTTACAAAGTTAGGCAAAAAGCTTACCGAGGTTGATCGGTCATCTTCAAATAAATCAAGTGCATTAACACTAAGGAAAGGCTCCTTGCAAAGAAGAACAACAACACTATCTAACTTGGCAAAAATGAATTCAAGAGAAAATCTAAGCAATTAAAAGTGAAACCTATAAAGAAATGGAGAAGTAATTACAGAAGTGATAGATATGCAATCAAAGGTACCAGATTGGCCATCTTGATGAGACCTTCGAGTCGACAATAAATAAGTATGGGCTTTGGCTTAAGCACTGCAGACTACTTAACAACGAAGAACGGGAGCAGGAATCACAGAGAGAGCGTCAGCCATAGAAAAAACCCTAGAATTTTGTGTCTGACCGAACCCGACCAGACCATACCAGTAGTCAAAGGCATTTTCTGATCTTCTCTAGCTCGAATTGAAATATCTCTGACTGAAACATCGTATGTGCCTCCTCAGCTGATGGCCATAGTGGTAGCCGAAGTTTAGATCGTAGGAGAACAGGGCACCCACTTCGTAGAGAGAGAAATTATAGAGATAAGAGAGAAGAAAGTAGATTTGTTTTAATTTCAAATTTTCATTTCAGCGTCTTTTTTTTAGCTCTGTGTTTTTCTTAATAGACAACGTTTTTAAAAAAAACGTTATCTAGTTAAAACCAAGAAAATATCCTTTTAAATAGATAACGTTTTTGAATATATATCTACAACATTTTTTTTCAAAACGTTGTAAAAAAAAGTGTTGTCTATTAGGTACTTTGTACTGGTGGGTAATCCACATAGACAGGTTATTCCAACAGAATAATAAAGAATGGAATAACAGAAGAATTCACTATACATGTGATAGATCACATGCATAAATTATTCTCAATGAATAATAAAGAATGGAACCAGTCATGTATGTAAACCGCATGCATGTGGATATTCCAACAGAATAATAAAGAATGGAACTGTGTCATGCGTAAACCGCATGTATAGGATATTCCAACAAAATAATAAAGAATGGAACTGTGTCATGTAATACGCACAGATAGGATATTCCACCAGAATAATAAAGAATGGAATAACAAAAGAATTTCACCATGTATGCGGTACTTCGCATAGACAGGTTATTCCAACATAATAATAAGGAATGGAATAACAGAAGAATTTCACCATATATGTGGTACTTCGCATAGACATGTTATTCCAACATAATAATAAGGAATGGAATAACAGAAGCTCTCTTCATGAATACGAAAGAAATAATACCCCTTACCTTAGAAAGAAACTGGATACTGGAGTAGAGAGGTAGCAAACTTCTCTTCTTCTTTCTCTCTATAATTTCTCTCTATAATAATTGCTCTAAAGCTTTAGTGAATTAGTGAGAAATGAAGGAAGAATGAGCTTCTATTTATAGGAAAATATAATTTTGATAATTGCACGTTTTGGGGCTCGAAATATTACAGTACAATACCTCCAACTTTTATTTCATTTTTAATTTAGTCCTGCAAGTATTATCAAACTTGCACCACCTCCCCTAATAGTAAATAATGTGAATCAATAGTTCAATCACGTGATTCAATAGTTATAATCATGTAAAAATACGAATAACAGTATAGTACCTCCATCTATACCTCCATCTTTAACTTAGTCATGCAAGTATTATCAATCTTGCACCAACTCCCCTAATAGTACATGAATGTGAATCAATAGTACACACATGTGAACAAATAGTTATAATCATGTGAATTAATAGTAATTAATTCCTCATTTATCCGATTAATTACCTGATAACTTCCAGACATTAATTATTATCGAAATAAATGTCGATTTCCACTAACACTAATAATTTCAACACAATGGAACTATCAATTTAATCTTTAATCAACACGAACTTATTCATCATTAATATTACAACTCACAATATTTAACAATCAGGTCATTCCCAGGAAAGAGGGGGCTTTTCGATAAGGATTTCTCCTTATTGGCGCACAATTAGATGACCAAACCTCTCCTTGATGAACTCCTAGACATTGTAAATATTGCAATTTAATAATATGAATAACTTTGTCGTCTCAATTATTGATTTAATAATATATCATATTATCTGAGATGATATTGTGACAATAATCGAATCAATAATATGAGAGATATGATGCAAGAATTCTTGTAGCAATAATTGAGTATAACCGAGTGACTTCTCACGTAAGCATCAATAACCAATACCGTGTGCTACTATGCAACCACGCCAGATTCTAATTTACTTTTACTCTTTGGGTAGTTCAACAGCTTTTAATGGTAACACTTTCATTGTTATTTTTATAAAATGATAATTACGTTGCTTTTATAAATCGACAATACTTCCTTTATGTCGTCAGTACCCATGATGATTGTGCCGTCATCTGAATATTCCCCGTCAAAGTGAATATTCCTCGACCAATCGAATATTATATAACCACTTGCTTACTTTGCAAAATTTGTAAATATTACCCACAACTATAACATTAAATTATATCCACACCATAATATTCAAAAATATATTTCGAGAAATTTAAATCTTTATTCATAAAATTTGGGGTCTCACAATCTCCCTCCTTATGAAATTTTGCCCTCGAAATTTACGTGCATTACACTGGTATCTTCAAGAGATGAGGATACCTTGACTACATTTCAGATTCTAACTCTTGAGGTATAACCTTTGAGTGTTGAATACGATCCTTCTTATCCAAGATTTTAACACGTATCTCCTCATATGTTAAATCTTCTGCTATCTCGTCTAGTTCTAATTTAATAACGTGGTTCGGGTCATCCACATATTTACGTAACATCGATACGTGAAAAACGTTATGAACACGCGACATATTTGGCGGTAAAACGAGTCTATAGGCCACAGTTCCTACTCGATCGAAGATTTCAAATAGACCAATAAAATCAAGGGTTGAGATTTCCTCTCTTTATCGAGTCTTGCTTCTAGAATAACGCCCTCTTGAACCTTCTTCTTCACATTCATTAACTCTGAGTATGTAGCTTGAGCGGTTTTAACTTTATCGATTAAAGTCGATTCTACTCGTATATTCGTTATCTTCACGTGGGTCTCTAGAGTCTTTAACTCTATCTTCATCATTTGTAAGTTATACGAAATGGGTCTTTGTGTTAATAATATCGCACTCATAAACTCATACGATCTTCTACTCAACGCGTCAGCTACCACATTCCCTCTTGCACGATGATATTGAATAGTCGTAACCTTCAACAGCTCGAGCCATCGTCTTTGGCGCATTATACGTTCGTTTTGGGTGAAGAAATATTTAAGGGTTGAAGAAATGGATTTTGTACTCGGGTTAATACAAAATTTGATTTCACGTTCTGGGGTAGGCTAAGAAGTCTTCAAGAATACGTCAGGAAATTTATTAACAATAGAAATATCATTCAAAACTGTGACTCTCATCCAAGACTTGGATAGTACATGTAATGAAGGTTTCTCCTAACGGAGTTTCAACAGATAATTCAAAGTCTAACTTCTCCGGAGTCAAATTTAAACGTTGAACGCAAGCAAGAGTGATAAAAGAATGGGTAGAACCGGTATCTAATAAGGTATAGACTTCGCAAAAATTTATAATTAACTAACCCGTGCTAACTTCGTTCGGGTTACTAGCTTTTTGAGAAGTCACGAAAAATGCTCTTCCTGAAATCACTGACTTTGTTTTGTCCGTATCCGCCTTTGGTGCCACCGTCCCAGCTGGACTTGACTTCACTATACGACAAAATCGAGCTAAATGACCTTCTCTTCTTGAAATTTCCACTTTTATTATCTTGGCTATGATTACCACCGAAGTGGTTACCATTCTTAGCATGATAATTTCCCCCACGATGGTCATCATTGTTCCGATGGCTGTTGCCACCGGTATGATTATTATCTTGTTGTTAGTCGTTACCTTTTGGTTGTGCTAACTCATTACCGCGCTTCAATAACTGAGCCCTATTCACAACATCTAAATATAAACAAAGTTTATGAGAAATGAGGTATTGACGTATATCGGGTTTCAAACCTCTTAGAAACATTCGCGTCATTCGCTCCTCATTATCGACCAAATGGGATGCAAACCGGGATAACTCCGCAAACTTAGCCTCGTACTGCGATACGATCATATTATTTTGCTCCATTGCTTATCTCAATATTTTCAGATGCCATTTTCAAACACTGCCACAAAACAAGGGTTAATGACATATCACATATTATCCCTATCTGACCGACCAATTAAATACCAAATAAACTTAGGTAGGTCATACTAACGAAGGAATTCCCCGTCTCTCCCCTCCTAGTTCTTGTCTCACATCTCAGCCAGGGATCATATCCCTAAGATTTGATACCAACTATGACGCCCCCAAAATAGGTATACATCACCCATTTTGAGTCGCCAAATACATGGTACAAAACACAAATAAAAACTTAATTATACAACTATCGTGTAAAATACGACAAAACATATGCTGTGAGTTTTAATACAAATATTGTCATCTAGACAATATCCACACTCAATGGAGTCCTCGTTACATTTATTATCACACTATTTTATAGAATAGTGAGGACTACTATGACACCATCTCGGACCATCACTCCGTTCCCCGACTAGTCTCCGCTACGTTTTCATTTCCTGAAGAGAACAATAAAAGCAAAAGGGTGAGCTCAACTAGCCCAGTAAGAAATATTATGACTAAGATAATGCACGATAAATTATCATTATCCTTCAACAATGTTAAACTGATAAAATACAATAGATATCAAGTTTAACTGCAGCGGAATAAGCAATCCATTAGAAGAGTCAAGTAGAGCATGATATCTACTATCTTCCATGTTTTAAAATATTTTTATCAATTTTTATCGTTGAGACTCAGCTTAATAAATAAACCACATCATCGAATCATCCCCACTTTCAGGCCAAGGATATTCATTAAATCATCAATGGTCATGACTATACCGAATAATTCTTGGTCATAATCATACCAAAAACTGTCCATCAATGCACTACCGGTCAATGAGGACTTTTACAACATCATTCGTTACATTACGGTCATGATTATACCGAATAATTTCTGGTCATAATCGTACCAAGTCCATCTATACACGTAAGCCAAAGATGACTTTCATCACAATATAAGCATGAAGATGATGATAATGATATAAGCAATAATGAAACGAAATCAAATCAAACGAAATCAAGGATAAATATTAAAGACTTTAAATTTATCCAAATATTATCAATTACTTAATAAACTCATAATCTAATATTATTAATATTATAATAATATTTTATCACTTCTTAAACTTATAAACAATTTATTTTAATTGTTTACACTTTACCAAATAATGCATTTTAATCATTCAAAAATGTCATACTCATAAGATTTCATCACCAATGATCAAATCCCTCATCAAAAATCTGCATATACCATATATAGGATTCCCAAGTCATAAAATCCTATTTTCCAATTTTGTTACTTCACATAACATATTTAATTCATTTACTCATAACTAGTTCATTTTCATGAAAAATACCAAATCAGTCCCAAAAATATTTTTTTTCTGAGATTTTGCAGAATATAGCCCTATATTGAACATATATTTTTCTCAGAATTTATAAAATTCATTTACTATTTTTCATATGGCCAAAACTGCCGAATATTTAGACATTTATCATAAATTGTACTTTTGTCCAAAAATTCCGAAATTTACAGGGTATACTCCTGTTATATACATGTACTCCCAATAAAAATTTCACCAATTTTGGAGTTAACCACAAACAGTTATAAGGGTTTACTTTTAAAATAGGCTTTTCCCATAAAATCCATAACTCTTAATCTATACATCCAAAAATCGTCATTTTTGGACACAATCTAGAAATCTCATCAAATTATCATTTCAAATTTTTTTAGAATTTTTGAGGGTCAAAGAAATTATGAAAATGCCCTTGGCAGAAACCCCTTTTGAATGAAAATACTATTCATATGAATACAAAGGATCATTCACCATGCATGCGATAATCCACATAGACAGGTTATTCCAACAGAATAATAAAGAATGGAATAACAGAAGAATTCACCATACATGCGATAAACCGCACAGACAGGTTATTCTCAACAGAATTATAAAGAATGGAACCAGGTCATGTATAGACCGCACAGACAAATTATTCTCAACAGAATAATAAAGAATGGAACCAGGTCATGTGTAAACCGCACAGACAGGATATTCCAACAGAATAATAAAGAATGGAACCAGGTCATGCGTAAACCGCACAGATAGGATATTCCAACAAAATAATAAAGAATGGAACCAGGTCATGCGTAATACGCACAGATAGGATATTCCACCAGAATAATAAAGAATGGAATAACAAAAGAATTTCACCATGTATGCGGTATCTTGATGACAAAGTTATTCCAACATAATAATAAGGAATGGAATAATGTAAGAATTTCACCATGTATGCGGTACTTCTATGAGACATGTTATTCCAACATAATAATAAAGAATGGAATAATGAAGCTCTCTTCATGAATACTGAAAAAAATAATACCCCTTACCTTAGAAAGAAACTGGATACTGAGCAAACTTCTCTTCTTCTTTCTCTCTATAATTTCTCTCTATAATAATTGCTCTAAAGCTTTAGTGAATTAGTGAGAAATGAAGGAAGAATGAGCTTCTATTTATAGGAAAATATAGTTTCGATAATTGCACATTTTGGGGCTCAAAATATTATAGTACAATACCTTCAACTTTTCTTTCATTTTTAATTTTGTCCTGAAAGTATTATCAAACTTGCACCACCTCCCCTAATAGTAAATAATGTGAATCAATAGTTCAATCATGTGATTCAATAGTTATAATCATGTGAAAATACGAATAACAGTATAGTACCTCCATCTATACCTCCATCTTTAACTTAGTCATGCAAGTATTATCAATCTTGCACCAACTCCCCTAGTAGTACATGAATGTGAATCAATAGTACACACATGTGAATAAATAGTTATAATCATGTGAATTAATAGCAATTAATTCCTCATTTATCCAATTAATTACCCGATAACTTTCAGACATCAATTATTATCGAAATAAATGTCGATTTCCACTAACACTAATAATTCCAACACCATGGAACTATCAATTTTATCTTTAATCAACACGAACTTATTCATCATTAATATTATAACTCACAATATTTAACAACCAGGTCGTTCCCAAGAAAGAAGGAGCTTTCAGATAAGGATTTCTCCTTATTAGTAGCCTTGATTAGATGACCAAACCTCTCCTTGTGAACTTCTAGACATTGTAAATATTGTAATTTAATAATATGAATAACTTTGTTGTCTCAATTATTGATTTAATAATATATCATATTATACAGATGATATTGTGACAATAATCGAATCAATAATATGAGAGATATGATGTAGTAATTACTGTAGCAATAATTGAGTATAACTGAGTGACTTCTCATGTAAGCATCAATAACCAATACCATGTGCTACTATGCAACCACGCGTATTATTGTACTTTTACTACCGAGTAGTTCAACAGTTTTAACGGTAACACTTTCGTCGTTATTTTTATAAAATGATAATTCTGTCATTTTTAAAATACGACAATACTTCCGTTGTGGGGTCCACCAATGATTGTGTCGTCGTACGAATATTCCTTGTTAAAATGATTATTCCCCGACCAATCGAATATTATATAACCACTTGCTTACTTTGCAAAATTTATAAATATTACCCACAACTATAACATTATATTATATCCACACCATAATATTCAAAAATATATTTCGAGAAATTTAAATCTTTATTCATAAAATTTGGGGTCTCACAGCACAGACAGGTTATTCCAACAGAATAATAAAGAATGGAATGACAGAAGAATTTCACCATGTATGCGGTACTTCACATAGACAGGTTATTTCAACATAATAATAAAAAATGGAATAACAATCCTTACGAGTATTGAAAGAAACTAACTCTCTTCATGAATACGTAAGAAAAAGAAGAGTATTTCGACGGGTAGGGCGGGGATATACTTGAAAAAAACTTGCACTATGTTCTACGCTCAAAGCTTTCTTAAACTCTAAAGAAATACGCTCAAGATTATAGAAGAAGAATTCTCTGAATTTCTGGTGTGTTTTCAATTCTAACTAAGCATCCTATTTATAGGAGAATGGAAATGATACTATGCAATAAAATATAATATATTCTATTTATAATATATATATATATATATATATATATATATATTTATATATTTTATTTAAAATCTAATAAAACAAATAACTTTATAAAAGTATACTTGTTTTATATAAAATGATTTTACTATGCAAACACTATGCAGGCTCTATGCAAACACTATGCATAATAAAATATAATATATTTTATTTATAATCTAATAAAACAAAACTTTATAAAAAGTATTTTGTTTTATATAAAAAGTTTTCTATTTTATTACATTTATAATAATAATAAAATAAAATTCATCATCATTATTATAATTCACACTATTAATCGACCAGGTCGTTCCTAGAAAAGAGGGGGCTTTCTAATAAGGATTTCTCCCTATTGGCGCGCAATTAGGTGACCAAAACTTTCCTTGACAGAACTTCTAGACATCGTTAATATTTTAAATAATAATATTAATAACTTTGTCGTCTCAATTATTGATTTAATAATATATAAAATATTGACAATAATTGAATCAAATAACGTGAGATACTATCACGGCAATTCATGTAGCAATAATTGAACAAAAGCGAGTGACTTCTCACGTAAGCATCAATAATCAATCTTGTGTGCTACTATGTAACCACGCCAGACATCATTCTTTTTTAACACAAGGTGTTTCAACAGTTAACGGTAAAACTTCCGCCGTTATTTTCATAAAATATTTTTGTCGTTTCCTCAATCCGACAATAATTCTGTTGTGGGGTCCACCAATAATTGTGTCGTTTTACGAATATTCCCCGACCAATCGAATATTATATAACAACTTGCGTACTTTGCAAAATTTATAAATATTACCCACAACTATAACATTATATCAAATCCACACCATAATATTCAAAAAAAAATTATATTTCGAGAAATTTAATTCTTTATTCATAAAATTTGGGGTCTCACAATCTCCCCTCCTTCTAGACATTGTAAATATTGCAATTTAATAATATGAATAACTTTGTCGTCTCAATTATTGATTTAATAATATATCATATTATACAGATGATATTGTGACAATAATCGAATCAATAATATGAGAGATATGATGCAGTAATTACTGTAGCAATAATTGAGTATAACTGAGTGACTTCTCACGTAAGCATCAATAACCAATACCGTGTGCTACTATGCAACCACGCGTATTACAGTACTTTTACTACTGGGTAGTTCAACAGTTTTAATGGTAACACTTTCGTTGTTATTTTTATAAAATGATAATTCTGTCGTTTTCTAAATACGACAATACTTCCTTTATGTCGTCGTACCAATGATTGTGCCGTCGTACGAATATTCCCTGTCAAAGTGAATATTCCTCGACCAATCGAATATTATATAACCACTTGCTTACTTTGCAAAATTTGTAAATATTACCCACAACTATAACATTAAATTATATCCACACCATAATATTCAAAAATATATTTCGAGAAATTTAAATCTTTATTCATAAAATTTGGGGTCTCACAATCTCCCCTCCTTATGAAATTTTGCCCTCGAAATTTACGTACGTACCTGGTATGCCGAAGAGATGAGGATACCTTGACTACATTTCAGATTCTAACTCTTGAGGTATAACCTTTGACTGTTGAATACGATCCTTCTTATCCAAGATTTTAACACGTATCTCCTCATACGTTCAATCTTCTGCTATCTCGTCTAGTTCTAATTCAATAATGTAGTTCGGGTCGCCCACATATTTACGTAACATCAATACGTGAAAAACGTTATGAACACGCAACATACTTGGCAGTAAAACGAGTCTATAGGCCACAGTTCCTACTCGATCGAGGATTTCATATGGACCAATTAAATCGAGGGTTGAGATTTTCTCTATTCGGTGACTCTTGCTTTTAGAATAACGCCTTCTTGAACCTTCTTCTTCTTATTCATCAGCTCCAGGTGTGTAATTTGAGCGGCTTTAACTTTATCGATTAAAGTCGATTCTACTAGTATATTCGTTATCTTCACGTGAGTCTCTAGAGTCTTTAACTTTATCTTCATCATTTGTAATACAAAATGGGTTTTTGTGTTAACAAATCGCACTCGTAAACGCATACGATCTTCTACTCAACGCGTCAGCTACCACGTTCGCTCTTCCATAATGATATTGAATGGTATAGTCGTAATCTTCAACAGCTTGAGCCAACATCTTTGGCGCATGTTACGTTCGTTTTGGGTGAAGAAAATATTTGAGAGTTTAAGAAATGGGTTTTGTACTGGTGTCAATATAAAATTCGATTTCACGCTCTAGGGGTAGGCTAAGAAGTCTTCAAGAATACGTCAGGAAATTTATTAATGATAGAAATATCATTTAAAAACTATGACTCTCATCCAAGACTTGGATAGTACGTCACATTGATACTTATCAACTTGCCATCGTCATTCACGACGTCGCCTACAGAAAGTCTGGCTTCGGTGCATTCCACACAAGGAAGTCACCAGCGAAAGGCTCAGGGCTCTTTACTTATGGCTTAAATATAACAGTGATTAACTTTAGTGGTTTAGTTGCTTGAATTCGTATAACAGGTTGGTTAGAAATATGTAAGCTAACAACCTTACGAAAAGCATGATGAGCAGTTAACCAATCGATTCCTAAAATCGCATCAAAGACCAGTATTTTCAAAGAGATACGATCGACAGGTAACGTGAAAGTGTCGATTTGAATCAACAAGATTTATAAACAATAGAGGTAACGAAGGTTTTTACTAACGAAGTTTAAACAAATAAATCAAAGTCTAACTTCTCTGGGTCAAATTTAAACGTTGAGCGCAAGCAAGAGAGATAAAAGAACAGGTAGAGCTGGTATCGAATAAGGTATAGACTTCGTAAGCGTTTATGATTAACTTACCCATGATAACTTCGTTCGGGTTCCTTAACAAACGCTCTCACTTAAACTACCGGCTTTGACTTGTTTGAGACATCCTTTGGCATCATTATCCCAGCTGGACTTGACTTCACTACATGACAAAATTGTGCTAGATGACCTTCTCTTCCGCAATTGAAACACGCTTTGGATTGTTGCGTACAGTTTGGACGGATGTGTCTCTCCTATCCGCATTTGAAACATACGACCAGTGGTCGTTCTCCTTCCTTAACAATAGGTGCTGGTGCTGACGTCTTTCCATCATCGTTAAATCTTCTCTTCTTGAAATTTTCACTCCTATTATCTTGGCCATGATTACCACCGAAGTGGTTACCATTCTTGGCATGATAATTTCCCCCACAATGGTTATCATTGTTCCGATGGCCGTTGCCACCGGTATGATTATTATCGTGTTGTTGGTCGTTGCCTTTTGGTTGTGCTGACTCATTATCGCGCTCCAATAACTAAGCCCTATTCTGAACATCTGAATATAAACAAAGTTTGTGAGAAATGAGGTATTGACGTATTTCGGGTTTCAAACCTCACAGAAACATTCGCGTCATTCTCTCTTCATTATCTACCAAATGGGATGCAAACTGGGATAACTCCGCAAACTTAGCCTCGTACTGCGACACGGTCATATTATTTTGCTCCAGCTTGATGAATTCCACTTCCTTCATGTGACGAATACTTTCATGAAAGTACTTGTCGTTGAACAATTCTTGAAACTTCTCCCAAGACATCTTGAGTGCGTCAGGCTGGGTACGTTTTACAGATTTCCACAAGTATCTGCCTCTTCACACAACATAAAGGTAGCAAAGGGAACCTTTTGCTCCTCGGAGTATCCCAAGACATCAAATATCTTGGTGATCTGCTTTAACCACGTCTCCGCCTTAAGTGGTTCTGGCTTTCCCAAAAACTTCGATGGTCCAAGCTCCTTGAACTGCTTAGCGGTGATCGGTCGTGGGTTGCCATTATTTCCACCTCTATTTTGAACAGGAGTCTCTCTTACCTGATGTTGCATGAATTACATAAAGCCTCTAAACATCCCATCATTCATCATCTGATCGGTGTTGTTATTTACCTGAGGATTATTGTCTTCCTGTTGCACATTATCCTGCGTATTGATCGTTGGTGACTCAACGGTCTCATGTGCTTCATTGCTGATCTCAATATTTTCAGATGCCATTTTCAAACACTGACACAATACAAGGGTTAATTGACATATCACATATTATCTCTATACTCTGACCGACCAATTAAATAACAAGTAAACTTAGGTAGGTCATACTAGCGAAGAAATTTCCCGTCTCTCCCCTCCTAGTTCTTATCTCACATCTTAGCCAGGGATCATATCCCTAAGCTTTGATACCAACTGTGATGCCCCCAAAATAGGTATACATCACCTATTCTGAGTCGTTAAATACATGGTACAGAATACAAATACAACCTTAAATATACAACATGAGCTGTGAGTTTTAATACAAATATTATCTTCTAGACAGTATTCAAACTCAAAATAAGTCCTCAATACATTTATTATCACACTATTTCATAGAATAGTGAGGACTACTAATACTATCATCTGGACTGTCACTCTGTTCCCTGACTAGTCTTTGCTACGTCCTCATTTCCTGAAGAGAACAATGAAAGCAAAAAGGGTGAGCTCAACTAGCCCAGTAAGAAATATTATGACTAAGATAATGCAGAATAATTTATCTTTAGTCTTCAACAGTGTTAAACCGATAAAATATATCAAACATCAAGTTTAACTGCAGCAGAACAAGCAATCCATTAGAAGAGTCAAGTAGAGAATAAAATCTACTATCTTCTATGATTTAAAAGGTTTTTCATCACTTTTATCGTTGAGACTCAGCTTAATAAATAATTCACATCATCAAATCATCCCTGCACTACAGGCCAATGATATTATTTAGTATCACAACCACGAATTATACATGCACTACGGGCCAAAGATAATCGTGTTTTCATCAACGGTCTTGATCATGCCATAAAACAATTCATCTTTGCACCCTTGGCCGAAGAGAATCCATAGCCATAATCATACCAAAAACTGTCCATCAATGCACTACGGGCCAATGAGGACTTTTTCCACATCATTTGTAACATTACGATCATGATTATACCGAATAATTCCTGATCATAATCATAGCAAGTCCATCTATGCACTACATGCCACAGATGACTTTCAACATAATATAAGCATGAGGATGATGACAATTCAATAAAACAAGTTCAAGAATAAATTTTAAAGATTTGTAAGTTAATTTATCCCGAACTCAATAACGTCCAAATTGTCAACATGATACTGCTTTGTGGACTAAAATTCAAGAATGCTCAGAAGAATATTTTTATGAAAAGATACTGGATGAAGCGCAAATATCCAGGATATTCTACTAATTTCATGGAGTATAGAAGCCAAAACTTTAACCAACTGAGTATAATAGAATATATGAAACTGTAAATGGATTTTCGCCCACCATGCGGTAATCCATGTAGACAAATCATTTCCACAATTTAATAAGGAATGAATACAAAGGATCATTCACCATGTATGTGGTAATCCACAGACAGTTATTCCAATGAATAATAAAGAATGGAATAATGTAAGAATTCACCATGCATGCGATAGATCCGCATAAACAAAGTTATTCCCAAATGAATAATAAAGAAGAATGGAACCAGTCCAATGAATAATAAAGAATGGAACCAAAATCATGTGTAATCACATGCATGTGATGTTCCAACAGAATAGTAAAGAATGGAATAACAACATAATTCACCAGGCATGCGATAGACGACACAGACAGGTTAGTCCAACAGAATAATAAAGAATGGAATGACAGAAGAATTTCACCATGTATGCGGTACTTCACATAGACAGGTTATTCCAACATAATAATAAAAAATGGAATAACAACCTTACGAGTATTAAAAGAAAATAACTCTCTTCATGAATACGAATGAATAATACCCCTTACCTTAAAATAAGAGTATTCCGATGGGTAGGGCGGGGATATACTTAAAGAAAACTTGCACTATTTTCTACGCTTAAAGCTTTCTTAAACTCTAAAGAAATACGCTCAAGATTATAGAAGAAGAATTCTCTAAATTTCTGGTGTGTTTTCAATTCTAACTAAGCATCCTATTTATAGGAGAATGGAAAGGATACTATGCAATAAAATATAATATATTCTATTTATAATATATATATATATATATATATATTTTTAAAATCTAATAAAACAAATAACTTTATAAAAGTATTCATTTTATATAAAAAGATTTTACTATGCAAACACTATATCGAGCCTATACAAACACTATGCATAATAAAATATAATATATTCTATTTATAATCTAATAAAACAAAAGTTTATAAAAAGTATTCTGTTTTATATAAAAAGTTTTCTATTTTATTACATTTATAATAATAATAAAACAAATTTCATCATCATTATTATAATTCACACTATTAATCGACCAGGTCGTTCCCAGGAAAGAGGGGGCTTTTCAATAAGAATTTCTCCCTATTGGCGCACAATTAGGTGACCAAACCTCTACTTGAAAGAACTTCTAGACATCATTAATATTGCAAATAATAATATTAATAACTTTGTCGTCTCAATTATTAATTTAGTAATATATAAAATATTAACAATAATTGAATCAAATAACGTGAGATACTATGCAGCAATTACTGTAGCAATAATTGAACAAAACTGAGTGACTTCTCACGTAAGCATCAATAATCAATATCGTGTGCTACTATGCAACCACGCGTATTACGTACTTTTAACACCGGGTGTTTCAACAGTTAACGGTAAAACTTCTGCCGTTATTTTCATAAAATAATTTTTTTCATTTTCTCAATCTGACAATAATTCCATTGTGGGGTCCACCAATGATTGTGCCATTATACGAATATTCCCTGTTAAAACGAATATTCCCCGACCAATCGAACATTATATAACAACTTGCGTACTTTGCAAAATTTATAAATATTACCCACAACTATAACATTGTATCAAATCCACACCATAATATTCAATCTTGACTTGGTTATTGAAAAATGATGACTTAGTTACTGAGTAATGCTGACTTGGTTACTGTTTAATATTATATTGGTTACTGACTAATGCTGACTTAGTTACTTTGTAAAATTATAATGGTTACTCATTAGTGCTGACCTGGTTACTGTGTAAGATTATAATGTTATATTATTTTATAATTGTTTCTTTTATATTGGAGGTTACTTATTGACTACATTTGTTACCTTCATGTAACTGTTAATATGATTATACTTATATATATTGGTTGTTGTATAGTGATTAATTGGTTACTGTATATTTGGTTGTTGAAGCATAATAATGTACACTTGTACTTATGTTTTTTATATTAATGGTTACTTGTTAGCTACATTGGTTACATTCTTACAATAGTTTGCCTTTAGTTGGTAACAAATAAATTATACTGGTTGTTTTTTACTCTAAAAATGCAATAGAGAATGTGTTTATCTTGTGGTTACTAAATACATATGTGTTGGTTACTGTCTAATTTGGATTTGATTACTGTATAATGTTGTTATGATTACTGTATAATATTACGGTGTTTAATATTGGTTTGTTTTATTATGATGGTTACTTATTGACTACATTGATTACCTTCATACAACTGTTATAATTTAATTTGTAACAAATATCAATATACTGATTATTTCCATTGTAAGATGAATGTACAAATGTGTTTTATGTTCTGGTTACTAATATTATGTAGTTTGGTTACTGGCTAACATTGATTTGGTTACTTTACAATACTTATTCTGTTGTCAGACAATGGAGATGATTCCGGTTATAATTTATTTCAATGGTACATGGACTGATAGTAACCAATACACCAAATTTGAAGTTACCGACAAACTAGTTCCATCAACTTGTTCGTTCAAAAAAATGCAAAACATGATATGCAGTGCATTACGGCTAGACACAAACGTAGAAACATTGTCAATCAAATTTTATATTAGAAGCGACATTCCACCGATCAGTATATCAGATGAAGCAACCTTAAGATTCGTTATTGAAGTCAGTAGAAAATCTGATGAACAAGCTAAATTCCCACTGATTATAGATATTGAACACAAAAAGGGATGCATAACAATCTTGCATAACTTGAAAAATGTAGAAGAAACTATAATTCATGATGTAACGCCAATCAGATCAACACAAAGAATTTAGCACTAGTTCCACTAGCAACACAAGATTGCCAAATTGGAACGCAATATGCTGATCAGCTTGCAATGGAAATTATTGAACAAAAACGAGACAGACAACATGACAAATCATACACAGAAGAACGATATGATGATGTAATAATAGATCCGAATGAACGTGAAGTAAAATTACATCAAACCTACAAAGACAAAAAAATCCTATCACAAGCTATGAGGCTGCATTCAGTCAGGAAAAATAGACAACACAAAGTTCAACGAACAGGTCATAGAGACTTTGTGCTAGTGTGCGTAGATGATGAAAATTGTAGATGGAAGATGAGAGAATCAAGTTTTTGAAAAACTAGTATGTTCAAAGTGAGAAAATTCAATGACATCCACATGTGTTCAGTAAACGTATTGTTGGGAGACCACAGACAGACAAATAGTGAGTTGGTCAGTGAATCCATAATGCACAAATTAACTAATTTGAAGAAAATATACACACCACCCGATATTTTGGAGGACATGATGACAGATTATAATGTGTATATCTCTTACCAAAAAGCATGGATATCGAAGGAGAAAGCGTTGGAAAAGGTAAGAGGAAATCCATACGACTACTCACTGATCCCATCATGGTTACACATGCTGAAGAAAAAAAATTCAGGTAACACTTTAAAACATTTTATTGGTATTTCAAAATTAGTTGGTTACCCAAGTCAACTGATTTGGTTACCTTAATATGCAGGTTTAGTTACTAACTGTATCGTATAATCAACCTATGTTGAATTAATATTTTGTGTATCATAAATATCTACACAAAAGATTACACATTAATTATATTCTGTACACCAAATGCACCGTATTGGAAACATTAATGTGGTAATTAGTCGGATACCATTAACCACATGAATGGTTACCAATTACTAGTGATTTGGATATTGTATACTACTTGTAATTCTAATGATAATGCTGATGTTTCATATCAGGTTCCGTCACAGCCCTTGAGTTGGAAACAAATGGTCGTTTCAAGTATTTATTATTTGACATTGGAGCATCCATTCAAGCATGGCACCATTGCTTTCCAATCATTGTAATCGATTGCACGTTCATACAATCAACTTATATGGGGACACTACTAATAGCAAGCACACAAGATGCAAACCAAAACATTGTTCCGATTGCTTTTGCAGTGGTTGACAGCGAAAATGAATTATCTTCGAGATGGTTTTTCGTAAGTTTGAGAATTGCTTGTGGAGTTAGGGAAGGCCAATGCATTGTTTCAGATAGACATAAAGCCATTATACAAGGACTGTAATTTTGTGTTTTCGGATGTTATGCATGGTTCTTGCACATACCATGTACTGAAAAATATAAAAAACTGATTCAGAAAGAGAGGAGAAGAACTTAAGTAGGCTTACAACGGGGCTTGTAGAGCTTACACTATTGAACAATTCAACAAACACATGGCTGAACTTGATGCCATTGATCCTCGAATAAGGAAATATTTGGAAGAAGAGGTCAAGTTGGAGAAGTGCACCAGGCTCCATAGGACTATAAGCAGATACTCAAAAATGAATTCAAATACCGCCAAATCTATTAACAATACAATCAAATTGATCAGGGATCTTCCAGTTGCGTCAATGATTAAATGCCTACGTTGTCTGGTTCAAAGATGGTATTTCACAAACAAACAAGCAGCCATATCAACATTCACAACACTTTCCACAACAGCTGAGGGAAGGTTGCAATCTAATATCATTAAATCAAAGAAACTTAAGGTAATTAATAAAAAATTTAAATTATTGCATCCTAAGTTGAATTTTCATTTTATTGAAACTAATTTGTTCACTATTACCTGCATATGCTGATAATTTTAAAAACATTAAAAATAACTGCAATTATTTCGATGCAAACAATGCTAACTTGGTTACTGAGTAAAATTATAATTGTTACTGCATAATATTACTGACTAATGCTGACTTGGTTACTGACTAATGCTAACTTGGTTACTGTGTAACATTATATTGGTTACTGACTAATACTGAATTGCTTACTGTATAACATTATAATGGTTACTGACTAATGCTAACTTGGTTACTGTGTAACATTATACTAGTTACTGACTAATGCTGACTTGGTTACTCTGTAAAATTATAATGTTATTGTGTTTTATAATTGTTTCTTTTATATTGGTGGTAACTTATTGACTACATTGGTTACCTTCATGCAACTGTTAATCTGATTGTATACATTGAGTGTTGTGTACTAGTTAATTGGTTACTATATATTTGGTTGCTAAAGCATATTAATGTACATTTGTACTGATGTTTTTTATATTGATGATTACTTGTTAGCTACATTGGTTAAATTCTTACAACAGTTAGCCTTTAGTTGGTCACAAACCCATTATACTGGTTGTTTTTTACTATAACAATTCAATGGAGAATGTGTTTATCTTATGGTTACTAAATAAACATGTGTTGGTTACTGTCTAAATTGGATTTAGTTACTATATAATGTTGTTATGATTACTATGCAGTATTAGGGTATTTTATATTGGTTTATTTTAATATGATGGAAACTAATTGGCTACATTGGTTACCTTCATACAACTGTTATAATTTAATTTCTAACAAATAACATTAAATTGATTGTTTCCATTGTAAGATGAATGTACAAATGTGTTTTATGTTCCGGTTACTAACATTATGTAGTTTGGTTACTGGCTAACATTGATTTGTTTACTTTACTATATTTATTTTGTGTTCAGGCAATGAAAATGATTCCAGTTGTACTTTATTCTAAAGACACACTTAATTTGTGATGTAGGTCGAGACATCAAACTTAGTGATTTTCACTATTTAAGATGTCGCTAAACAATATATTGTGGACATCGAATAAAAGACATGCACATGCTGTAAATTTCAGTACCATGAGATGCCTTGTCCATACGTCTTCTTTATTATGATAAGCAAGCGAAATTTGAGTCATATGATTTTTTTTGCTCAAAAAAATTACTCTAAAACAACTTTGGTCCACACATATTCAGCTTCCATCATGCCATTAGATGATAAAGAAAATTGGGATGTACTAGAAGAAGTAAGAAACATATGTGTAAAACCACCGAACACAAGAAGACCAGAGGGAAGACAAAAAATAGGGAGGTACAAACACGAATCTGAAATCAAAATTCAAAACAAATGCAACAGGTGCCAAGAAAAGGACACAACAGGAAAACATGCAATAATCCACCGGTTTTAAGACCTAAAAAATGTCTGATATAGTGCATTTACATTAAGAGTGTAAATACATGAATATATAATTGTTTACTATGAGTAACCATTAACCACATGGTTGGTAACATTTTTGATTGTGTACCATAACCAAAATTGTTATTGATTAATATTTTGATTTTTGATTTCATTATGAGTTGCCAATATAAAGCAAACATATACATTGAACAATTGTTAACTATTCTAAAATATTTTTATGTAAATTTGTTTACCACCTAAAATAAAATGGTTACCCCTGCATTCATTTTTAATTACTACCAGCTAGATAACAATGTAATTTAAAAGTATCCATCAGCTAGATATATGGGAACGCACACATGTACACTATGCACTTGATAATTGTTCCAAATATAAGTTGTAAATTATTTAGTTACTAACATAAACTAAAATGCTTACCCTTATATGCAGGTTTGGATACCAACTGCACATCTCAAAAATATCTTTATTTTAATATGAGTTTATAAATGACCATCATATATATTAATGGGAACTCTTAATTAAAATTTCTTATTTCATCATGATGATAGACTATAAATAAAACACATACATTTAACACTATAACATTCGTGATACAAACTTATAACTGTTTGGTTACCAACAAAAACAAAAATTGTTAACATATATGTAGGTTTGGATACCAACCTAACATTTCAACTTAAATAGTTGATATATACTAATTTTAACAAATTTTATGTCAATTTGTTTACTTATAAAAATAAAATGGTTATCTCTATAATAAAAATAATGGTTTCCATAACAAAACAAGAATCCATCTTAGGCAAAACATATATAATAAAAAAATTATTATATATTAACCAAAATAAAAAATAAAATTAACAAAAATCCCTCATTGATTGCACAATAATAGTAGTCAAAAAAGTCCATTAAATAACAAGAAACAAAATATAATAAATAAGTAACCAAATAGTTACATAACAAGAACTGTAATAGGTTTTAATGGTAACCAAAACATAAACAACTCTCAGATATCCAACAACTCAGAATGAAAGTGATATTATTTGTTTAGGCACCCATGTATACTCTCACATGTACATTTAACAATTGATATATATCCTGATACAATCTTGTAACTCTCTGGTTATTATCAAAACATTAGTTGGTTACCCTTTTATACATGTTTGGTTACCAACTGTACATTTCAAAATAATGTAGCAAACACAACTTAAAAGAAACAAATACCAACCAACAAACAATATAACTTTCATTACTGGTAATATAATCAAATATGTAATCCCATCTACATAAGATCCAATAAACATCACAAACTTATAAACCATACAAAAATGTTGTGTATATCCAAAAAAAAAACAAAATACAAAACACAATTCATAAAGACAAAACAACGAGATCCGAACTAATCAAAATCTGGAACAAATCTTCCTGGAAATTCTATGTCAGTCTCATATCCCTCCAATTGTTTGTTCCTTGCATGCATATATATGTTTGTGCATAACTTCTTCCGATATCATCAAGAATGGGGAAATGGAATAGAATTTCATCAAACTTCTAATGAATGACATGCTCAAAATAAACAAATCGTGAACATCCCGCAATCACCGCAAAAAATAGACAAAAAGATAACAAAAATCAAAACTAAAATCAACCTATATGTAATAATTAAAAAATGTAAACAATGTAACCCTTACCCTCGACTTGTTCAGGAACCGCCTCTGCAAATTCCAACTCAATTATATCATCTTCCTCCTTGTTGCGATACGGTTCACTGCTAAAGTCAATGTCAGACCTATCCCTCCAAAAACCACTCTTGTGTAGTAAAGTAGGAAGAATGAAGATGTATGGCTCATAAACATCCATAATTTTTGTTTGCATAGATTTCCTTTTTGGCTGTAGAGAATTATAAACTGTTAGACGTCTACAATGCACATCAAATGTCAACAAAAACCAATGGTCCGATGATGACATATGAATGGGGAACAACAAGTAGTTAACATTTCTTCATGGTGTGTTGACATCCATAAATAACCCATGGATGTATTCAAAGAACATCACCCTCCCCTGCATGTAACACTCTTATCTCGCATTTTTACTTGTATACTCCTCGAAAAGAGCTACTCATCTTGCCATGAAACCAACAATTGTGGTCGCTGCCCTTTATATGAACACTATCTAATGTCCGCCAATTTACTTAAAATAATATAACGCAACATTGATGTGTTTGAACCAAAAAAAATATAGGTTATTAACAGTTGCTAAAAAAATGTAAGTATGTAATGAATGTAACCAACATTGTTAACACTAGTTACTAACCCAACTAAATAATGTAACCATAACTAGAAAAACATAATTTAAAAAAAAAAGAACTCACATCGTCGCTTAACCATTGTCCAGAGTCTTTAATTTGTAGAACCACATTTTTGATGATATCGGGATATGCACCCAAATACAAAAAGTAAGTTCAATTTTATCGTTTTTCCGTGGAATTTTATCGGTCTTCCTTCAATATAAAAGCATATTAAGATACACGCTAACATTAACAATTACCATATTAGTATACACACTACCCAAAATCGACTTTGAATAATAATAATTAACATACTAATCAACAACTTAATTGTAAATAAAGAATCTGGTAACCAAAAAAATATTAATATAATAACCATAATCAAATAGTAACCAATACATAACAAAAAAGTAACCAAAACATAAAATAATAGTAACTCGTAAAATAATTTAATAGTAACCAAAATAAAGAACATCATGTAATCAATAATAATTTAAACAACCCGAATGTACTAAACAAATACCTAGTAATCAAATATAATATAAAGTAACAAACACTTTACTTCAATGGAACATTAACATAAATCAAATATTACATAATAGTAAACAAAATATAATATAGTAGTAACCAAAACCTAATATGACAAAGAAATTCGAATATAATATGATAAGAATCAAATGTAAATATAATGTAATCAATACCAATTTAACCAACCTCATATACCCTAACAATTACATAAGAAACCAACATATAATATGATAGTAACCAAAAGCCCATTTTGAGAGCACAAAAATGGTATCCAACTCATAATATAAGTAACCATAACATGATAAAGCAGTAACCATAACATTTATTTAATATTAACCATATGTTTCTACAGGAAAACAAATTTATTTGTTTCATAAAAAACTATAGCATTGTTAACAATAAAAAATAAACCTTTTCCTGTTGTTTAGTCCAATTTTAAACTATTGTTCAAACAATGCCTCTTCAAAATTTGAAGTCATATCCATGCTCACTTTGGGGAATACAAAAAGACCTGCAAGTGTTTGATTAGCACCCACGGCAATAGACATTGAACCAACCGATCCAAACGTTGATGTATATGGAGACCGCAAAACGGCACTCTTTGCATGTTCACGGACAGGTCTACCACCGATTTTATGGATGCTTTTCTCCAACTCATCACACTAAACTATGTCCTGTGTGGTCAGAACTATCTGATCAAGTGCAGACTTGTTTTCTGCCTCATATTTATTCCCCTTTTTCAATTGACAGAAAAGTTAACAAATACAATTAGATTTTTAACATAAACACATGCAGTTAACTAATATATACAATAAAAAACCGAATGAACAATAATCGACATATTAAAAAGTGAACATATCATAATAGTAACCAAAAAAAAATAAATTACTAACCAAATCATAATATAATAAGAACTAACACACATTATAATAAGAACCAACCCATATTATAATAGTAAACATAACATATATAATAGTAACCATATCACAATATAACAAAGAACTAAAACCTAGAGCATGTAAAAAAAGATGGCATGTCGTTATAACACTAACCTCAAAGAAGAACATACACAACAATCTCTTTCCCAAAGGTATCGCTTAATATGTCAAAAAGATGGCATGTCATTATTCTTGCCAACTGTGCAAAAAATAAAAACAACCAATTAATCATTAAAAAAAAGACATATAACATATAACAAAACAAACAAATATGTCTAACCTTGACATTTTCTTCATCATCATTAATTTTTATTTGCATGATGTTCTTGAACCATAACATCACGTTCAACTTCATTACCAATCTCAATTTCATTCCCATCCTTCTTCTCAACAAAATTCGACACATCATCACCATCATTATTCTTATTTAGTTTTGAACCATCATCAACATCCTCATCAACATGGGGGTCTTCAACCATAACATCATCTTCACACTCTTTAACAACTTCAGTTTCAAACTCATCATTCTTCTCATCAGCTTTCAACCCATCATCACCAACCTCATCATCATCATTATAATTACCTTTAAAAACATCAGCATCCTCATCAACAACATCATCAACTTCATCATCATCATCATCATCATCATCATCATCATCATCATCATCATCATCATCATCATCATCATCATCATCATCATCATCATCATCATCATCATCATCATCATCATCATCATCATCGTAATCAATCATCATCGTAATCACCATCAACTTGTTTGTCCCCAACATCTTTGATCCCGCCAGAACTCATCTCTAATAATGGACCTAAAGTCCCTATATATCTCGAACGTAAAAATCAGATCTCATCCTTAATATCACCCCGCAATTTTACAATGTCTTTCTTAATTTCAAACTTTTTCTTCAACTACCTAAACCGTGCATCAATTGCATCTTTAACGCCGATATATCAAATCCAATGTTGTCACCCTTCACTTTTTTTCAACCTTTTTATCAAGATCCTTCCCATTGAAAAAGTGAAGCCCGCCAAATCAAGTCGATCCTTCTCCTACCGTGGAAATCAAACTTTTATCCTCAAATTAAAAACATTAAGTACACTTTAGTATAACATCCGACAAACATTGTACAATTACAAAGAAAAAAATAGTAAATAAAGAATCATAAAACATAATCAAGAACAAATAATATATATATATATATATAAAGGTAACCAAATATATATAAATCAGTAACCAAATAAATGTATAAAGGTAACCAAATTTGTATATTCTGGTAACCAACAAAATTGTTATTAGTAACCTAAATGTAATATAATCAGTAACCAAATGTGTATATTCAGGTAACCAACAACATTGTTATTATTAACATACACATAATATAATCAGTAACCAAATGAGTATATAAAAGTAACTAACTACTTTTTTTAATAGTAAACTTCACAAAATATAATCAGTAACCAATTATATAACTAAAGGTAACCAATTACATTCTTAGTAGTGAACTGCATACCTGTCCCGAAAAAAATACTAGATCATTCAACTTGTCATTTGTAGGGGGCTTCACTAGCTCCTTTCATCTAAATAAACGGACATCTGACGGATGCTTGTCATTGCATATACCCCTAGTTTTGACTGTCAGAATGGTTTCAAACATAAACACTTGGAATACATAAGGAAGCTCATTTAACTTGTACAATTTGGTATAATGATCCTTGTAGAAATTATATATCGAATCACCATTCCTTCCTTTCTTCAAACGCCCATTCAAAGCATTGGACAAAGAGTACTTTGTCATCTCAAACGCGACTTTCCCCCAAGGAAAACTACTAACATCACCATAACATAAAAAATTAACCATTGCCCTATCCACATAATTTTCAAAAACTGTGGATAGAATGAAGTTAAACACCAACAAAATCAATGACATCTTAATAGCCTCATCATCGTCATCAAAAACTGCCTTCCAATATACCCTACCTATACTACTACGTACGGCACACCTTTCTTCCCCCCAAAAAACTTTTCAACAAGCAGCAGATTCTCCATACCTTTATATGCGCTTATGTCATCCTCACCTTGCCATCTCAACCCGTAAATCGATGTAACTCGTGCAAACCAAACCCCACCCTTTTCTCCCCGAAACAAAACCACATTTCACCGTCATCCCTCCGTGAACCTCCCTTACAAGAGCATGGTGAAGAATCTGGGAATACATTTGGTGCTCACCAAACTCCAAAAAATTCCCAAAACATGTTGCCTTAAACTTCTCCAACTCGACTTTGGTTCAATTTCTTGGCAATAATGTTTGGACTTCCATGTCGCACCAATATATATAACTTTTCCAAAGAATTTTCTCATTGAGATTCCTCATAATAAAGATCCCATAACTACAAATAAACAAAATCAGATTTGCACAAATATTAGTAACCAATATAAACAATATTTATACCATAAACATTACATAAGAACCAACAAATAATATCATACTAACCAAAAAACATAATATAACAATTACACAAGAGCCAAAAAATGACTATAAAAAGTATCCAACATCCCACATCGATCGCACAATAATAGTTACCATATCATAATATAACAATAACATAACATAATAAAGCAAGAAACAAACAAATATATTATATAATCTAATGCTAACCAAAATATTAACAAGATGTAAGTATATATCGCCTTATGTAATAACCAAATAGTTATATATAATATTAACCAAAACATATTTTAAAGGTAACCAAAACAAAAACATGTAGACCAAAAACATACTGAAGAAGTAACTGAATAGTTATATCATAGTAACCAAATCATGTTTTCATGGTAACTGACACATGATCAACATGTAGACCAAACCTAGTTCAGCCAACCAATGTATACTACGCAAATACATGGTAACCAAAACAACATAAAAAAGTAACCAAAATCCCAAATTGAGGGAACAAGAATAGTTTCCAAATCATAAGCAAACACTAACAAAAAAACATACTAAACAAGTAACCAAACAATTATATGATAGTAACCAAAACATATTTTCATGGTAACCAATACATAAACAAACATATAAATCAACCACATTTTAGTCAACCCATGTATACTAAGCAAATACATGGTAACCAGAACAACAAAAAATAGTAATCAAAGTCCCAACTCAAGGGAACAAAAATGGTATCAAAATCATAAGCTTATAATAACCAAAAACATACTAAACAAATAACCGAACAATTATATGATAGTAACCAAAACATCTTTTAATGGTAACCAATACATAAACAACATGTACACTAAAACCAGTTTAGTAAACCATGTATACTAGGCAAATACATGGTAACCATAACAACATAAAAATGTAACCAAAAATACCAAATCGATGGAACACAAATGGCATCCAAATCAGAAACTAACAGTAACCAAAAATATACTAACTAAGAAACCAAACATTTATATGATCGTAACAATAACAAAATTTAAATTAAGACACCTTTAAAATTTTTTGTGTTTGAATTATCTTCTGGCTAAGCACTTGACCTTCGGTCTTAACTACAGGGACATCACAATCAGAATCTAACTGCACTTCAGAATGCTTGATATCACTATGTACACCAACTTATTCTCATTCTTACTCGATTTCTGACCTACATCCTTCCCCTTCCCCTTCCTCTCCACAGCAAACTTCTTCAAGTCCTTAACAGAATCAACTTCCGTGATTCTTTTCCTCTTTCCATCCTTCTTCCTTGTATCAGCCATTCTATACAAAATATAAAAATAACACAAACCCAAACAATCAATACTCCATTCTATTAATAAACTACTTTAATAGATAATACATTAAACTATTTAAAAATTACTTAACTTGAAAAATAATAACCACCAAATCGATAAATGGAAGAAGAAACCAACCAACCACTCACAAAACAACGATAACAAGTAACAACGATGATGACGAACAACTAAACGAAGATGGTGAACAACTAAACAAGATGATAACGAGTAACGATCACGAAAATGAAGAATAAAACACCAGAAACGATCAATAGAGAAGAATAACACACGAACAGAAAGAGAAGAAAGGGTTTCAGCATGCAAACAAGGGTTTTAAAACCAAGAGTCCTTCATATGATATAATAGATGGTCATATCACGCTGCTTCAAAAAAAAAAACAAAACCCATTTTAAGATAGACACTAATTTGTCATGTCAGCCCATTAATATTAATCCCTTAAATTAAGGACTTATAATTGTATTAATATTGTAAATAAAAATGAAAAAGTGTAATATTTTTGTAATTATTTTATGGATGTATGATTTTTGTAATTATTTTCAAAAATGTACTAATATATGTAATTAATCCTTATTTTAATTTTGGATTTTCTTAAATTACCACTAAAGGCTTAAGGAATATAATTTATTTGTAAAAAACACTATTTCCAACAAATTAGAAGCTATTTCAACTGCAAATTCCGTCGGAATTAAGGATTTCCATATTTTCATGTTGGGCCACGTGGCATGTTTTATTCGACGAAGTTTTTGCGACAGAATGTATTCCGTCGAGTTTAATATATTTTCGACAAACACTCCGTTGGAAATAAGTTCGTAGTAAATATATTTTTTCGAACAAATTTGTTACGGAAGTAATCTTGACGATAATAAATTCGACCAAATTACCGACAGAATATTTTGTCAAAAATAAGTTAATATTGACGGAATATCCTTAATTCCGATGGAAGATTTCGTCAGAAATAGCCCATTTACTTGGTAGTGTCGAAAAGAAAAACTCATTTACCAAATTAGCCTCCAAATTTGAGAATAATTTAGTTAATGAAATATATATAGTACTTGCTTAACTAAGTTACTACTACAATTATAATATAAGAACATAAAATGAACCAAACACTTCGAACTTGATTTGTACTCGTTCGATTAAAAGTTTGATTTGAACTCAACTCAAAATATAAATGATTCAAATATATATATGAGAAAATTTTAAAGTTCGTTAAATTATTCGAACTTCTTCAAATTACAATTTTTTATCGATACTCGAATTATATTAGCTCGAAAAGTTCAAACTATTCGGATTCGATTCGAGATCGTGCTTGACTCGATAGCTAAATGAGCCTCAATCAAACCTTATTTCATACTTGATAAATTTTATGAATCAATTCTGAGCAACTCAATACCCGGCTCGGCTCGGATCGATTGGGTTCATTTAAACCCATAACTGAAAAGGGTACAAAGGAATTTAGTTAATTTATTATCCAATCACGTATGAAATTATAGAAACTTTGGCCCGCGAGTATTTTTTTAAAAATTTACTTTTATATAAAAAATGCCTCAAATCATTGATAACACCAAACATCTATTAAATATACTAAAATGTAGTACATGATAACATAGCTTGACATCTGTCATTCCCACAATTCAACATGTGTACTGTCTAATTAATGTTCCTTAAGACCCTTAACAAAATTGCCCAACTAACATAACAAATGAGGATGAAAACAAACCCTAATTCATTCCCCAAAATTTTAGATTTATAATCCCCTAAATCACTACAAATCTAAATTGTTTTGATAATATCAACTGTTTTGATATTATTCTTTGTAACTTAATTATTATTTAATAAAATCACTACTTTATGCTATTAATTAATTTTTCGGATTTATAATCTTCTAAATCACTACAAATCTAAACAGTTAATAGCATAATATCATTCTCTTAATTTTTTAGATTTATAATCCCCTAAATCACTACAAATCTAAACTGTTTTGATATTATCCTTTGTAATTTAATTATTATTTAATAAAATCACTACTTTATCTCAACACTACCCCCTACAATTTATATTCATTTGTTTTTCTGTGTAAAATTTGATCATCGCACAATAATCTACCATCTTCTTATTATATTTTAATTTATTAATTATACGTACACATTTATTATTAAAAAATTAAATAATCCCGCCGCATCGCGCGAGTTTGTATCTAGTATGTTATTAATCTCTGTACTACAGTTGTTTTCTCGTATTAACTTACATAGATATGAATTCAGAACTATATACTATTTTTCAAATGTCTTGTTTTAGGATTCAGAACTATAAATAGCCTATGGTCATTTCTACGATAATAAAATGATGTGTGGCGGGAGATTCGGGTTACGGGACCTGTTGAAAAAGTAATTACCAATTTTTTTAAAGAAAATGATATATATTACAAATATTTACGTTGATTTTTTAATTATCAGTTACATAGATAAATATTATGGGTAATTTTCTTAAAGAGATGTGTAATAAGTAAGACTCTTTTATAATTATCTTATGATAAATTTCGGGATTATAATTGAGTATAAATTTATCGCAATACATAACAACGGACTCTTTTTGATTTCTTGATCTTATCACATGTTTATTTTAGGGCTCTTTACATAAGTATACAACAAATAGAAAGTAATTACAAGAAAAGTGCATCAACCAAATAATTACAAAAAGAGTGTAATTAGGACCCATATTACAAAAATAGTACAATTCACATTAATAAGGAAACCTAAAATCAAAGACAAATAACTGCCATAATTAATAATTCAAATTCAAATATTTGGATCTAACAACAAAAATAAATTCAAATTCAAAATAATAATTCAAATTTAAATATTCAAATTCAAATCTTCATCTCCCTCACATACACTTTGAAATAATAGTCCGCCGCTACACATCAACATATACTCGCCGCCACTACACCGCCAATGAATCTCTTGTTGTCCAAAACGCTAATGAGAATAAGAAGAAGATTAAGCCTACAAAAAGTTTAAAAATAAATAGATGTAACTTTTAATGTTCTGAATTTTTTTATAACTATTTTGTTACTCATAAATAATAAAATGGTTACCTTTGTAGGAATGGTTGGCTACCAACTGCATCACATTCAAACGAAATTGGTAACTTAATAAAATTGAATTGGTTACCTTGGTCTGAATGTTTGGCTACCAACTGTACTATGAAAAAACTGCAGGTGTGGATGTGAATTAATTACTTTGGTATGAAGGTTTTGTTACCTTGGTATGAAGGTTTGCTTACCTTGATCTGAAGTTTTGGTAACCAACTGTACTAAGAAAAAATTTTAAGTGTGGATGTTGATTGGTTACTTTGATATGATAGTTTGGTTACCTTGGTATGAAGGTTTTGTTACCATCATCTAGTATTCATATCCACTGCCACCACCGCCTGAATCTTCATACCCACCTCCATTTTGACCCTTCATTTTGAGAAGCTACTGGAGATATACAGTTGGTTAACTGATAAATATATACATACATACATATATATATATATATATATGTATATATCCCTGAAGACATTTGTAAACTATCTTAAATCAAATTCCTACATGTATTCTCCTTTGCTTTCCTCTGGTTTCTCCCCCCGAAACCCTATTTTTACCACCATCGGTAAGGGTCATTCATTTCATACCCAATTTTATTTAAGGCTTATGCTTCAAATCAATGGGTTTTTTTTGTGTTTGTGTGACGCCCCCAAAATAGGTCCAATCCATCCAACCTATTCTGAGTCGCCAAATACATGGTATAAAAAACAACTACAACTTTATTACTATAATTATCGTGCAAAATACAACAACACGTATACTGTGAGTTTTAATACCAACTGTGACTCATGTCCCAACTATGGACATCACCTCACATTGATACATTACATAAAGGTACAGTCAATAACTGTTTTAAAAATTAAAATCTTTGGAAAGTGCTCCAGGAAACCTTCGTACATGGGAGGCCATGCGTCTAGGTTATGATAAATATCATATGCCCACAGAATTATCCTTGGTTGACCCAATAGACCCCAAAGAAAAATAAGAAGATTACTATCATGTTCTTTCCAATGGTGAGTCTTCTCTTGACATATAACTATCTCCACTGTCTGCAATTGAAAATTATGTTTCAACCAAACTCTAAGATCATATAGGCAGTGCTTGTAGATATATTCAGCAAGTGGATGTGCACAACCCTGTCTTATGATAACATGAGGTTGTATGTCATTAGACATCTTGTATAATAGTGGCAAAACCCCTTCCAAAGTTGGGTTCACTTCACCCTATTTGGTTTACCAAAATTAAATATCAAAACTTATCTAAAGTTCTCAATAAAATTATTTCCATACTATTTAGGGAGAACCTCATCAGCTATAGACCACCGTTCTATTCCCCTGTTATCCCCGCTCGACCCAGCTATACTCTTATTACCTGAAAGGAATTGTGAAGCAAAAGGGTGAGCACAACTAGCTCAGTAAAGAATACCATGACTAAAGATAATTAAATTATCAATAGCCTTCATCAGTAATAAATCAGAGATTTAGAACATATGGTAGATGATAAAACTTTTCAATCATAGTTGCAGCGGAATGAGCAATCCATTAGAAGAGTCAAATAGACCATAATGTCTATTATCTTCTCTATGTTAAAAGTCCACCAACAATATTTTATTCCTGTAACATCAATCAACAGTTCCTTTCCACAATCATATGAATAACTCATAATCATAATTGTGATTCTAAATTCCTTTTCTCATCCAGGACGAAGATAATTTACATCACCTATCTTTACCTGAAACATCAAAGATCATGGTTATACCAAATCACAGTTCCTGCGCATAATCATTCTAATAAGTTCATCTTTGCACTATGGACCAAAGATATTCATCAATGACTTTCATCTTTTTGCACTACACAGCCAAAGATATTCAACAACAGTCATCTTTTGCACTACGGGCCAAAGATATTCAACAACAGTCATCTTTGCACTACGGGCCAAAGATATTCATATCTCAAAGAAATATATAATTATTTCAGAATTTATATAAAAAATAATTATAACCATGTTGATCAATTCACCTTTGCACTTTAAGCTAAAGATATTCAATTATAAATTCAATGGTCATGATTATACCATTCAACAATTCAACTTTGCACTACTGGCCAAAGAGAACTCATAGTCACGATCATACCAATAATCTACCCATCTTTACACTCAAGTCAAAGAGAAATTTCATCACCAGGATTATAAAAATGTTATACATGATAATAAAAACAATATGATCAAAATATGAATTTAATTTCAAGAGTAAGATTCATAAATCAACGATAATCTGGTCGGAAAAAGAAACCAATTTTGTCGTCAATAGTACCCCGTGAATAGTAACTCATGAATAGTATCTCGTGAATAGTAACCCCGACACAAAAAGATAAACTTTCACAATAAAATCCATATCAATATTTATAATACCTTAATCCAAATGTTATAAATCACTTAATAATCTCATAATCTAATATTATTAATATTACAACAATATTTTAATCATTTCTTAAACTTATAAATAATTTATTTAAATTGTTTACACTTTATTAATTAATGCATTTAATCATCCTAAAATGCCAAACTCATAATATTTCATCACCAATAACCAAAAACCTCATCACAAATCTGCATATACCTCATATAGGATTCTCAAACCATAAAATCCTATTTTCTAATTTTGTTAATTCACATAACATATTTAATTCATTTACTCATAACTAGAACATTTTCATGAAAAATACCAAATCAAGATTAAAAAAATTTCTTTTAAGGATTTAGCGTAATATAGTCCCATATTGAACATATATTTTTCTCGAATTTTAAAATTCATTTACTATTTTTCATATGGCCAAAAGCTACTTTGAATATTTAGACATTTATCATAAATTGTACTTTTGTCCAAAATTCTAAAATTTACTGAGTATATACATTATATACATGTACTCCCAATAAAAATTTCACCAATTTTGGAGTTAACCACAAGGAGTTATAAGGGTTTACTTTTAAAATAATCTTTTCTCATAAAATCCATAACTTCTAATCTATACATCCAAAAATTGCCATTTTTGGACACAATCAAGAAAACTCATCAAATTATCATTTCAAATTTTTTCAGAATTTTTGAAGGTCCGAAAAAAGTACGAAACTGAAAAACATAACAACCCTTAAAAATCTCTTACCATAATAATGATAATATCCCTTACAATCCCTTACCTCAAAAGAGCAATATTTCTGACCGGAATGTAAAGTCGAAGGAACCTTGCAGTGAATAG
Source organism: Panax ginseng (assembly GCA_020205605.1). NCBI lineage: Eukaryota > Viridiplantae > Streptophyta > Magnoliopsida > Apiales > Araliaceae > Panax > Panax ginseng. The sequence goes on from CM035149.1 coordinate 94,537,727, forward strand.
CAACTCTCAAAGTATCTAAATACTCATAAAATACGCTAGCTAATATAGAGAGAGAAAGAGAGAAAGCTTATGTTTTTGGTGTGATTTTTAATTCTAACTCAGCACCCTATTTATAGGAAAATGCTAGCACACCGTAGCAGACTTGACCTGCTACCTGATGGCTTTACCTGCTACTATTGCCACCCACCACATTTGAAATAAAATTCAGCACATTTCTTTATCAATCACTGTGGGGCCCACTCAATTCTAGAATTTTCCACCAAAATCATTTATAAACCTAATTTCTGAATCAGTCACCTTTTAAAATTCATAACAAATCATACGTTCATTTTTAACGGTTCAAAATTTGTGGACATATACTCAACTTATATATGTATAACATATCCAAAAATCACAACGATCCAACGGTCAGATTAAAAATTATAACTCACGCAATATATCGTAAAAATACTGATTTGATTTTTACTACCTCCATTCCGACAAAAATACTGATAAAACACCTCAACATTAATTCCTTCAATTATACCCCACATAAAATAAATAAATCCATCATTTATATCCGCATCAAATAAATATTTCCTTATCAATAATTAATTATTCACAAATAATATTACAGAATCACAATAATGACAACCAGGCAGTTCCCAGGAAAGAGGGGGCTTTCCAATAAGGATTTCTCCTTACTGGCGCTCAATTAGGTGACCAAACCTCTCCTTAGACAGAACTTTCTAGACATTTCTAATAATGCTATCTAATAATATTATTCAAATAATATAAATTTTTGATATGATAATGAGAAATACTGTGCAGTGACAATTATTGAAACAACAATAATATAAAATATCAACGCAGAAATTATTGAATCAATAAAATAAAATATTGAACAGTAACAATTATTGAGTAGTGCCTTCTTACGTAAGAATCAATAATTCAAAAATACATGCAATACCGGTGTCTTCTGTCTTGAACAACGCCAGACATCAGTATTTTAACCATTAGGTATTCCAACAAAGTGTTAATCTGATTACAACTACTGTTATTATTTATAAAAACTCAAACTTGTCATTTTCTTCATTCGACGCTTATTCTCATTATGGGGCCCACAAATGTACTCATACTGTCAGGTAAATTTAATATTCCCTGATAACAAGAATATTTCACGACCAAACGAATATTCCCTAACAGAAATGAGTATTTTATAATCACTTGCGTATTTTGAAATATTTACATATATCACCCTTCACTTTAACCTTTTATAAATTTAACCATTTACTGAATAGTAATTATAAGAAAAATTGAATACTTTTATTTCATAAAATTCGGGGTCTTACAGTTTGTGTGTAGGAGGATTGAAGGGGACGAAGGAAGCCTTGAGGGAAAACAAATTGGTGAAGAAGGATGGGGATAATCTCAAGTCTGATAGTTACATGTATGCACCATTAACGATTCTTCCTCAAACATCATCACTCTTCTCAAGGCTGGAGCAAGCACTTAAAAGTGGTTATGGAGGAGAGAGAAAGAAGAGTTTATACAGTTTATATATATATATATATATATATATATATATAGAACTAATATGTTGAATGAAGAAGAAGGGTGATGACTAACTGCAGTTGTTATAGATGAGGAGAGAGAGAAGAAGCTGTCAACGTCGGGATTTTTGAGTGTCCCTTTTCGTTACTTGTCTTTTGGTGTTCTCATGTTAACGTGAGATTTGTTTGAAAAAACAAGTGAAAAAGGTCCGACATGTATAATGTCGACGATTGACTTTAAGAGTCGCCAGTTGGTGTTTTTAACTGGTTACACCAACGCAACCGAAAAGGTTTTGCACATTGACCCAGTGATTTGGCACTGCTAAATGGGTCTGTGAAACCGAGATTCATTAAGGGTTCGGGGGCTTGATTATGCGGAGGGAAGGTGTTAGACACCCCCCGACATCCGTGTTGCCACGGTGACCGCCACTTCTCAAAGAAACTGTTATATGAATGTGTGTGTATGTGTGTGTGGATTAATATGCAATTTATTTGGAAGTAGTGTTGTACCTCGTTCGCACCTATATACACAGGTTTGAATTTTATTAAGAAAAAATCAATTTTAACCACATGGTATAGCAATGACGTTTTGTAAAAAGAGGTTTTTCAAACCTTGTGCTCAATAGTCATTGATGCCTTTGATACTTCCATTTTATTACTAAGTGTCTGGCTTGTTTGCTTTTATTTTCGAGATGCGAAGTATTCTCGAGAAAATAATTTACAGCAGTGCCAAATTCCTCATGGGCATGACAGCCATCCAAGGAAACTCGGACACTGTAAAAAATAATGTACAAGCTGCTTACAACCAGAAAATGTCCATTATGGGAACCGAATCTAGATTCAGTAAACTGAACCTGTGATCACATGATTTCTAGGCTCACAAGATACTGCAATTGATATGGAAAGCTGTAAGCAGTTATATATATAAAAGTTGTAAATATATATATATATATATATATATATATGAACATGATCAACCGCCACGAAGTAAACTCCAGGCGGGTCAAAAATGTAAATAAAGCTGTAAAAACATTCACCGCCACGAAGTGAACTCTAGGCGGGATTGAATGTAAATAAAGCTGTAAATGGCCACGAAGTAAACTCCAGGCCAGACAGAAATGTAAATATATATATATATGTACAAATATATATATATAAAAGCAATAAACGCACCGGATGTGAATCCAGACTCATCGGATATGTCCGACGGCAATTATATATATGTATATATATAAAAGCGAGTAAATACACCGGATATGAATCCAGGCTCATCAGATATGTCTAACAACAGTTATATATATAAGTACATATATATATATATATATATATATATATATATATATATAAAGCAATTAAACGCTCCGGATATAAAATCCGGGCTCATCGATGAGAGTCCGACAACATTCATATATATAAGTGTATGTATATATATATATATATATATATAAAAAGCAATTAAACGCTCGCATCAAGTTCAGGCTCATCGAGACAAAAGTCCACCACATTTTATATATATATATATATATATATATATATATATATACAAAAGCGTATAAACGCCTGCATCAAGTCAAGTTCAGGCTCAATCGAGACATAACTCGATAATGTTAGTCCATATATACAAAATATATATATATATATATATATATATATATATATATATATATATCGTATAAAAAAATGAAAACCACTACACGATAAGTCCGGGCAAACACACTCACACGACTCTCAATGTGTACAACAGTGTGTGATAATAGTAGGAGAAAGAGGCTTTCTTGAATATCAGAAGGCTTACGGTAGACTTCCAAAGTAGACTCCGTTGATTGTAAAAGGATAAATACTCAGCTCCCGCCGGATAAAAAGTATCTATATTTGAGCTAAATAGTGTTTATAGAAGAGGAAACACTCAAAAGATGTGTATATAGAGCTAAATGGACAGGGCTTCCTCGCCTTTTTTCTTTTCTTTCTCTTCAAATGGCTGACCCCCACCCTTCTATATATAGACGGATGGCCGCAGTTCAACCTGAGGCAGCCGCAGGTCTACCTGCGGCTGGTCGTGGTGGACCCGGGCCTCGCGGGTCCCGTTATCTCGTAGTACGTGCACTCGCATACTGTAATGTCCAATCGAACTTGCAGAACTTCAATCCGAGCATCCAAACGAAGCGTATCTGTACTTCTTCGGGTTGTTTGTGTCGAGAGTTACGTAATGACATGGATTAGAGGTTGTATGAAGTCAGGAAGAGGGGTCTATGCCCATGGTCTTTAAGCTTTAAATTCTATCCAAAGTACTGCCACACGTAATAGTCACTCGGGATTGTCATTCATCGATTGTTGGGAGATCGTTGTATGTATGTTTATCTGAAGTGTTGAGACGACGTGCCATTTGTCGGGTGAACAAGATGATGTTTGACTCCTTTTCGGGGTTATCACCGGGTTGTGTTGAAAGTAGACGTTGCTCAGGGTTACAGCTGAGATTGGACTACTTGTTGGTATGCTGCGATATCATCTTGTTGACGTTGTGGTAAGATGACGTTGTGACTCCTCACCAGGGTTATCGCCGGTTCAAACGGAAAGCAGACGTTCGCTCAGTGTTGTCTCTGAGATAGAACTACTTGTTTGTGTGCCTCACTGTCATCTGTGATTGAAGCTGATTGCATGTGTTTGAAACAAGCATTTACGGAGTTATCGCCGGAACTGCGATGGCATCTCTTGGGGTTATCGCCAAGGATGAGATTGCTACTCCCAGTGTTGTCTCTGGGACTGGAACTAAATGTCACGGTGTTATCACCAAGACAAAGCTGTTCTCTCCGGTGTTGTTGCCGGTCTTTTTATCTGCATATCTCGGGGTTATCTCCGAGATTGGAAATGACATGCCCGGTGTGTGTTCCGGGTTTGGATCCGATGCTCCCGGTTTGTGTTCCGGGTTGGAGCTGACCTTCTGGTAGTATCCAGAATGGCTTATATGTTGTCTTTCAGGGTTATCTCCAAAAGACGAATCTACCCTCCTGCAATGTTAGTAATAGGAGTGCAGAAAATTTCGAGTGTCTACAGAAGCCATGGGTATAACTAATCCCTAAATTAAGGAATTCTAATTGAATACTAATTCCCTAAATTAAGGAATCCTAATTGTACTAATATTGTAAATAAATATGGAAGTTTATTAGTTGTGTAAAGATTTTATGAGAGCACTATTTTTTTAATTATTTAAAAATGTAATACAATATATAATTCATCCTTTATTTTATTTCTCCCACTTTCTATCCCTATTGCTCCTATCTTTTCTCATCCACTTTTATTCATATATTTTTTTTTAAAAATCCCAATTGCAGACATAGTGTATACCACATAGACTAGTATTCCTAATTACCAAGACCCTGCATTTTAATTAAAGAGTACTAATATAGATACAAATTATATATGAAAATTTGTGCACCAATAATATTAACGCAATTTTCTTTCTACTAGGAGTAAATATATACGAAAGTTTATTTTATTTTTATTGACAGATGTATATTTTTAAATTATAATTCTAATGCATACTAATTTTTAAATCTATAAAGATTATTAATTATAAGAGCAATGAAGCATAGTAACCCAAGTATCAAGTGTACGGCGGTTATTTTCTGATTGTTATTTTATTTTTTGATGATAATGATAGCTGGTGCGGGTCTTGCTTGATGATTGACATGGATTGAGACAGTTGGTTGAGCACGAATTTTTTGTTCTGTATCTGTAAGACCCTAATTTATTATAAATGAAATTAGATTTTCTCTATTTATTATTTTGAAATAGAAAGGATTGATTTAATTAATGTGGTTAGTTATAGGTAAAATACGCAAATATCTTAGATAAGCAAGTGGTTATAAAATATTCATTGTTGTCGGGGAATATTCGTTTGGTCGTGGAATATTCTTACTGACGGGGAATATTCGTACGACGGCGCAGCCTTGTGTGGGTTCCATAACGGAAAGCGATTGGATAAAGAAAACGACAAGTATAAGTTTTTTATAAATAACGGCGTAGTATAAGATTTTTCTTGTAAAATTCTTTTCTTTTTGTGTTGGGTTACTATTCACGTATACGACACTATTCACGTATACGACACTATTCATAGAAAAATTAAAATTTTCTTTTCTTTGTCTAAGTTGTTATTATGATTACTAGTTTTGATTGTATCCATGTTTTGAACTTCATTCTTGAATTTTGCTCCACAATGGTTTATTATGGAATATTTTTGAACTTGGATAAACTAAAGTACGAATCCTTGATATTTGTTTTTTTGTCTCACTGGATTCGTTTTCTTTAAAATATTTTTAATCATCCTCGGTCCTAAATGATGATATTTCTGAATATCTTTGGCCTGTAGTGCAAAGATGAATGATTTCCTGATGAATATCTTTGGCCCGTAGTACAAAGATGAACAGGTGTTGAGATGAACATGACCAACTGATTAATATCTTTGGCCTGTAGTGCAAAGATGACTTTTTTATTCAAGATATATATTTATTGATGTTACAGGGATAAAATATTGATGATGGACTTTAAAATCATAGAAGATAGTAGATTTCATTCTCTACTTAACTCTTCTAATGAATTGTTATTTCCGCTGCGAATATTGATCTGAAATTTGTTGTTTATTATATTCTATCAGATTTTTCTCTATTGAGGACTAACAATAATTTGTTCTATATTATCTTAGTCATAATATTCTTTACTGGGCTAGTTGAGCTCACCCTTTTTTTTGTTCCATTTTTCTTCTCAGGAGGCGAGAATGTAGCGAGTACTAGTCGGGGTACGGAATGATGGTTCTAGAAAGTTGTTTTAGTAGTCCTCACTATTTTTGTAAAATATTGCATCAATAATTGTAATGAGGACTTATTTGAGTGTGGATATTGTCTAGAAGACAATATTTATATTTAAACTCACAGTTTATGTGTTGTCGTATTTTGCATGACAATTGTATTAATAAAGTTGTAGTTGTTTCTGTACCATGTATTTGGCGACTCAGAATGGGTGATGTATACCTATTTTTGGGGCGTTACAGTTGGTATCAGAGCTTAGGGATATGGTCTCTGGCGGAGATCGGGGAATATAACTAGGAGGGGAGAGACGAGTAAATCCTTCGCTAGTGTGTCCTACCTAAGCTTATTTGTTGGTTGGTTAGAGTATAGGGTTATTATATTGAATGTCAATTTCTTTAATTAACCCCTATTTTGTGGCAGTATTTAAAAATGGCAGCTGAAAATATTAATGATTGAGTGAATGAGACCGTGGAAACACCTTTAATCACCAACCAGAAGAACGTGCAACAGGATGGCAATGTTCCTCTTGTAAACAACACCACTGAGCAGACAATGAACGATGAGATGTTTAGAAGCTTTTTGCGGTTCATGCAAAACCAGACGAGGGAGACTCATGTTCAAAATACGGGTAGAAATAATGGCAACTCACAGCTGGTCACTGCTAAGCAATTCAAGGAGTTGGGACCGCCGGAGTTTTGGGGAAAACCGGATTCGATCAAAGTAGAAACGTGGGTTAAGCAAATTACCAAGATATTTGATGTCTTGGGATGCACGGACGAACAGAAGGTTCCATTCGCCACCTTTATGTTCTGTGATGAGGCAGATTACTGGTGGAAATCTGTGAAGCGTACCCAGCCAACCACACTCAGCATGTCTTGGGAGATATTTCAGAAACTGTTGAATGACAAGTACTTTCCTGAAAGTATTCGTCATATGAAGGAGGTGGAGTTTATTAGACTAAAACAGAAAAACATGACGGTGTCACAGTATGAGGCGAAGTTCGCGAAGTTATCCAGGTTTGTACCTCATTTGGTGGAGAATGAGGAACGTATGACACGGATGTTTCTGAGAGGTTTGAAACCCGACATACGTCAATATCTCATTTCTCACAAATTTTCTTTATATTTAGATGTTGTCAACAGGGCTCAATTATTAGAGTGAGATAATGAGTATGTTCAACCGAGGGACCACAACCAGGGTCATACCGGTGACAGCAATCGTCGGAGCAATGATAACCAGTGGGGAGGGAAAAATATAGACAAAAGCGGTAACCACTCTGGTGATAATCGTGGCCATAATACTAGGAGAGGCGAGTCAAGTGAAAATTTCAAAAAGAGGAGATTCAACAATGACAATGTGAAGACTTCAGCACCAGCATCAACTATTTCTAAGGGAGGAGAACGACCATCGTTCGTATGCTATAAATGTGGGAAAGAGGGACACATCAGCCCAAACTATCCACAACAGTTCAAGGTATGTTATAATTATGGAAAAGAAGGTCATATCGCTTTTAGATTGTCTCAGAAAGCAAAACCAAATCCAAATGGGATGGTGACTCAAAAGGCTGTCCCAGAAAAGTCAAAGTCAACAGTTCCTGGAAGAGTGTTTATCGTGACTAGCCAAAATGCAAGGAACCCGAACGAGGTGATCACGTGTAAGCTAATCATAAACTCTTGCAAAGTTTATACCTTACTAGATATCGGTTCTACCCATTCATTTATCTCTCCTGCTTGTGCTCAACGTTTAAACTTGATTCCGGAGAAATTAGACTTTGACCTATCTGTGGAGACTCCGTTAGGAGAAACTTTCATTACATCCACTTTTTATAAATCTTGTTTGATCCAAGTTGGCACCATCACATTACCTGTTGATCTTATCTCTTTAAAGATACTTGCATTTGACGTGATTTTAGGGATTAATTGGTTAACTACTCATCATGCCAAAATTGATTGTTTTCGTAAGGTTATTAGTTTTCTTATTCCTAAACAACCTGTTATACGAATTCAAGCAACTAGACCACTAAAATCAATCACTGTCATATCAAGCCATAAAGCCATTCATTTGAGTTACTAATTTTTCAGACCGTTGGTTGAAGTTATAATAGTGAATCAATATGGACCGCTGGTGAAAAGTTATAATAGTGAATCAATATGGACCGCTGGTGGAAAAGTTATAATAGTGAATCAATATGGATCGTTGGTTTAAAAGTTTTAAATAGTGAATCAGTATGGACCGCTGGTTTAAAAGTTTTAATAGTGAATCAGAATGGACCATTGCTTTAAGTTCTAATATGGACCGTCCGTTTTAAAAGTAAATCAATCTGGACCGTTCATGAATTAGTTACTATTCATTCCATTCTTCTATAAATAGAAGCTCATTCCTTCATTATTTCTTATGAATTCACTGAAACTCTAGAGAGAGAAATTATAGAGAGAAATTATAGAGAGAAAGAAGAAGAGAAGTCTGCTACCTCACTACTCCAGTATCCAACTTCTTCTAAGGTAAGGGATATCATTATTGTGGTAAGGGATATTATTTGTTGTACCCGTAAGGGGTGTTATTCTTTCTTATTCATGAAGAGTACTTCTGTTATTCCATTCTTTATTATTCTGTTGGAATAACCTGTCTATGTGGAGTACCACATGCCTGGTGAATGATCCTTTGTATTCATTTCTTATTAAATTATGGAAATGATCTGTATACGTGGATTACTGCATGGTGGACGAAAATCTATTTGAAGTTTCATATATTCTCTTATACTCAGTTGATTAAAGCTTTAACTTCTATACTCCATGAAATTAGTGGAATATCCTTGATATTTGCGCTTCATCCAGTATCTTTTCATGGAAATATTCTTCTAAGCATTCTTGAATTTTACTCTACAAAGAAGTATCATGTTGACAATTTGGACGTTATTGGTTCCTGGTTAAATTAATTCGTGAACTTGTTTTATTGAATTATTATGTCATTGTCATCATCCTCATGCATATATATATTGTGATTTAAGGTCATCTTTGGCTTACGTGCATAGATGGACTTAGTATGATTATGACCATGGATCATTCAGTATAATCATGACCTGTAATGTTATAAATGATATGGTAAAAGTCCTCGTGGTCCAGTAATGCATTGATGGACGCTTTTTTTGGTATGATTATGACCGAGGATTGTTCTAAGATAGTCATGACCATTGATGATTTAATGAATATCCTTGGCCGTAGTACAGGGATGATTAGATGATGTGTTTTAATTATGAAGCTGAGTCTCAGCGATAAAAATTGATTAAAACATTTTAAAACCATAGAAGATAGTAGATTTTATTTTCTACTTGACTCTTCTAATGGATTGCTTATTCCGCTGCAGTTAAACTTGATGTCTATTGTATTTTATCAGTTTAACATTGTTGAAGACTATTGATAATTTATTCTGGATTATCTTAGTCATAATATTTCTTACTGGGCTAGTTGAGCTCACCCTTTCTTTCATTGTTCTCTTCAGGAAATGAGAATATAGCTGGGAGGAGTCGGGGAACGGAGTGACAGTCCAGAGGATAGCATTAGTAGTCCTCACTATTCTGTTAAATAGTGTGACAATAAATGTAATGAGAACTTCATTGAGAGTGGATATTGTCTAGAAGGCAATATTATTGTTTAAACTCTTTGTTTATGTTTTGTCATATTTTACACGACAGTTATATATAATTAAGTTGTATTTGAATTTATGTACCATGTATCTGACGACTCAAGATGGGTGATGAATACCTAATTCTGGGGGCGTCACATGAAAGTTGTTGATCCTCTTCATATAAATAAATCAAGTTATGGTCTAGCATATCATCAATCTAGTAAAATTGATTTATCTATATTCTCTCTAGCTCCAACGTTTCTAATTGGCCAACGGCTAGAATATCAGAACTGATTTCTTTGAAAATGGGCAACTAGCAGTTCATGAATATAAAAGGGATAGCTTGATCTTAATATCTTTATAAGGAGGCAGAATCTTTGGGATTTTAAGATATTGAGATTTCTTATAAAATCCTTCTTTAAATATCCAAATTAGTTAGTATGACTGATTGCATAAATTGAAGGGATTTTGGTGATATATTATTCTCCTAATTAAAGCCACTTCATGATTTATACTAACAAGATTATATCCTGTCCTTAATTGATGCCATTAAGGATTGCCTAAATCATCTCTAAACAGAATGTTTTTCTAACGGGATTATATTGATTGGATTGCAACGGTAATATATTAAGGCTATAAAATGCATAGAGACATTGGTATGCTAAGAGACAAGACTGAAGTCTATCCTTGCACTAGTATACTTATAAGCTATTATTTCAAGTGCAAGCATACAAGCTGTTGGGCAATTCTACTGACTATATTTTCAGTTACTTCGTGAATATCTAATTGGTGATATCTCTTCTATTCTTTATTCACTGAGATTAATCTTTGCACTAATATACTTAAAAGATATTTTATTATTTGAGTGCAAGCATACAAGCTGCTGGGTAATTAAATCGAATATATTTTCAGCCAAGTCTCGTGAGCTTAAATCAGTGATATCTTTATCTTTCATATTAATTATTGCATTTTAGTTGAGCGTTGAATTGTTGATATAATTATTGCTTTGATCATAGTTTATTTTTTTTCCATATATTTGATCAATTCTTTAAACATTTGGTAGACTAAGTTGTTAGTCTAAGGTTTCTAATCTGGGTTGGATTAGGGGTTTTGCAAGCAAGTTCAAGGAAGCATAGGTGCTTAAGGGTGCATAGGTGCACGGGGAGCAAAGGTGCTAGGGAGCAAAGGTGCTCAGGGAGTATAAGTACTCAAAAGTTGTGAAACTTGTCTTGTAAAGGGGTTTGATTGTAAACAAAGTTAATTAATAAAGAGAGTCTCCACTACTAGTTTGTATTGGACGTGGATTAGGCCACTAGAATAGAGGATAGGGGCTGAACCACGTAAAAATTCCTTGCGTTCTTGTGATTGCTTATTGTGCTAAATTATCTCATCATTCGGCTAACTATCCAGCAGGATGCATTCAATATCTATAAACTTACAAAACTAATTCAGCAAATTGTTTTCAAATAATCACATTCAGAAAAAGGCTAAGTCTCTAAATTAAGCATTTTAGAAAGTCTTACATCAACTCAACATCTTGTCTTAACTTTTTAATCTATAAGGATTTAGAATCCAGCCTCCTGCATTGAATATCCAAAAGAATTTTTATTGAATCAAAAGTTTGACACCGTTTGTTCCCACACTTATTCAACCCCCGCTTCTAAGTGTGCCTACTTAAATTTCATTTGGTATCAGAGCTTGGCTCTACTTATCTTGGTCTTAAAGGTGACTTGTAGGGAAAGATTCTAGCATGGCACAACTTGGGAACATCATTCAAGAAGGTCAATCAACTGTTAGACCTCCACTACTTCATGGAGCTAAAAATTACAACTTTTGAAAGTTTCAAATTACGATATTTCTTAAAAGAGACCCATGGGAATGGTGGGTCGTGGAGAATGGTCCTGTTATTCCAAGAAAAAAATATGGTACTCCAAAGACCTTAATGGAAATGGACTCAACCAAAACTCACATGGTCTCCTATGATTCAAAAGCAATGAACACACTCCTTAGTGGATTGGTGCAATCCAAAAGTGATAAAGTTTCCTCATGCAACACGGCTAAAAAGATTTGGGATACTTTAAAAGTAAGCCATGAAGGTAGATCGAAAGTAAGAGAAGTCAAGCTTATTATGCTTATGCATGATTATGAAATGTTCAAGCCTGAGAAAGATGAAACTATCAATGAGGCACAAGCAAGGTTCCTAGTACTAATGAATTCTGTTGGTCGTTTTACCGATCAATATATGCGTGCAAGTATACAAGGTCAACAAGTAATAAAGAGTAAGTAAAGTATCGTTCCCACGGGGAATTAACTAATAAAGTTTACCAAGCACTAACCCATAACCATTTCAGTCTTATTTAAACAAATGATATTATATTTTATATTTAAACTATGCAATTAAATAAACCTAACTATTCCTAGAGTGAGACTAGATAACGAAGACCTGAGATCATAATTTCATCTATTGACTCATTCAAATCCATACACTCCATGTTAAGCCAAACTAATTGTACCGGTTTGTTAGTCGAGAACATGATAGTAAAGTATACCATTTCTCAATGTCATACCCATATCACATATAATCCACAGTTGATAGAATAAACATGAACACCCGCATTACATAAACCACTATATGTCTATGTGATTTACAAATAATTAGGGTTTAAGCCCAAATTCTCAATTGACTGCAAATGGCACTTCGGTATATGTCTATCCTAAGCACAAATCATACATTCCAACACATTGTAGAATATACAATCATAAGCTATCAAGATCAGATCTAAACCCATACTTTGTCTTTCAAGTTCATATGGGTTATCACAATAATTGATGGCCAATCAACTAAGCAAATAAGCATGAATCTTAATAGACAATCATATAGCAATCAATAAGGCTAACAATGGAACATATCAGAAATAACTAATCCATAGAATCCATTACAATCTCAGAATAGTGTTTAAATCATAACTGAATTAAAGCTATCATCCACATATTGAATAAACATCATAAGATACAATTAGGAATCAAAGAGAGAGTAAAAATAGAGAATAGTAGTGCAAATCTGTTCTCTTGCTCTAAGGTTGAATCTCCAATGCTTTCCAATCGCTTCAAGTCTTCAATCTAATCAACTCTAGAAATCACTACTCTAATATACTCTAATCTAATTATTCCAAATTGAAGAAAGAAAATAGCAGTAGTTTCAGCCCCCTAGGGGTGGAATATCTCTTACATCATGAAAATACGTCTAATATATAAGTCCTAATTGAACCCCTCTCCAAATTACGCTTCAATTGCACGGTTTAATGAAAAGTCAGATTTGGTCAACACCCGAAGTCGCGCGGCCGTGAAGGAATTGGCCTGAAGTTGGACGCAGCCGCGTTCAAGCAAAAAATCACGTTTTTTGGCTCCAGGGTCACGCACAGCCGCGTGGGAAATGCACTACAAATTCGCGCGCCCGCGCGGTCCATTTTCTGATGTAGTGTCCTCTGGTAAAATGGTCATAACTTTTGATCCGGGAAGAGTTACGGGGCCTGCCACCTATCAAATCGAAGATATCGACGAGCTCTATAACTTTAATTCTTTGATGATTGAGAAATTCTTGCCGGATGAAGGTTAAAATTGGGCTGGAAAGGACTTCTATGAAAATGGCTAACCAAAACAGCGAAGTTTGATGTCCGTTGGTACAAAGATCATAACTCTTGCATCCGAACTTCGATTAGAACGATTCAAGATGTTCTGGAAAGCTACGAAGACGCTCTACAATGTAAGCTAAGTTCCAAACCAAGAACATGAAGTAAACATGAAAGTCCAATTGATGTCCGGATTGCTTTTCTTTGTATTTTCCTTGCTTTTCCTTACCAATAGTCGCTCACACCGCTCCCAAACATAAGATCTACAAAATAAACACAAAATGCATGAAAAGTAACTAAGAAACATGAATATAAGCAACTAATTCAAGTAAAAGATACCGGATAAGTAGGTATAAAACCAACTTTTCAAATACCCCCAAACTTAAACCGTTGCTTGTCCCCAAACAACACAATATAATGCAATCTACATGCTATGCAAGCTACGCTACTATGACAATGAATCCCCAGATTTCCAGCCATGTTAAGAATTCCAATAAGATATGCCTCAGAGAAATATCAAGATCCAAGAACAAAGCATCAAACTAAGCTAAAGGCATAATGACATACAATCATATAATCCTAACCTGCTATAAAGATGTTGTGTGTGTGTGATGTGTTCACATATAAGCTTGACAAAGGTGAAGATACCACATGCCACATGCTTAAGACAGAAAATTGAAGCTTAAATTAAGAACTGCATATACTAATGAGACATCAACTACTCCAACACATCAATACAAATTAAGGTTCAACAATGGGTTTATTCTGCTTTATTTTTACTCACGAGAGCGATTTTTTCACTTTTCCGCGATGTTTATTCATACGTTAAATCATCCGCTATCTCTTCCGGTTCTAAATCAATAATGTGGTTTGGGTCGTCCACATATTTACGCAACATCGATACATTAAAAACGTTATGAACACGCGACATATTTGGCGGTAAAACGAGTCTATAGGCCACAGTTCCTACTCGATCAAGGATTTCAAATGGGCCAATTAAATCGAGGGTTGTGATTTCCTCTCTTCGTTGATTCTTGCTTCTAGAATAACGCCCTCTTGAACCTTCTTCAGTCATCAACTCCGGGTATGTAGCTTGAGTGGCTATAACTTTATCGATTAAAGTCGATTCTACTCGTATATTCGTTATCTTCATGTGGGTCCCTATAGTCTTTAACTCTATCTTCATCATTTGTAAGTTATACAAAATGAGTCTTTGTGTTAACAATATCGCACTCGTAAACGCATACGATCTTCTACTCAACACGTCAGCTACCACGTTTTCTCTTCCACCATGATATTGAATGGCACGATCGTAATCTTCAACAGCTCGAGCCAACGTCTTTGGCGCATGATACGTTTGTTTTAAGTAAAGAAATATTTGAGGGTTTAAGAAATGGGTTTTGTACTGGGGTCAATACAAAATTCGATTTCACGCTCTAGGGTAGGCTAGGAAGTCTTCAAGAATACGTCAGGAAATTTGTTAACTATAGAAATATCATTCAAATCTGTGACCCTCATCCAAGACTTTGATAGTACGTCACATTGATACCAACGGTGACTTCTATCCCTTAACCTGGATAGCACCTCACAATGATACCTATCAACTTGCCATCTTTATTCACGATGTCGCCTATAGAAAGTCTGGCTTCGGTGCATTCCACACAAGGAAGTCAACAACGAAAGGATCGGGGCTCTTTACTTATGGCTTGATATGACAATGATTGACTTTAGTGGTTTCGTTACTTTGAATTCGCATAACAGGTTGGTTATGAATATAAAAGCTAACAACCTTACAAAAAGCATGATGAGTAGTTAACCAATCGATTCCTAAAATCACATCAAAGGAAAGTATTTTCAAAGAGATAAGATTGACAGGTAACGTGAAAATGTCGATTTGAGTCAACAAGATTTATAAATAGTAGAGGTAACGAAGGCTCTTACTAATAAAGTTTCAACCAATAAGTCAAAGTCTAACTTCTCCGGAGTCAAATTTAAACATTGAACGCAAGCAAGAGAGATAAAATAATGGGTAGAACCGGTATCTTATAAGGTATAGACTTCGTAAGAATTTATAATTAACTAACCCGTGCTAACTTCGTTCAGGTTACTCGCTTTTTGAGAAGTCGCAAAAAGCTTCTCCTGAAAACCAATCGACTTTTGTTTTGTCCGTATCCGCCTTTGGTGCCACCGTCCCCAAATTGGACTTGACTTTGGTGCACTACAAAATCCAAGCTAGATGACCTTCTCTTCTTGAAATTTCCACTTCTATTATCTTGGCCATGATTACCACCGAAGTGGTTACCACTCTTGGCATGATAATTTCCTCCACGATGGTTATCATTGTTCCGATGGACGTTGCCACCGGTATGATTATTATCGTGTTGTTGGTCATTACCTTTTGGTTGTGCTAACTCATTATCGCGCTCCAATAACTGAGCCCTATTCACAACATCTGAATATAAACAAAGTTTATGAGAAATGAGGTATTGACATATATCGGGTTTCAAACCTCTTAGAAACATTCGCGTCATTCGCTCCTCATTATCGACCAAATGGGATGCAAACCGGGATAACTCCGCAAACTTAGCCTCGTACTGCAATACGGTCATATTATTTTGCTCCATTGCTTATCTCAACATTTTCAGATGCCATTTACAAACACTGTCACAAAACAAGGGTTAATTAACATATCACTATTATCCTTATACTCTGACCGACCAATTAAATACCAAATAAACTTAGGTAGGTCATACTAGCGAAGGAATTCCCCGTCTCTCCCCTCCTAGTTCTTGTTTCACATCTCATCCAGGGATCATATCCCAAAGCTTTGATACCAACTGTGACGCCCCCAAAATAGGTATACATCACCCATCTTGAGTCGCCAAATACATGGTACAAAATACAAATACAAACTTAACTATACACAAATTGCCGTAAAAATACGACAAAACATAAACCGAGAGTTTAAACAAGAATATCGCCTTTCTAGACAATATCCATTCTCAATGGAGTCCTCATAGATGATATACAAACTCAAATTCAGTCCTCGTTACATTTAGTGTCACACTATTTAACAGAATAGTGAGGACTACTAATACTATCATCTGGACCATCACTCCGTTCCCCGACTAGTCCCTGTTACGTTCTCATTTCCTAAAGAGAACCGTGAAAGAAAGGGTGAGCTCAACTAGCCCAGTAAGAAATATTATGACTAAGATAATGCAGGATAAATTATCATTAGCCTTCAACAATGTTAAACTGATAAAATACAATAGACATCAAATTTAACTACAGCGGAATAAGCAATCTATTAAAAGAGTCAAGTAGAGAATGAAATCTGCTATCTTTTATGATTTAAAAGGTTTTTCATCACTTTTATCGCTGAGACTCAGCTTAATAAATAATCCACATCATCGAATCACCCCTGCACTACGGCCAAGGATATTCTTTAATATCATGACCGCAAATTATCCATGCACTACGGGCCAATGACATTCGTGTATTCATCAATGGTCATGATAATGCCAATAACTGTCCATCAATGCACTACGGCCAATGAGGACTTCTACCACATCAATTGTAACATTACGGTCATGATTATACCGAATAATCCCTGGTCATAATTATACCAAGTCCATCTATGCACTTTGTGCCCACGGATGACTTTCAAAAATATAAACATGAGGATGATGACAATGATATAAAAATTCAATAAAACAAGTTCAAGAATTAATTTATCCAGGAACTAATAACGTCCAAATTGTCAACATGATACTTCTTTGTAGAGTAAAATTCAAGAATGCTCAGAAGAATATTTCCATGAAAAGATACTGGATGAAGCGCAAATATCAAGGATATTCCACTAATTTCATGGAGTATAGAATTCAAAACTTTAACCAACTGAGTATAATAAAGAATGGAATAACAAAAGAAATCACCATGTATGCGGTATTTAGCAGATGGCAGTTATTCAAATGTAATAATAAATAATGAACCGAAAGTCAAAGTAAATTGCATGCAATGGGATGTTCCAACAGAATAATAAAGATGGAACCAGGTCTGGTGTAAAACACACGGACAGGATATTCCAACATAATAATAAAGACAAAATAATATAAGGATTTCACCAAGTATAGGGGAGTCCGCGTATACAGGTTATTCCAATAAAATAAATAAGAATGAAATAACATAAGGATTTCACCAAGTATGAGGGTATCTGCCATGATACAAAGTTATGTATAGGGTATCTGCCAGTATATCTGAGTTATTCCAATCGAATAATAAAGAATGGAATAACAGGAGTTCTCTTCGTGAATAAGAAAGAATAACACCCCTTACGGGTACAACAAATAATATCCCTTACCATAAAAGAAACTGGATATAGAAGTAGTGAAGTAGCAGAATACTCTTCTTCTTTCTCTCTATAATTTTTCTCTCTAGAGTTTCAGTGAATTCGTAAGAAATAATGAAGGAATGAGCTTCTATTTATAGAAAAACTGAGAGTGGCTCTTAGTCTTAACGAAGGGTCAAAATGACTCTTGGTAATATTGAAGAGACAACTACTATTTGCGAAGGGGCAATTAACCCTTGGAACACTGAAGAGACAAGTAACTCTTGGAAAACTGAAAGGGCAAGTTACTATTAAAACTTTAAATCAACGATCCATATTGATTTACTATTATAATTTCAATCAACGATCTGAAAAATTAGCACATCTCCTCATGGAATAATATTGTACCCAAATATCCGAATGCACAATACTAGAGTGAATAGTAATTTATGAATAGTAACTTGTGAATAGTAACTCGTGAATAGTAACTCCGACACAAAAAGTGCCCGAATACCCGATTGAATAATATAACCTCCAGACATCAATTACTATAGAAATAAATGTTTAACACAAATAATTTCAACACAATGGAACTATCAAATTCATCTTTAATCAACACGAACTTATCCATCATTAATATTATAACTCACAATATTTAACAACCAGGTTGTTCCCAGGAAAGAGGGGGCTTTCCAATAAGGATTTCTCCCTATTGGCGCGTAATTAGGTGACCAAACCTCTCCTTACTAGACATTGTAAATATTACAATTTAATAATATGAATAATTTTGTCGTCTCAATTATTAATTTAATAAAATAACATATTATGCACATGATACTGTGACAATAATCGAATCAATAATATGAGAGATATGATGCAACAATTACTGTAGCAATAATTGAGTAAAACTGAGTGACTTCTTACGTAAGCATCAATAATCAATATCGTGTGCTACTATGCAATCACGCGTATTACTGTACTTTTACTACGGTAGTAGTTCAACAGTATTAACGGTAAAGCCTCCGTCGTTATTTTCATAAAATATCTTTGTCATTTTCTAACTACAACAGTACTTCCGTTGTGGGGTCCACTAATGATTGTGCCATCGTACGAATATTCCCCGACAAAAAGAATATTCCCTGACCAAACAAATATTATACGACAACTTTCATAGTTTGTAAAATTTTCAAATACTACCCACAACTATAACACTATCTCAAATCCACACCATAATATTCAAAAAAATATTTCGAGAAATTTAAATATTTATTTATAAAATCTGGGGTCTCATATTCTGGGTTGGAGCTGACCTTCTGGTAGTATCCAGAATGGCTTGTATGTTGTCTTTCAGGGTTATCTCCAAAAGACGAATCTACCCTCCTGCAATGTTAGTAATAGGAGTGCAGAAAATTTTGAGTGTCTACAGATGCCCCTCTTTATCATATTCATGCAATGTAAGGCATGAATAGGATAAAGAATCCTAGACACTTGAAATGCAAGTAAGATAATCATGATGCGGTATGCAACAACATGATGCAAATGTATGTAGAGTGATTGCCATGTAATCCTGTTGTGAAGACAATCAGTGATGGCTTGGACATGCGATCCAAGTCTCCAAGGATGCTAACGTTGGGACTACCACCAAAGTCTTGAATCCTAGACACTGGCTTATACTCCATAGAGGTACCTCTTATGTGGAAGAGATCTGTGGGGATAAAACTGTGCCTGTTTGAGGATGTGTATAACATGTTCCCTCATACTGTCGGAGTTACTACCAACAGTTGGTTAAGTATCAGGGTTGCCTGATCTTCGCTGATGTGTGTATCACCGGATGCATTGTGTTGTCAACCTCGCTGAAGAAGATTGCTTCAATGGATTTACCTGCCATTGGTTGATATGACGTCAAGGTTGCTTGACCTTCATTGATGTGTGTATCAATGGTTGCATTGCGTGGTAACCCCCGTCGGGGATACGTATATGCTTGATAACTTCAGCATTGTAACCCCCGCCGGGGGTACATGGATGATTCGTGGTTTTGCGTTGTAACCCCCGCCGGGGATGTTTAGGGTTATATCCCTGCAAATGACGGCATCGGACCTTTGTTTGGGTATTGCCGAGCATGTGTTGTGAAAGCTGAGCTCATTGGTATAGTATACCCTACATTCAGGCGAATACCATTGAAGCGACGGGAGTTAAACTCTAACCGATAAGAAATCAGGATTTCAGGCTGTTCCGCTCAATCGCGTAGCATTTTTACTCCTGATTTGGCCTTTTCAACTTGTGGGACCTCCTTTAAAACTCTAGCTGGACCGAGTCGGAGGTGTGGGACCCATGTAGGGGAGCGGGACTCTCGCAGTCTGCCGCAGGTCAACTGGGGCTACGATCGTGCTTATGTATAAAGTAATTTGGTTGCTTTCATAAGTCATTTTCAAGCTGCATCACAAAGGAAATCTGAGAGCTTCTCTATAGATCTGCTGAGTTCGGGAAACTTTCTGCATATTCTGTCACCGTACAAGCGTTCTTCACTATCCTGGTAACACATGCATGTATTTTTTTCTAATTTCTGTCCGTTGGAAAATGACTTATCGCATGAAATGCATTTAGACACATAGTAGTGAATATGCATGCTGATATGACTTGGTAAAAAATATTCAACATAGCAAATGTTAGTATTAAACCATGCTAAACATAATGATGTGAAAAAATTTGACTTTTGAAGCAGTCAAATTGGTACCTTTTACTGTCATTTCTTATCCTATCTGAGGACAAATGAGTAAAGGTAGAATAGTAAATAATCCTGGTAATTAGAGTACACTTACGGATTTTTACTGTGATATGATGAATGCATACAGGATGTATATGACTGTGTAAAGGTGTGCTACTGAATGGCCACCTAGTCATGCCTATGTGCATGTGGATAGTCCCGTTTACAAAGGGGACTATGGCAAAAAAATTTCAAAATGTAGACATTAGACAATTATGCACGTTTAACTCTACAGTAGATGTATGTTAAAATAATGCATATAGGCATGTAATCATAGAATGCATTTTGACAAGACTCCAGGTACAGAATTACCACACCCTTTCTGAGGTGATTTGGAGACTTGCTGTCTAGATATTATAGATCCAGATCAGCCGAGCTGTTCCCGCAGGACTACTTCTGGTGTACGGAGGAGGGCTTTTGAAGAGCCTCAACGCCGTTTTATGAGACAGCCTCGTCGTTTAGCAGAGACGGTGGTACGTCCTATTCGGGTTGAGGTGCCGAATGTTGAGGACGAGGAGGAGGATGTACCGTTCGAGGTTCCTGCTCCTGCGGTATGTGTTCCCCGTAGGAAATTTCCAAGTATTCAAGTGGCGAACCCAGATCTTCTGGGTGACTTGAGTAGGCATCCTTCAGTGTACCTGCACGTAAACGAGGTATGAAGTTAGATCTTTAATCTTCCTTATTTCCTATTGATGAGCAGTCAAGGAGTTTGATGTTGATCTGCATTTGATGTAGGTTCCCAGCTTCACACAGCCTCGAGGGAACTGGTTTAGCATTCACTCTATGTATCAGGCCTTGCATGATGACTATAGAGCGATCGTCCATGGCTAGGGATTCGAGAGATTCTTCTCCATTCTACCCGTCACGCCCCCTCGGGTTATCTCGTGGCATTGTCGAGCGGTGGTTCCACCTGCACTACCATTTCATTTGTTGATCGCCGTGAGGTGATGATGACACCGATGGATTGGCAGTTTATCACAGGCATGGAGTTTGAAGGGGAGTCGGTGCCTTGTATGGCAGATATTACCCCTACTGCCGTCAGATCCTTGTTGGGAGTTCTGGCGGAGGCACTCAAGGGCAGGACTGTTAGGACAAGTCCTTTGAGTGTAGATGCTATGAGCGGGCTATTGAGTGAGCCCATACCCAATGATGTGAGAGTCAGGGATCGCATTCTTCGGCGATTATTCCTGATGATCATTAGGGGCTGCTTCATAGCAGATAACTCTTCTACGGTGTCTTTCGCTTTGATCAGCGCCACTCGACACGTGGACCGTATAGGAAAGTATAATTAGGGTTCCTACACCTTTGCCTACTTCCTCAGGGGAATGCACATGCGATCGCAGGGCTTGACCGAGGCATGGTTAGGATTCTACCCATTTCTGCTGGTGAGTATTTCTCTTGTCTTTTCCCATGTACAGGTTAAGATTGTTGACTGACAGCAGATGCTTGCCTTTGTGTTGGCAGTTTTGGGCCTATGAGAGGCTTCCTTGTTTGCGTCCTGTGCGTGTGTTAGGTTTAGACACCTATCCACGAGGACGGAGATGGCATCACTCTATACTGGCGAAGGTCCCTGTTGCTGAGGGTTTTACTCATGTCACCTGCAGCTGGAGCTATTGACAACTGATGTCATCACGTGGATTCCCTACTCTGGAGAGCATTTGGGAGTTGGCTTTGAGGATGGGTACCCGACTGGAGTAGAGTACATTATATCCACCCATAGGATTCTTCTCTTTACAGATGAAGGATGGGAGCTCTATTTGGGAGAGCGTGCTATTAGGAGCACCACAGGAGAGATCCGTATGCCGATCTTGCCTCCTGCCAGGCGTTATTAGCCTATTTCGCAGTCACCCGTTATTGACATCCTATTGATGGGGATTGACGGTTTCACATTGTCAGAGGGCCCCTGCTTACAGAAGATATTCCAGCATTGGTGGATCCCTCATACCATTGGAGCTCAGACCCGCGCCACACAGTTTATGGGGGATATGGTTCCAGGATCCGTGATGATGACGGATTGGCTAGCTTTGTGTCGTAGATCCGACTCATGTACATCTGACGAGAGATTGACTTCAAGCAGCCTAGATCCGGTCACATCTTTTCATTCCATTTGGGCAGAGATCCTTCAGAGGTAGATACTTTTGATCCTTTCAGCTCTGGAGCTGGTCCCTCGGATGACACATTTGGTTTTATCGGCGCAGATACTCCCTTGTATAGGCCTGACATCCCTATAGATAGAGATCTCGTGACTCAGGAGGAGTTACATCAGGTGGATAGCATCGATGATGTGGACATTAACACTATTTATTTCTTCTGATGTATTTCTCATTATCTCTTTTGATAGGCCTCTGTTAGCTGCTGGGTAGCTTCGCCCCATTCTCGCTATATCTTTTGATAGGCCTCTGTTAGTTGTTGGGTAGCTTCGCCCCATTTCCCTATATTTTAGCTATACAGTGATGTATTAGATGATGATATATTTAGGAATATATGTACAGTTTTCTATTCCCTATATCATATTGCCATCTATTATATCATGCATGTTGTTGTTATGCATATGTATATATGTCCAGAGATATTCAGCATTGACCCCTGGATGGTCTTATAACACAGCTCGTACAGATGTCTTCTTCGACAGTTAGCCGCATTGATCTTACCCCACCATCTGCGGTGGTAGTTGGTATGCGATCATGGTATGATAGTATATCACCATCAGACATGGTGATCGTAGATGATTTGCTGCAGCATACTATGACCCTACTGATGTTTCAGGTTCCTCCAGGATTTATAGAGGGCATGCTAGAGCACTGGATATCAGATAGACAGGTATTCTACTTCGGGACCTACGAGTTGACTCCTACTCTAGAGGAGTATGCACGATTGACGATGCTACCTCTGGACAGACCTTGAGTGCATATGGTGATGGGAGACATGAGTAGACAGTTCATGACTCTCACGGGATTGAGGCGCAGAGTAGTGCAGGATGAGATTACATCCGGCCATGTTATATCCTAATGTTTCCTAATCGACAGGTTTGGCTCTAAGGATAGTTACTTACGGCATTCCGGGGATTTCATCACATCGGAGGATCATTGGCATTCAGCCAAAGTAGATGTACTATTTTTGTGCGTATTGTCATACATTTACATGCCGCGGTACATGGATGAGGTAGACATCGGTGTGATAATGGCAGTGAGAGCTCTTAGGGAGGGTCATACTATTATTCTGATGATCATTGCCGAGACCTTGAGGTCGGCTACATACTACTGCACTTATCCGACAGGGGTATTCACAGGTAGCTCGGTCATGTTGTATGTGTGGTTCATGTCACACTTGAGACTGATTAGCACCTTCAGACATCACGGATTTTGTTTTACCCATGATATATCTATGTCGTACTCCTTTCAGCCTGCGGGGTATACAGATGCTGCATCTTGGTCCGCTTTCCTGGCAGAGATTGGAGATCCTTTTGATATACTGTCGTGTTCAGGGCTCGTCTCACCCTACAGCTTCATTACTCATGCTCCTGGCATGGATTACCTCCCTTTGGCTGGTTTGAGGGGCATGATTACTTACTATCCACTGGCCGTGATGTGTCAGTTTAACCAGTTTCAGGACTTCTACTCATATGAGGGGGCAGTGAGTCAGCGCTTCGTGTCACACCGTTTGTCAGCGGAGGACAGATCCAAGTTGTATGCCTGCTGGGATTAGCGAGAGCTTGCTGAGTATTCTATCAGTCATCCAGGTAGTTCTGCAGAGTATTCCGCATGGATGGAGACAGAGATTGCATTGTCTGCGGCAGCATCCACAGTACAGGAGACAGATTATGACGATGAGGAGCCTATAGAGGAGGCTGTCATTCCCACCATTGAGTAGATTGATGGGCCGCCAGCATTTGTGTTAGATTCTCCCACCCCGGATGCCACTATTACTCAGTATTCGATACAGCATCTGGAGCAGAGCTTACATCTGATGACCTATGACAGAGATCAGGCTAGGGCCATGATGTTGATGCTTCTTGATGAGAGAGATAACTTGCTCTGTTAGAGAGGGACGAGGCTAGATCACCAGTGGATGCATTGATAGTGGAGCGGGATGTCGCTTATCTCTGCTAGGGATGTGGCCATTACAGAGATAGACTTCAAAGAGATCCCGATGATGATCGACTCTTTACCAACATGAGTGCATACATTGATGAGCATTCTGTCACCATACAGTTAGCCTCTAATCTGCTAGCTCATGTAGATACCTCAAGCGTGAGCTTGCGTTGTTACCTCCGTCTTCGTAAAGGGATGCTATGTTAGATCCGATAGTCCGCATCTTCTGAGATCCGTAGATAGCTTTGTATTTTCCTCGCATGCACTAGCTTAGCCATTTTTGTCATGTACAGCACATATGTATATATCAAACAATATTATATATGGCAGGGAAATATATGTTGATTCACTTCCCTTTTAGTTATGCCTTGATACTTGCTTGATATTTGCCTGTCTCTCCAGGGCCTTTGATCTTGATGCATTCTGAACTTATCCTTGATAGATGGACATTGAGACGTCGCAAGATCTCTCAGAACGGATCATTAATTTCTGAAAATCCCTACCATCTTTGGTATCTTGGGACTGGTATTTGTATGGAAAAGTGGAGAGGATGATAGTTTCTTCCTCTCTGAGATTTACCGCTCCACAGATGGTCGCCATTAATTCTATTTGTGAGAAGCCTAGTTAATTCCATCTCTTATGGGTTGGTATTTCTCTTTGAGGCATGATCGCAGCTTAGATGGTCATCGTATCTTCTATTTAGGAGAAGAGGCTGGGTAATTCCATCCCTTTGATCTGAAACTGATGAAGTGGGGCAATTTGAAGGTTGATCCCAGTACCGTGTGACAAGTATATTTGTTCTGGTAGGGGTTAGACTGCACCATGAATGGCTGCCTATGTACTCCTATTGAAGAGGAGATCAAGTCTGCGTAGTTCGAACCTAGTGTAGGAGGTTCAACGCTGAATGCAAAAGGTAGAAGGGTGTGGAAGTATATTTTTTTGTTTTTTTTGTTTTTGTGAAGAAAGGGTAGAAATGTTTTTGTTGTTTTTCTTTATTGCGACCGGGCCATATAGAATATAGTTGCCTACATACCCTCGGGTGTCAGGGAGATCAGGTCGACGTAGTTCGCCCCTCAGGACAAATCGCAGCTAAAGAGAATTGCAAATCCCATGTGCAGGTTATACTGCGGGGATAAGAAAGTTTAATCCCATGATGGGGATAAACTGCAAGTGTGGAAAAAGTTTGATCCCGTCTTCAAGATAAACTGCAAGTATAGAAAAATTTTGATCCCGTCTTCAGGATAAACTGCAAGTGTAGGAAAAAGTTTGATCCCGTCTTCAGGATAAACTGCAAGTGTAGAAAAATTTTGATCCCGTCTTCAGGATAAACTACAAGTGTAGAAAAAGTTTGATCCCGTCTTCAGGATAAACTGCAAGTGTGAAAAGTTTAACCTCATTTTCAGGAGAAACTGCAAGAAACCAGGGTGCTGGTTTGAAGTATATGTTTCCCTGAGGGGCAGAAGAGTGTGTAAAAGAAAGGGTTCAAAACCGGAACGACTGGTGATTTGATCAAAACCAGGATGTTTGTTTGATGGTAACTTCAGACATAGTACCGTTTCACGGTGTCTGAGTTAATAAGTTATGGAAATTCATCGCCATCCATTTCCTGCAACTGAGAGCACCTCCTTCAATTCCTCCTTGACAACAAATGGGCCCTCCCAATTTGGGAGAGAATTTTCCCTTAGACTGATCTTGGTTGTCAATGATCTTCTTCAAAACCAAGTCATGTTGTTTGAATCGCCAGAGTTGAACTTTTTCTATCAGAGGATCATGCGATCCTTTGGTCGATATAATCGACCATGGAAGATAGTCGCGGTTCGCTTTTCATCTATCAGAGACAATTGGTGATACCTGTCTTGTACCCATTGGTCTTCATCCAACTGAGCATCCATCAATATTCTGAGGGATTCCATTTCCACTTCTATGGGGAGTACTGCTTCCATCCCATAGACTAGTGAGTAGGGGGTTGCCCTAGTGGAAGCTCGCATTGAAGTTCTGTAGGCTAATAAAGTTAGGGGCAAGAAGTCAGACCACCCTTTGTGGTTGGCGGACATTTTCTGCATGATCTTCTTGATGTTTTTATTATCCGCTTCAACAGCGCCATTCATCTTTGGTCGGTAGATGATAGAGTTGAGATGCTTGATGTGGAACTTTCTACACAATTCCTCCATCATTTTGTTGTTGAGGTTCTTAGCATTGTCTAACATAATGACCTCTGGTTGTCCATATCGACAAACAACATTGTTTCTGATGAACGCAATGATGACTTCTTTAGTAACCTTGGGGAAGGAAGCTACTTCGACCCATTTGGTGAAGTAGTCGATCATGGTGAATATGAATCGATGTCCATTACTGGCTTTGGGCTCGATGGGCCCGATTACGTCCATTCCCCACATTGAGAAGGGCCAGGGCGAACTCATATTGTGAAGTTCCCTTGGAGGGGCGTGAATAGCATTCCCATGGATTTGACATTGATAGCACCTCTTGACTTGATCATCACAGTCAGCCTTGAGCGTAAGCCAATAATGTCCCGTTCTGAGAATTTTCTTGACAAGTAGAGGTCCACTCATGTGAGGGCCGCATACTTCACCATGAATCTCATCCATGAGTCGATGAGCTTGGTCTTTGTCTAGACATCTGAGGAGACCTAATCCTGCATCTCTTTTGTAGAGTGCATCTCCGCTCAGGTAGAATTTCATAGCAAGTCGATGAATCCGCCTCTTCTCAGTTAGGCTCACCTCAGCGGGTGTAGATCCATCTCGCAGATATTCCTTGATATGCTGATACCAAGGGTTGTGGATGGGAGGTAGCTCATCCAATACTTCTCCAATGTAATTCCTATAGACTGGGGCATTTTGCATAGCAATTATGATGCTTGGCATGTTTTCCTTGTCCGGTATGTAAACTAAGGAGGCCAATGTTGCTAATGCGTCTGCAAAGTCATTCCTATTACGAGGAATGTGTAGGAAGGAAATTTCTTCGAACTCCAAAGCCATCTGTAGAACCTGTCGATGGTAAGGCAGTAAATTTAATTCCTTGGTCTGATAGATTCCTGTGGATTGCTTGACTACCAATTCGGAATCCCCAAAGACAGTTAACCGTCTGATACCCATTGAACGGGCAAGTTTGAGGCCCATGATACAGCCTTCATACTCAGCTGTGTTGTTGGTGTTGACAAACTGTAATTTGACAGCGATGGGATACTGCTCCCCCGTGAAGGATATTAAAACTGCTTCAGCCCCGGAGCCTTCTGAATTGACAGCTCCATCAAAATACATTTTCCATGACTGGCATGTATCGTACTGATGTGTTAGCTAAATTGCCATTACTCCTTCGTCAAGAAAGTAAGTTTCTAAGGGTTTGTAATCCCCTGCAGGTGCGGCTGCCAGTTGATCCGTAATTCCTTGACCTTGGATAGACTTTTGTGTTACGTAAATAATGTCAAATTGCTGGAGGATCAACTGCCATCTGGACAGTCGACAATTTAGTATGGGTTTGTTGAACACATACTTAAGAGGATCCACGCGGGATATAAGATGGGTTGTGTGACCATGGAGATAATGCTGTAATCTTATGGAAGCCCACGCCAAAGCATAGCAAGTTTTCTCAATCAGAGTATACTTGTGTTCACTGGTACTGAATCTCTTGCTGAGATAATAGATAGCTCGCTCTTGGCCTCTATTGTCTTTTTGACCCAGCATACAGCCCATAGCATTGTCATTTATGGACAGGTACATGAATAGGGGCGCATCATCCCTAGGAGGTACCAAAACAGGAGCGTTGATCAGCTGCTCCTTGATTGTAAGGAAGGCCTTCTGGCACTCATCATTCCATTTCATGGAGGAGTTTTTCCTTAACAATTTGAAGATTGGCTTACATGTTGCTATGAGTTGGGAAATGAACCTGCTTATGAAGTTGATCCTTCCCAAAAATCCCCGTATTTCCTTTTCTGTTTGAGGAATGGGCATTTCCTTGATGGCCTGGATTTTAGCAGGATCCAGCTCAATTCCTTTGTGGCTGACTAGGAAGCCTAGCAACTTGTCTGACTTAACCCCAAAAGCGCACTTGGCTTGATTCAATTTCAAGTTGTACTTACGCAACCTGTTGAAAAGTTTTCTGAGATGGTCTAAATGGTCATCCTCCTTACGGGATTTAATAATGATGTCATACACATAGATCTCTATCTCCTTGTGCATTAAATCATGGAAAAGAGCCATCATAGCTCGCTGGTAGGTTGCCTCAGACCGTCTATAGTAGAACGTTCCCCAAGGCGTGATGAAAGCAGTTTTATCACGATCTTCCTCAGCGACCATAATTTGATGGTACCCCGCGAAGCAATTAGCAAAGGAGTACAAGCCATACTGAGTAGTATTGTCAATGAGAATGTGGATAAATGGCACGGGGAAGCTATCTTTAAGGCAAGCTTTGTTCAAATCCCGATAATCCACGCAGACTCGTACCTTTCCCCCTGGTTTAGGCACGAGAACAATGTTGGATATCCACTCTGGATATATAGACACCATGATGATGCCAGCTTGAAATTGTTTCACAATCTCCTCTTTAACCTTTAAACTCCATTCAGGTTTCAATCACCTGAGCTTCTGCCTAACTGGCTTGAATCCTTCTTTAATGGGAAGGCGATGAAGAACGAAAAGACCCACCATGTCTTCATGAGACCATGCAAACACATCCTGGAATTGGGTTAATAATACAACCATGTCATTTCGTTGATTTGTGGAAAGGTCTGAACCAATCTGGATTAGCTTAGGATTATCTAAGGTTCCAAGATTGAAAGGAGTGGTTTGTTCGAGATTAGGTTTGGGTTTGTCGGCGACCCATTCCTTGATCTCTTGAGGTGTCTCAATGTCCTCTTGGATGTCCATCAAGTCTGAGTCCAACTTTTCATCAAAGTTACAACCCTTGTGGAGAGAAGGCACCTTATCAGCAAGCACAGGTACATCTAAATTCAGAGTCCTGAAACAAAATATGCTTTCACTTAATATATGCAACTGTTCGATCATACAAAAGTGTTAGCATGTACGTGATAAAATAACTACTAGTACTATAAAGGAAAGCAAGAAATTAAAAGTTATCTACAGGGCAGAGGATTTTCTGCCCATTTTACCCTCGTCGACCAATGCATGGAATGCTGCTCCAATTATCGAGGGCAAAGTCCTGAAGGACTGTAGTAATAGAAGGATCGTCAGTGTCCTCCTTCTCCCGAATGATAACCATAACATCTGGACAATCATCGTTTGGGGTATATTTGTTTGTATGTTCATCATGAACAATGACGCGAATGCCTGCCATCATCAAGACAAGGTCGTGCTTGCGTTTCCACTCCATTTCTTCCACCTCGGGATCATGAGTCAGCACCTTTTTAGCTTTGATTGGCACTGGTTTTGGAAATATCATAGCCACAGTCTGGGCTTGAACCTTTACGGGAGATTGCATCATCTCATGTGGTAAAGGAATATAAGATCGTCGTGCGGTGGAATGCTGAGGAATCTGCTTATGTTTATGAGGATTCCTATGCTTGGCACTAGAAGAATAGCCTAGCCCGGCTGTCCCAATTTGACTGGACATTTGGATAGGGTGCTTGATGCCCTGCTGATCTTTACCAAGTCCTTGTCCAGGTTGGTAACCCAATAGCATCATCTCTTGAGTGGCCGACATAACCTCGTCAGAAATTTTGGGTACGGGGAGCGGCACTCCAATAGGATGGTATTGTGTACTACTCACTTCCAGAGTGTGGAAACTAGCCAGTTCAATCTCTGAATTGAAACTGATAATAGGTAGAGTCTCTGGTCGAGGACCTTCCGGCTCAGCATTAACAGTGACTAGACTGTTGTTGATGATGTATTTGAGTTGTTGATGCAAAGTGGAGGGCACAGCTCTAGCCATATGTATCCATGGTCTCCCCAATAGCAGGTTGTATCCTAAGTCTATCTTGAGGACGTAGAAGGATACGTTAAATGTATAGGGACCAATCTTAATTGGTAATTCAATCTTTCTGACGGAATTTCGCCGCGATCCATCAAAAGCTCTGATGATCGTATGGCTACTTTGGATTCGATTGGGATTGATGTTCATCTTCACCAAGGTGGCATAAGGACAGATATTTAGAGACGAGCCTCCATCTATCAATACTCCTGCTAGCATATACCCAGAAGATAACACTGCGATGTGCAGTGGTTTGCAATGATCGGTCCCTTCGGGAGGTATGTCATCATCAGTGAAGGATATCACATTGTTGTTGAAAATGTGATCAACCAAATGTTGAAATTTTTCCACATCCACTGATTTTAGCAGGTAGGCTTCTTCTAGAACCTTTAGCAAAACCTTCCGAGGATCTTCGGAAGAGAAAACCAAATCCAGTATTGAAATCTGGTGTGGAGCTTCTCGCAAGCTTAAAACCACTTTGGCTTCATTGTGGCCCATAGTATGGAGGAATTTTTCAATCTTCTCCATGGATAACTTTCCCTTTGCTTCGCAAGTAGGCTTAATAACCCGTTGGGGAAGGTACAATGGATTCTCTTTTGACACTGCAACAGTGGTATGAGATGTAGATCCTTCAGCTTCTCCATAATTCCATGGCACTCTGTGTAAGCTGACAATAGGATGTTGTATTCTGCAAGGCAAAAGAATTGGCTCTGGTGCGGCCACTTTCAAAGGATTATAACTTCCTTTGAGTTGAATGGGTTGTATGGGAAATGTTTTAACAGTTTCATCATCCACATCAGATATAACTGCAACTGATCCCTTCCATTAAGTAGGGTATGTATTCCCACCCTTAATTTGCACGGTGTAATCCTATGCCACTTGCATGACACCGCTATCAATAAGATTCTGAATGAGATGGCGGAGTGCCCAGCATTCTTATGTGCTGTGACCGCGAGAATGTGAATGATATTGACACATTTCATCAGGATTAAACCGTCCTGAGCGGGGATTGATTGGAGGTAGAAGGAATGTGATTCTTCCTTCGTTGATCAACATTTGAAGTATTTCCTCCATAGATTGGCCCAAGTAGGTGAATTCCCTTTGATTAGCGAAATCCCGACGAGCTTTAGCACTCGCTCTCTTTGCAACCTTTTCCTCCATAGCTTCGCACTCTGAAGGTGTTGATGGAGCATTCATAACAAATGGAAGGAGATAGGCATGCTCCTGCCTGATTAATTGGCGTGTGACTTGATGTTGATGGGTCACCAGTTCGGCTAATTGCTCAATTTGCTTGCAAAGAGCTTTCATCTTTCATTCCATTGTGAATTGGAACTTTTCATAATCCCATTTGTCAACACCGTCTTTGATGGGTTGGGATGATTTACCAGTAGAATTGGAGCCATGTCCAGTGCTCCAGCTGATCATGTTGACTTCTTCCTCTTTGTGTTGAGGGAGAGGGTTGTCTTGTACAAGGGGTTGATCTGGCTTAGTGACCACGATCTCACCATTATCGATCAGATCTTGGATCTTGTGTTTCAAGGCCCAACAATCCTGAGTATCATGTCCGGGTGCCCCAACATGATATGCACATTTCCGGTTAGCATTGAAACCCCTACCATTAGGGTTGGCTGGCGAAAGAAGATGTGTAATTTTCTTCTGAGTAGTCAGAAGAACAAGAATGTTCTCGAGTGAATCCCCTAAGGGTGTAAATATTCGGACTCGCTTTACTTCTCCACTCTTGGGCAATGGAGGGTTTGAAGATTGTGCAGGAAAAGGGGAGTAGTTTCTCCTCTGCATAGGCATGTTTGAATTGCCTTTGTGTCCTAGTAGTATCAAGGAAACATCCTCCTCTTTCTTTTTATGGACCCTCCGGGGGTTGTTTCCATAAGATCCGGACTGGATGTGCTCAGCAATAGCTTTAAGAGTGGCTAGGTCTTGAATTTTCCTAGA
Organism: Panax ginseng; assembly: GCA_020205605.1. NCBI lineage: Eukaryota > Viridiplantae > Streptophyta > Magnoliopsida > Apiales > Araliaceae > Panax > Panax ginseng. The sequence goes on from CM035149.1 coordinate 94,570,392, forward strand.
CTTTAAACCCATTTCAGCCATCTCGCCGTGTTTGATCATTTCCGAAAATGGTTTGCCAATACCAGCTAGAACTCTTTCATAGAAAGGGGCTTCCTATACATCTATGAAGGTCATTACCATCTCTGATTCTGTCATGGAAGGAACAACTTGAAATCAGGGGTCTTAAATTTCTCTGGATAATGAACACCAGGAAATATGCAAAGGTCTGTATAAGAAACACTGCCATGAGTTCCAATCCCCTTGAGAGTGCGAATGGTTTCCTCCATTTAAGGGACTTTCTTCCTGATATCACCGGTGTCTGGATCTGTTTTGAGATGGGTGCTTTCAGGGTCTTTGTTGGTATCCAACTAGCGTTCTGGAATTGTTTTTTCCAGATTTTGAATTCCCCCTTGTGCAGAGGACTCTGTATGTGTGGGTATTTTTATACCATGAGTAGACTGGTGTAACTCCTTCAAAGATAACAAATTAAGTCATGATTTTTTACTCAATTCACAAATTCTTCTCGAAAACAGGATTAGACTGTTCAGAGGAAGACATGATTGGTTGTAGGCTTGACGCCTTCTTGAATTTGGAGTGGGTAACCGGCCCAATTGCTTCCCTACAAAAGACTTACGTAGTTTAGTTTTAGGGAAATGTAAATGTTATCATATCCATTTTAGGAATCTGTCCTGCAAAATCGGTTTAGTTAACATGTCGTGCACAAGTATTCTTCATATCTTCCATTACATATGGATGAACATGGAATAAAATTACAAGTAAATGCTTCTACAAGTAATTTGAAAATGGAAAGCATGAAGAGACTTCCCTCCGCGTTTGGTTTATCAGAGGTTGACCTATCCTAGGGTTTCTCTCGCGGCTTTTCGGCAATGAAGGTTCCCAGATCATCGTAATCTACTCAACGGAAAGTTAATCCGGTCTTTCAACTGAAGCGAATCTGGGTGGTGCCTTTCCTGAGCCCCGGGGAATTATTCTTCCCGCGGGTCCAGTAATCAAACACCGACAGGATAGCCTCCTAATGGAGGGACCACACAGGATACATTCACATACAACGTGTCTCACCGTTCATGCAATATGATGGCGTGTGCGAAGCACTAATATCACAGATATTTAGCAGTGCAGTAAGTAAGATGCATTAGTACACATTCATCAGAAATGTAAATGCAGCAATCACACACAAGCATATAACAATTTTGAGAAGCTTGTAATAGCGGCTTAAGCCCTCTTACTGGAGTCACTAGCAGAGTCTCCACCTATCGATGTCGGGATTTTTGAGTGTCCCTTTTCGTTACTTGCCTTTTGGTGTTCTCATGTTAACGTGAGATTTATTTGAAAAAACAAGTGAAAAAGGTCCGACATGTAAAATGTCGACGATTGACTTTAAGAGTCGTCAGTTGGTGTTTTTAACTGGTTGCACCAACGCAACCGAAAAGGCTTTGTACATTGACCCAGTGATTTGGCACTGCTAAACGGGTCTGTGAAACCGAGATTCATTAAGGGTTCAGGGGCTTGATTATGCGAAGGGAAGGTGTTAGGCACCCCCCCGACATCCGTGTTGCCACGGTGACCGCCACTTCTCAAAGAAACTGTTATATGAATGTGTGTGTGTGTGGATCAATGTGCAATTTATTTGGAAGTAGTGTTGTACCTCGTTCGCACCTATATACACGGGTTTGAATTTTATTAAGGAAAATTCAATTTTAACCACATGGTATAGCAATGACGTTTTGTAAAAAGAGGTTTTTCAAACCCTGTGCTCAATAGTAATTGAGGCCTTTGATACTTCCATTTTATTACTAAGTGTCTGGCTTGTTTTCTTTTATTTTCGAGATGCGAAGCATTCTCGAGAAAATAATTTACAGCAGTGACGAATTCCTCATGGGCATGACAGCCATCCAAGGAAACTCGGACACTGTAAAAAATAATGTACAAGCTACTTACAGCCAAAAAATGTCCATCATGGGAACCGAATCTAGATTCAGTAAACTGAACTTGTGATCACGTGATTCCTAGGCTCACAAGATACTGTAATTGATATGGAAAGCAGTAAGCAGTTATATATATATAAAAGCTGTAAATATATATATATATGAACATGATCAACCGCCATGAAGTAAACTCCAGGCGGGACAAAAATATAAATAAAGCTGTAAAAACGATCACCGCCACGAAGTGAACTCCAGGCGGGACTGAATATAAATAAAGTTGTAAATGGCCACGAAGTAAACTCCGGCCAGAATAGAAATGTAAATATATATATATATATATATATATATATATATATATATATATGTACAAATATATATATATAAGCAATAAACGCATATATGGATGTGAATCCGTGCTCATCGGATATGTCCGACGGCAATTATATATATGTATATATATAAAAGCGAGTAAATGCAATCGGATATGAATCCGTGCTCATCGATATGTCTCCACAATTAATTATATATATATATATATATATATATATATATATATATATATATATATATATATATATATATAAAAGCAATTAAACGCTCTAGGATATAAAATCCGTGCTCATCGATAGTCTCCACAGCATTATATATATATATGTATATATATATATATATATAAGCAATTAAACGCCTGCATCAAGTTCAGGCTCATCGACAAAGTCTAACTACAGTTCATATATATATATATATATATATAAAAGCAGATAAACGCCTCCGCATCAAGTTCAGGCTCAATCGAGGCATAACTCGATAGTGTTAGTCCATATATATATAAATATATATATATATATATATATATATATATATATATATATATATATATATTAGTATATATATACAGACAAAAATGAAAACCACGGACAAAAGTCCGGGCAAACACACTCACACGACTCTCAATGTGTACAACAGTGTGTGATAATAGTAGGAGAAAGAGGCTTTCTTGAATATCAGAAGGCTTATAGTAGACTGCCAAAGTAGACTTCTTTGACTGTAAAAGGATAAACACTCAGCTCCCGTTGGATAAAAAGTATCTATATTTGAGCTAAATAGTGTTTATAGAGAAACACTCAAAAGATTTGTATACAGAGCTAAATGGACAGGGCTTCCTCGCCTTTTTTCTTCTCTCTCTCTTCAAATGGCTGACCCAAACCCTTTTATATATAGACGGATGGCCGCAGGTCAACCTGCGGCTGGTCGTGGTGGGCCCGGGCCTCGCGGGTCCCGTCGTCTCGTAGTACGTGCACTCTCATACTATTATGTCCAATCGAACTTGCAGAACTTCAATCCGAGCATCCAAACGAATCGTATATGTACTTCTTCGGGTTGCTTGTGTCGAGAGTTACGTAATGACATGGATTAGAGGTTGTACGAAGTCAGGAAGAGGGGTCTATGCCCATGGTCTTCAAGCTTCAAATTCTATCCAAAGTACTGCCAAATGTAATAGTCACTCGGGATTGTCATTCCTCGATTGTTGGGACATCGTTGTATGTATGTATGTCTGAAGTGTTGAGACGACGTGCCATTTGTCGGGTGAACAAGATGATGTTTGACTCCTTGCCGGGGTTATCTCTGGGTTGAGTTGAAAGTAGACGTTGCTCAGGGTTACAGCTGAGATTGGACTACTTATTGGTATGCTGCGATATCATCTTGTTGACGTTGTGGTAAGATGACGTTGTGACTCCTCACAGGGGTTATCGCCGGTTCAAACGGAAAGCAGAAGTTCGCTCAGTGTTGTCTCTAAGATAGAACTGCTTGTTTGTGTGCCTCACTGTCATCTTTGATTGAAGCTGATTGCATGTGTTTGAAACAAGCATTTCTGGAGTTATCGTCGAAACTGCGATAGCGTCTCTTGGGGTTATCGCCAAGGATGGGATTGCTACTCCTAGTGTTGTCTCTAGGACTGGAACTAAATGTCACAGTGTTATCGCCGAGACAGAGCTGTTCTCTCCGATGTTGTTGACGGTCTTTTGATCTGCATATCTCGGGGTTATCTCCGAGATTGGAAATGACATGCCCGGTGTGTGTTCCGGGTTTGGATCCGATGCCCCCGGCTTGTGTTCCAGGTTGGAGCTGACCTTCTGGTAGTATCCAGAAAGGCTTGTATGTTGTCTTTCAGGGTTATCTCCAAAAGATGAATCTACCCTCCTGCAATGTTAGTAATAGGAGTGCAGAAAATTTCGAGTGTCTATAGAAGCCATGGGTATAACTAATCCCTAAATTAAGAAATTCTAATTGAATACTAATTCCCTAAATTAAGGAATCCTAATTGCACTAATATTGTAAATAAATATGGAAGTGTATTAGTTGTGTAAAGATTTTATGAGAGCACTATTGTTGTAATTATTTAAAAATGTAATAAAATATGTAATTCATCCTTTATTTTATTTCTCCCACTTTCTATCCCTATTATTGCTCCTATCTTTTCTCATCCACTTTTATTCATATTTTTTTTTTTAAAATCCCAATTGCAGACATATAGTGTATGCCACATAGACTAGTATTCCTAATTACCAAGACCCTGCATTTTAATTAAAGAGTACTAATATAGATACAAATTATATATGAAAATTTGTGCACCAATAATATTAACGCAATTTTCTTTCTACTAGGAGTAAATATATACGAAAGTTTATTTTATTTTTATTGACAGATGTATATTTTTAAATTATAATTCTAATGCATACTAATTTCTAAATCTATAAAGATTATTAATTATAAGAGCAATGAAGCATAGTAACCCAAGTATCAAGTGTACGGCGGTTATTTTCTGATTGTTATTTTATTTTTTGATGATAATGATAGCTAGTGCGGGTCTTGATTGATGATTGACATGGATTAAGAGAGTTGGTTGAGCACCTAATTTTTTTGTTCTCAGATTCATTTAATTCCAATTTATTATAAATAAAATTAAATTTTTTTTATTTATTATTTTAAAATAGAAAGGATTGATTTGATTAATGTGGTTAGTTATGGGTAAAATATGCAAATATCTTAAATAAGCAAGTGGTTATAAAATATTCATTGTTGTCAGAAAATATTCGTTTGGTCGTGGAATATTCGTACGACGGCGCAGCCTTGTGTGGGTTCTATAACGGAAAGCGATTAGATAAAGAAAACGACAAGTATAAGTTTTTTATAAATAACGGCGTAGTATAAGATTTTTCTTGTAAAATTCTTGTCTTTTTGTGTTGGGTTACTATTCACGTATACGGCACTATTCACGTATACGACACTATTCACAGAAAAATTAAAAAAAAAATTCTTAGTCTAAGTTGTTATTATGATTACTAGTTTTAATTGTATCCATGCTTTGAACTTCATTCTTGAATTTTGCTCCACAATGGTTTATTATGGAATATTTTTGAACTTGGATAAACTAAAGTACGAATCCTTAATATTTGTTTTTTTGTCTCACTGGATTCGTTTTCTTTAAAATATTTTTAATCATCCTCAGTCCTAAATGATGATATTTCTGAATATCTTTGGCCTGTAGTGCAAAGATGAATGATTTCCTGATGAATATCTTTTGCCCGTAGTACAAAGATGAACAGGTGTTGAGATGAACATGCCCAACTGATTAATATCTTTGGCTTGTAGTGCAAAGATGACTTTTTTATTCAAGATATATATTTATTGATGTTACAGGGATAAAATATTGATGATGGACTTTAAAATCATAGAAGATAGTAGATTTCATTCTCTACTTAACTCTTCTAATGAATTGTTATTTCCGCTGCGAATATTGATCTGAAATTTGTTGTCTATTATATTCTATCAGATTTTTCTCTATTGAGGACTAACGATAATTTTTTCTATATTATCTTAGTCATAATATTCTTTACTGGGCTAGTTGAGCTCACCCTTTTTTTTGTTTCATTTTTCTTCTCAGGAGGCGAGAATGTAGCGAGTACTAGTCGAGGTATGGAATGATGGTTCTAGAAAGTTGTTTTGGTAGTCCTCACTATTTTTGTAAAATAATGCATCAATAATTGAATGAGGACTTATTTGAGTGTGAATATTGTCTAGAAGACAATATTTGTATTTAAACTAACAGTTTATGTGTTGTCGTATTTTGCACGACAATTGTATTAATAAAGTTGTAGTTGTTTTCTGTACCATGTATTTGGTGACTCAGAATGGGTGATGTATACCTATTTTTGGGGTGTCACAGTTGGTATCAGAGCTTAGGGATATGGTCTCTGGCGGAGATCGGGGAATATAACTAGGAGGGGAGAGACGAGTAAATCCTTCGCTAGTGTGTCCTACCTAAGCTTATTTGTTGGTTGGTTAGAGTATAGGGTTATTATGTTGCATGTCAATTTCTTTAATTAACCCCTATTTTGTGACAGTATTTAAAAATGGCAGCTAAAAATATTAATGATGGAGTGAATGAGACCGTGGAAACAGCTTTAATCACCAACCAGAAGAACGTGCAACAGGATGGCAATGTTCCTCCTGTAAACAACACCACTGAGCAGACAATGAACGATGAGATGTTTAGAAGCTTTTTGCGGTTCATGAAAAACCAGACGAGGGTGACTCCTGTTCAAAATGCGGTTAGAAATAATGGCAACTCACAACTGGTCACTGCTAATCAATTCAAGGAGTTGGGACCGCCGGAGTTTTGGGGAAAACCGGATCCGATCAAAGTAGAAACGTGGGTTAAGCAAATTACCAAGATATTTGATGTCTTGGGATGCACGGACGAATAGAAGGTTCCATTCGCCACTTTTATGTTCCGTGATGAGGCAGATTACTGGTGGGAATCGGTGAAGCGTACCCAGCCAACCGCACTCAGCATGTCTTGGAAGATATTTCAGAAACTGTTAAATGACAAGTACTTTCCTGAAAGTATTCGTCATATAAAGGAGGTGGAGTTTATTAGACTGGAACAGAACAACATGACGGTGTCATAGTATGAGGCGAAGTTCGCGAAGTTATCCGGTTTTGTACCTCATTTGGTGGAGAATGAGGAACGTATGACGCGGATGTTTCTGAGAGGTTTGAAACCCGACATACGTCAATATCTCATTTCTCACAAATTTTCTTTATATTTAGATGTTGTCAACAGGGCTCAATTATTAGAGCGAGATAATGAGTATGTTCAACCGAGGGACCACAACTGAGGTCATACCTAAGGGATGGTAAAGATCTGAGCAATGATAACCAGTGGGGAGGGAAAAATATAGACAAAAACGGTAACCACTCTGGTGATAATCGTGGCCATGTTACTAGGAGAGGCGAGTCAAGTGGAAATTTCAAAAAGAGGAGATTCAACAATGACAATGTGAAGACTTCAGCACCAGCATCAACTATTTCTAAGGGAGGAGAACGACCATCGTTCGTATGCTATAAATGTGGGAAAGAGGGACACATCAGCCCAAACTGTTCACAACAGTTAAAGGTATGTTATAATTATGGAAAATAAGGTCATATCGCTCGAGATTGTACTGTAGCAAAACCAAATCCAGCGGGGATGGTGACTCAAAAGGCTGTCCCAGAAAAGTCAAAGTCAACGGTTCCTGGAAGAGTGTTTATCGTGACTAGCCAAAATGCGAGGAACCCGAACGAGGTGATCACGTGTAAGCTAATCATAAACTCTTGCAAAGTTTATACCTTACTAGATACCGGTTCTACCCATTCATTTATCTCTCCTACTTGTGCTCAACGTTTAAACTTGATTCCGGAGAAATTAGACTTTGACCTATCTGTGGAGACTCCGTTAGGAGAAACTTTCATTACATCCACTGTTTATAAATCTTGTTTGATCCAAGTTGGCACCATCACATTACCTGTTGATCTTATCTCTTTAAAGATACTTGCATTTGACGTGATTTTAGGGATTGATTGGTTAACTACTCATCATGCCAAAATTGATTATTTTTGTAAGGTTGTTAGTTTTCATATTCCTAACCAACCTGTTATGTGAATTCAAGCAACTAGACCACTAAAATCAATCACTGTCATATCAAGCCATAAAGCCATTCGTTTGAGTTACTAATTTTTCAGACCGTTGGTTGAAGTTATAATAATGAATCAATATGGACCGCTGGTGGAAAGTTATAATAGTGAATCAATATGGACCGCTGGTGGAAAAGTTATAATAGTGAATCAATATGGATCGTTGGTTTAAAAGTTTTAAATAGTGAATCAGTATGGACCGCTGGTTTAAAAGATTTAATAGTGAATTAGTATAGACCGTTGCTTTAAGTTTTAATATAGACCGTCCGTTTAAAAGTAAATTAATCTGGACCGTTCATGAATTAGTTACTATTCATTCCATTCTTCTATAAATTGAAGCTCATTCCTTCATTATTTCTTACCAATTCACTAAAACTCTAGAGAGAGAAATTATAGAGAGAAATTATAGAGAGAAAATCTATAGAGAGAAAGAAGAAGAGAAGTCTGCTACCTCACTACTCTAGTATCCAACTTCTTCTAAGGTAAGGGATATCATTATTGTGGTAAGGGATATTATTTGTTGTACCCGTGAGGGGTGTTATTCTTTCTTATTCATGAATAGAACTTCTGTTATTCCATTCTTTATTATTCTGTTGGAATAACCTGTCTATGTGGAGTACCACATGCCTGGTGAATGATCCTTTGTATTCATTCCTTATTAAATTGTGGAAATGATCTGTATACGTGGATTACTGCATGGTGGACGAAAATCCATTTGCAGTTTCATATATTCTCTTATACTCAGTTGATTAAAGCTTTAACTTCTATACTCCATGAAATTAGTGGAATATCCTTGATATTTGCACTTCATCCAAAGATTTTTCATGGAAATATTCTTCCGAGCATTCTTGAATTTTACTCTACAAAGAAGTATCATGTCGACAATTTGACGTTATTGGTTCCCGGGTTAAATTAATTCGTGAACTTGTTTTATTGAATTATATTGTCATTGTCATCATCCTCATGCATATATATATTGTGATTTAAGGTCATCTTTGGCTTACGTGCATAAATGGACTTAGTATGATTATGACCAAGGATCATTCGGTATAATCATGACCGTCAGAATGTTATAAATGATATGGTAAAAGTCCTCGATGGTCCAGTAATGCATTGATGGACGCTTTTGGTATGATTATGACCGTGGATTGTTCTTAGATAGTCATGACCATTGATGATTTAATGAATATCCTTGGCCGTAGTACAGGGATGATTAGATGATGTGTTTTAATTATGAAGCTGAGTCTCAGCGATAAAAAATTGATGAAAACATTTTAAAACCATAGAAGATAGTAGATTTTATTCCCTACTTGACTCTTCTAATGGATTGCTTATTTCGCTGTAGCTAAACTTCATGTCTATTGTATTTTATCAGTTTAACATTGTTGAAGACTATTGATAATTTATTCTGCATTATCTTAGTCATAATATTTCTTACTGGGCTAGTTGAGCACACCCTTTCTTTCATTGTTCTCTTCAGGAAATGAGAATATACCGGGAGGAGCTCGAGAACGAGTGACAAATTCAGAGGATAGCATTAGTAGTCCTCACTATTCTGTTAAATAGTGTGATAATAAATGTAATGAGGACTTCATTGAGAGTGGATATTGTCTAGAAGGCAATATTATTGTTTAAACTCTCTGTTTATGTTTTGTCGTATTTTACATGACAGTTGTATAATTAAGTTGTATTTGAATTTATGTACCATGTATCTGGCGACTCAAGATGGGTGATGAATACCTAATTTTGGGGGCGTCACATGAAATTTGTTGATCCTCTTCATATAAATAAATCAAGTTATGGTCTAGCATATCATCAATCTAGTAAAATTGATTTATCTATATTCTCTCTAGATCCAACGTTTCTAATTGGCCAACTATTAGAATATCGAATCCCATTTCTTTGAAAATGGGCAACTAGCAGTTCATGAATATAAAAGGGATAGCTTGATCTTAATATCTTTATAAGGAGGCAGAATCTTTGGGATTTTAAGATATTGAGATTTCTTATAAAATCCTTCTTTAAATATCCAAATTAGTTAGTATAACTGATTGCATAAATTGAAGGGATTTTGGTGATATATTATTCTCCTAATTAACGCCATTTCATGATTTATACTAACAAGATTATATCCTGCCCTTAATTGATCCCATTAAGGATTGCCTAAATCATCTCTAAACAGAATGTTTTTCTAGCGGGATTAAATTGATTGGAGTGCAACGGTAATATATTAAGGCTATAAAATGCATGGAGACATTGGTATGCTAAGAGACAACACTGAAGTCTATCCTTGCACTAGTATACTTATAAGCTATTATTTCAAGTGCAAGCATACAAGCTGTTGGGCAATTCTACTGACTATATTTTTAGCTACTTCGTGAATATCTAATTGGTGATATCTCTTCTATTCTTTATTCACTGAGATTAATCTTTTCACTAACATACTTGAAAGATATTTTATTATTTTGAGTGCAAGCATACAAGCTGTTGGGTAATTAAATCGAATATATTTTCAGCTAAGTCTCGTGAGCTTAAATCAGTGATATCTTTATCTTTCATATTGATCATTGCATTTTAGTTGAGCCTTGAATTGTTGATATAATTATTGCTTTGATCATAGTTTATTTTGTTTTCATATATTTGATCAATTCTCTAAACATTTGGTAGACTAAGTTGTTAGTCTAAGGTTTCTAATCCGGGTTGGATTAGGGGTTTTGCAAGCAAGTTCAAGGAAGCATAGGTGCTTAAGGGTGCATAGGTGCACGGGGAGCAAAGGTGCTAGGGAGCAAAGGTGCTCGGGGAGTATAAGTACTCAAAAGTTATGAAACTTATCTTGTAAAGGGGTTTGATTGTAAACAAAGTTAATTAATACAGAGAGTCTCCAATACTAGTTTGTATTGGACGTGGATTAGGCCACTAGAATAGAGGATAGGGGCTGAACCACGTAAAAATTCCTTGTGTTCTTGTGATTGCTTATTGTGCTAAATTATCTCATCATTCGGCTAACTATCCAGCAGGCTGCATTCAATATCTATAAACTTACAAAACTAATTCAGCAAATTATTTTCACATAATCACATTCTAAAAAAGGCTAAGTCTCTAAATTAAGCATTTTAGAAAGTCTTACATCAACTCAACATCTTGTCTTAACTTTTTAATCTATAAGGATTTAGAATCCAAATTCCCCGCATTGAATATCCAAAAAAAATTTTATTGAATCAAAAGTTTGACACCGTTTGTTCCCACACTTATTCAACCCCCCTTCTAAGTGTGCCTACTTAAATTTCATTTGGTATCAGAGCTTGGCTCTACTTATCTTGGTCTTAAAGGTGACTTGTAGGCAAAGATTCTAGCATGGCACAACTTGGGAACATCATTCAAGAAGGTCAATCAACTGTTAGTCCTCCACTACTTCATGGAGCTAAAAATTATAACTTTTGAAAGATTTGAATGATGATATTTCTTAAAAGAGACCCATGGGAATGGTGGGTCATAGAGAATGGTCCTGTTATTCCAAGAAAAAAATATGGTACTCCAAAGACCTTAATGGAAATAGACTCAACCGAAACTCACATGGTCTCCTATGATTCAAAAGCAATGAACACACTCCTTAGTGGATTGGTACAATCCGAAAGTGACAAAGTTTCCTCATGCAACACGGCTAAGAAGATTTGGGATACTTTAAAAGTAAGCCATGAAGGTAAATCGAAAGTAAGAGAATTCAAGCTTATTATGCTTATGCATGATTATGAAATGTTCAAGCTTGAGAAAGATGAAACTATCAACGAGGCACAAGCAAGGTTCCTAGTACTAATGAATTCTGTTGGTTGTTTTACCGATCAATATATGCGTGCAAGTATACACGGTCAACAAGTAATAAAGAGTAAGTAAAGTATCGTTCCCACGGAGAATTAACTAATAAAGTTTACCAAGCACTAACCCATAACCATTTCAGTCTTATTTAAACGAATGATATTATATTTTATATTTAAACTATGAAATTAAATAAACCTAACTATTCCTAGAGTGAGACTAGATAACGAAGACCTGAGATCATAATTTCATCTATTGACTCATTCAAATCCATACACTCCATGTGAGACCCCGAATTTTATGAAATAAAAGTATTCAATTTTTCTATTTTAGTAAATGGTTAAATTGATAAAAGGTTAAAGTTAAGGGTGATATGTGAAAATTTTTCAAAGTAGACAAGTTGTCATAAAATACCCAGTTACTATTCACTCTAGTATTATTCACTCAGGTATTTGGGGCACTTTTTGTATCAGAGTACTATTCACGAGTTACTATTCATGAGTTACTATTCACGAGTTACTATTCACGAATTACTATTCATGAGTTACTATTCATGAGTTACTATTCACGAGTTACTATTCATAAGTTACTATTCACGAGTTACTATTCATGTGCTAATTTTTCAGTCTGTTGGATGAAATTATAATAGTAAAATCAATATGGATCGTTGATTTAAAGTTTTAATAGTAACTTGTCCCTTCAGTTTTCCAAGGGTTATTTGTCCCTTCAGTTTTCCAAGGGTTATTTGTCCCTTCAATTTTTCAAGAGTCATTTGCCCCTTCGGTGTCTCAAGAGTCATTTGCCCCTTCTCAAATAGTAGTTGTCTCTTCAATATTACCAAGAGTCATTTTGACCCTTCGTTAAGACCAAGAGCCACTTTCAGTTTTTCTATAAATAGAAGCTCATTCCTTCATTATTTTCTTAATAATTCAATTTGAAACTCTAGAGAGAGAAATTATAGAGAGAAAAGAAGAATATATTCTACTTCACTACTTCTATATCCAGCTCTTTTTTGCGGTAAGGGTGTTATTCTTTCTTATTCATGAAGAGAACTTCATTATTCCATTCTTTATTATTCTTTGGAATAACTCAGTAAAAGTGGCATACCCTATACATAACCTTTTATACATGCATACTCTATACTTGGTGAAATCCTTATGTTATTCCATTCTTTATTATTACATTGGAATAACTCAGTATGTAAGTGCTTTTACCCTATACTTGGTGGAATGACCAGATATGCTGGGTTTACCCAATACTTGGTGATCTTCTTCTCATTAGTCCATTCTTTATTATTATGTTGGAATAACTTTGTTTATCTAAGTACAAAAGATACTTGGTGAAATTCTTTTATTATTCCGTTCTTTATTATTCTGTTTAATATTCTCGCTTGTGCAGAATTTCACCCCGACTCGGTTCCATATTTATTATTCCGCATTTATTATTCTCGTGGGAATAACTCGTCTGCAAGGCGGTCTATCGCATGCATGGTGAATCCTTCTGTTATTCCATTCTTTATTATTCTGTTGGAATAACTTGTCTATGTGGATTGCCACATGCATGGTGAATGATCCTTTGTATTCATTCCTTATTAAATTGTGGAAATGATTTGTATACGTGGATTACCGCATAGCGAGTGAAAATCCATTTGCAGTTTCCTATATTCTTTATTATACTCGATTGGTTAAAGTTTTAACTTCTATACTCCATGAAATTTGTGGAATATCCTTGATATTTGTGTTTCATCCAGTATCATTTCATGGAAATATTCTTCTGAGAATTCTTAAATTTTACTTTACAAAGAAGTATCATGTTGACAATTTGGACATTATTGGTTCCTGGACAAATTAATTCTTGAACTTGTTTTATTGAATTATTATGTCATTGTCATCATCCTCATGTTATATTATGTTGAGAGTCATCTTTGGCTTACGTGCATAGATGGACTTAGTATGATTATGACCAGGGATCATTCGGTATAATCATGACCTGTTATAAATAATGTGATAAAAGTCCTCAATGGCCTGTAATGCATTGATGAATAGTTTTTGGTATGATTATGACCAGGGTTTATTCGGTATAGTCATGACCATTGATGATTTAATGAAAATCCTTGACCGTGGTACAAGGATGATTAGATGTGGTGTTTATTTATTAAGCTGAGTCTCAGTGACAAAAATTGATGAAAACCTTTTAAAACATAAAAGATAGTAGACTTTATTCTCTACTTGACTCTTTTAATGGATTGCATATTCACCGCAGCTTAAACTTGATGTCTATTGTATATTATCGCTTTAACATTGTTGAAGACTAATGATAATTTATTACAGATTATCTTAGTCATAATATTTCTTCCTGAGCTAGTTGAGATCACCCTTTCTTTCAATGTTCTCTTCAGGAAATGAGAATATAGCTGGGACGAGTCGGGAAACGGAGTGATGGTCCAGATGATAGCATTAGTAGTCCTCACTATTGTGTTAAATAGTATGACAATAAATGTAACGAGGATTAAATTTGAGTTTGTATACTATCTATGAGGACTCCTTGAGTATGGATATTGTCTAGATGACAATATTCCTATTAGAACTCTCAGTTTATGTATTATCGTATGTTACACGACATTTGTATAATTAAGTTTGTATTTGTATTTTGTAACATGTATTTGGCGACTCAAGATGGGTGATGTATACCTAATTTTGGGGGCGTCACACTCCATGTTAAGCCAAACTAATTGTATCAGTTTGTTAGTCGAGAACACAATAGTAAAGTATACCATTTCTCAATGTCATACCCATATCACATATAATCCACAGTTGATAGAATAAACAAGAACACCCACATTACATAAACCACTATATGTCTATGTGATTTACAAATAATTAGGGTGTAAGCCCAAATTCCCAATTGACTACAAATGGTGCTTCGGTATATGTCTATCCTAAGCACAAATCATACATCCCAACACAATGTAGAATATACAATCATAAGCTATCAAGATCAGATCTAAACCCATACTTCGTCTTTCAAGTTCATATGGGTTATCACAATAATTGATGGTCAATCAACTAAGCAAATAAGCATGAATATTAATAGACAATCATATAGCAATCAATAAGGCTAACAATGGAACATATCAGAAATAACTAATCCATAGAATCCATTACAATCTCAGAATAGTGTTTAAATCATAACTGAATTAGAGCTATCATCCACATATTGAATAAACATCATAAGATACAATTAGGAATCAAAGAGAGAGTAATAATAGAGAATGGTAGTGCAAATCTGTTCTCTTTCTCTAAGGTTGAATCTCCAATGCTTTCCAATCGCTTCAAGTCTTCAATCTAATCAACTCTAGAAATCACTACTCTAATATACTCTAATCTAATTATTCCAAGTTGAAGAAAGAAAATAGCATTAGTTTCAGCCCCCTAGGGGTGGAATATATCTTACATCATGAAAATACGTCTAATATATAAGCCCTAATTGAACCCCTCTCCAAATTACGCTTCAATTTCACTGTTTAATGAAAAGTGAGATTTGGTCAACACCCGAAGTCGCGCGGCCATGAAGGAATTGGCCTGAAGTTGGGCGCAGCCACGCTCAAGCAAAAAATCACGTTTTTTGGCTCCAGGGTCGCACGCAGCCACGCGGGAAATGCACTACAAATTCGCGCACCCGCGCGGTCCATTTTCTGATGTAGTGTCCTCTGGTAAAATGGTCATAACTTTTGATCCGGGAAGAGTTACGGGGCCTGCCACCTATCAAATCGAAGATATCGACGAGCTCTATAACTTTAATTCTTTGATGATTGAGAAATTCTTGCCAGATGAAGGTTAAAATTGGGCTGGAAGGGACTGCTATGAAAATGGCTAACCAAAACAGCGAAGTTTGACGTCCGTTGGTACAAAGATCATAACTCTTACATCAGAACTCCGATTAGAACGATTCAAGATGTTCTGGAAAGCTACGAAGACGCTCTACAATGTAAGCTAAGTTCCAAACCAAGAACATGAAGTAAACATGAAAGTCCAATTGATGTCCGGATTGCTTTTCTTTGCAT
The DNA here is from genome assembly GCA_020205605.1 of Panax ginseng. NCBI lineage: Eukaryota > Viridiplantae > Streptophyta > Magnoliopsida > Apiales > Araliaceae > Panax > Panax ginseng. The sequence continues at coordinate 94,586,211 of CM035149.1, forward strand.
TTTCCTTGCTTTTCCTTACCAATAGTCGCTCACACCGCTCTCAAACATAAGATCTACAAAATAAACACAAAATGCATAAAAAGTAACTAAGAAACATGAATATAAGCAACTAATTCAAGTAAAAGATATCGGATAAGTAGGTATAAAACTAACTTTTCAAATACCCCCAAACTTAAACCATTGCTTGTCCCCAAGCAACACAATATAATGCAATCTACATGATATGCAAGCTAGCTACTATGACAATGAATCCCCAGATTTCCAGCCATGTTAAGAATTCCAATAAGATATGCCTCAGAGAAATATCAAGATCCAAGAACAAAGCATCAAACTAAGCTAAAGGCATAATGACATACAATCATATAATCCTAACCTGCTATAAAGATGCTGTGTGTGTGTGATGTTTTCACATATAAGCTTGACAAAGGTGAAGATACCACATGCCACATGCTTAAGACAGAAAATTGAAGCTTAAATCAAGAACTGCATGTACTAATGAGACATCAACTACTCCAACACATCAATACAAATTAAGGTTCAACAATGGGTTTATTCTGCTTTATTTTTACTCACGAGAGTGATTTTTGCACTTTCCCGCGGTGTTTATTATTTTTTTTTGTTTTAATTATCTTCTTATATTTCTCTTTTTTCAGGTATCATGGATGACTTTGTTTATCAACGGCCTTATGCAAATATGATTCAACCAAGGGACACAAGAATTGAAGGACTCAAATGTATTTTCTACATTGTCAGCACAAATTGCAACACTTTCGAAGAGGTTGGATGTTCTTGCAGCCCAACGCATTCAAGAGATAGCAGTTACATGTGAATATTGTGCTGGCAAGCATCCGAGTTATCAATGTGACATCAGAGTTGGACAAGTATAGTTTGGGGGTGATTACCTCAACAACAATGGTTATCCAAATTATCATCAAGGTTGGGGGTATCATCCAGATTTTGAATGGAGTCATAACTTTCAAGACCAATACTGTGTCCCAAGTCCAACACATCCATCAGATTTCTCATATCCACCTCCAATGCAACAAGAAGAAAATTTAAGGTTGAAGGAATTCATGTCAAAAAGAATAGCAGGCCATGAAGAGATGATGATGAATCAGGAGTTATCAAGCCAAAATCTTAACAGACAGATGGAACAACTCATTAACTCCTCAATGAATGGTCCTTAATACATGAATTTCAAAACTGAACAAGATAATTCAAGATTGGAGGAATTGTGGTTCAAATTTATAGCAACTGAGGAGAAGATGATTGAGCAAGATAGGTCAATTCAAAATCTTCAGAATCATATGGATCAAATGTTCGAAGCCTTGAATAATCTCCCTCCAAACAATTGGTGTTATGACATGGACGATAAAACTGATGGAGAGCTAGAGGTGTACATGCCACTGAATGAACTGAAAGGAGTGGACATTGAGGAGACAACTGGGGGTATGGAAAATGAAGATCATGATCTGACTTGTATAATACCCCAAGTGCCTTCTCAGTTAGAGTTGAAAAATTCAGTGAAATTTGCACACCCATGTCCCCTTGGTAGTCACATCCAAAGCAAGAATTTATGCGATTATGAGGCCTCTTACAAACAGTGGTGGGCTGAGGAAGAGATAATAGAAGAAGAGAATCATGTTATATCTGTCATGCCTCAATGCAAGAATCTATTTACAGATACAACGGAAGGAGCACCTGGCTATGCAATAGAACTGGGGGCATCATGTATAGGAAATATGCTAGGTTGTTTCAAGTCACAGACACGCAAGATGGGGAACCTTCCTACGGACATTGCAGTTCTAATGGATGGAGGGTTCCTAGCTTATCGTAGAGGAATTGGATAGCGGTGTCAAGAAAAAAGTCCAACTAAATGACTATAAACCGAGCGCTCGATGGGAGGCACCCCATCCAATCTTTCTCCCTCCTTGTTTAATTCTTATTTACATTTCCATATTTAGTGTATGTTAGATAGTGGTAAGTCTTAATAATAGTTTTATTGTTTCTCCTCTCAGGTTCAGTCCAATTGCTATAAGCATTCAAGATCAAACAGAAGTCAAACAAAAACTAAAGCTGCCAGAGTACAGGGTCGCGCGGCCACGCCCAACTACAAGCCAAACTTTAAGACCCCAACTTTTATGAATAAAGATGATTTTTCTATAATTATCATTTTTGAATATTATGGAATGAATTTGTTATAATATTATAGTTGTGGGTAATATTTACAAATTTTGCAAAGTATGCAAGTTGTCATATTATATTCGATTGGTCGGGAAATATTCTTTTTGTCAGGGAATATCCGTACGACGGAACAATCATCGGTGGATGTAAAATCCCAGATTTTATGAATAAAGATTTAAATTTCTCGAAATATTTTTTTTATATTATGGTGTGGATTTGAGATAATGTTATAGTTGTGGGTAATATTTATAAATTTTGCAAAGTATGCAAGTTGTCATATTATATTCGATTGGTCGAAAAATATTCTTTTTGTCAGGAAATATCCGTGCGACGGCAATTTTAATCATTAGTGGACCCCACAAAAAATTATTGTTTGATTGAGAAAACGACAAAAAATATTTTATTGAAAATAACGACGTAAGTTTTACTTGCTAATCTTTGTTGAACTACTCGTTAGTAAAAAGAAATATACGATGTCTGGCGTGGTTGCATAAGTAGCACACGGTATTGATTATTGATTCATATGTGATAAGTCACTCAGTTTTGGTTTATTAGTATTATTAACGTAATAAAACAGAAAAACTTTTTATATAAAACATAATACTTTTATAAAGTTATTCGTTTTATTAGGCTAATAGTAAAATCTTTTTATATAAAATAGAATACTTTTATAAAGTTATTCGTTTTATTAGATAATAATTAGATTATATTATATTTTATTATACATAGTGTTGCATAGTGCCTGTATAGTGTTGCATAGTATTTTGCATAGTAAAATCTTTTTATATAAAACAAAATACTTTTATAAAGTTATTTGTTTTATTAGGTTAGAATATATTATATTTTATTTAAAAGATTTTGCTTTAATTATGGACCGTCTGGTTAAAGTAAATCAATTTGGACCGTTCATGAGTTAGTTACTATACAGTCCATTCTTCTATAAATAGAAGCTTATTCCTTCATTATTTTCTTACGAATTCAATGAAACTCTAGAGAGAGAAATTATAGAGAGAAAGAAGAAGAGTATTCTGCTACTTCACTACTCAGATATCAAGTTTCTTTTACGGTAAGGGATATTATTCTTTTGTATTCATGAAGAGAACTTCTGTTATTCCATTCTTTATTATTCTGTTGGAATAACCTGTATACGCGGGCTACCCTATACTTGGTGACATTCTTCTATTATTCCGCCTTTTATTATTCTCATTGGAATATCCTCGTCATGCATGTGTTTTACACCCGACCGGTTCCGCTTTTTATTATTCTCGCTGGAATATCCTCATGCATGTGTTTTTACATCTAACTTCGGTTCCATCTTTATTATTCTATTGGAATATCCTATCTGCGTGTTTTACACCGAACCTGGTTTCGTCTTTATTATTTTGTTGGAATATCCTCGTTTATGCGCTTTCTGGCGGGACACGGGTTCCGCTCTTTATTATTCTCGCTGGAATAACTCGTCTATGCGGGTACCACATGCATGGTGATTTCATTGTTATTCCATTCTTTATTATTCTGTTGAACATCCTCGCTTGCAATGCTGAATTTCACCTTGACTCGGTTCCGTTATTATTATTCTGTTGGAATAACCTATCTATGCGAAGTACCGCATGCATTGTGATTTCTTTTGTTATTCCATTCTTTATTATACTCAGTTGGTTAAAGTTTTGACTTCTATACTCCATGAAATTAGTGGAATATCTTTGATATTTGCGCTTCATCCAGTATCTTTTCGTGGAAATATTCTTCTGAGCATTCTTGAATTTTACTCTACAAAGAAGTATCATGTTGACAATTTGGACGTTATTAGTTCCTGAATAAATTAATTCGTGAACTTGTTTTATTGAATTATTATGTCATTGTCATCATCCTCATGTTTATATTATGTTGAAAGTCATCTGTGGCCTGTAGTGCATAGATGGACTTGGTATGATTATGACCAGGGATCATTCGATATAATCATGACCGTAATGTTACAAATGATGTGGAAAAAGTCCTCATTGGCCCGTAGTGCATTGATGGACAGTTTTTGGTATAATTATGGCTATGGATTCTCTTCGGCCAAGGGAGCAAAGATGAATTATTTTATGGCATGATCAGGACCGTTGATGAAAACACAATTATCTTTGGCCCGTAGTACATGGATAATTCGTGGTCGTGATACTAAATAATATCCTTGGCCTGTAGTGCAGGGATGAATTGATGATGTGGATTATTTATTAAGCTGAGTCCCAACGATAAAAGTGATGAAAAACTTTTTAAATCATAAAAGATAGTAGATTTTATTCTCTACTTGACTCTTTTAATGGATTACTTGTTCCACTGCAGTTAAACTTGATGTCTATTGTATTTTATCAGTTTAACATTGTTGGAGACTAATGATAATTTATTCTGCATTATCTTAGTCATAATATTTCCTTCTGGGCTAGTTGAGCTCACCCTTTCTTTCACTGTTCTCTTCAGGAAATGAGAACGTAGATGGGACGAGTCGGGGAATGGAGTGATGGTCTGGATGATAGTATTAGCTAGTAGTCCTCACTATTCTATTAAATAGTGTGACAATAAATATAATGAGGACTTATTCTGAAAGTGGATATTGTCTAGAAGACAATATTTGTATTTAAATTCACAGCTCTCTTGTTGTATAATTAAGATTGTATTTATATTTTGTACCATGTATTTGGTGACTCAGAATAGGTGATGTATACCTATTTTGGGGGCGTCACAGTGGACCCCACAACAGAATTATTGTCGGATTGAGAAAACGACAAAAATATATTTATAAAAATAATGGCGGAAGTTTTACCGTTAATACTGTTGAACTACTCGGTAGTAAAAGTAAATGAATACTGCTGCGGTTGGTTGCATAGTAGCACACACAGTATTGATTATTAATGCTTATGTGAGAAGTCACTCGCTTATACTCAATTATTACTACAAAGAATTGTTGTATCATATCTCTCATATTATTAATTCGATTATTGTCACAGTATCATCTGCATAATATATTATTTTATTAAATCAATAATTGAGACAACAAAGTTATTCATATTATTAAATTGCAATATTTACAATGTCTAGAAGTTCTGTCAAGGAGAGGTTTGGTCACCTAATTGCGCGCCAATAGGGAGAAAATCCTTATTAAAAAGCCCCTCTTTCCTGGGAACGACCTGGTTGATAAATATTGTGAGTTATAATATTAATGATGAATGTTATTAAAATTAAAGTTGTGTTCGGAGTTGAATTTGGAGACGCGGACGTGATATTTGAGTCCTGAACGATGAAATAGTAAAAATAGTTTATAAACACAAAATTTTCCGGGATTAACTTTTTGGTCAAAAAGTCAACAGTTGACTTTATCCGGAAAAGTCAAACTTCAAAATTTCAAAATTTATATTGTTGATAAAAATAGTTTCATTGTGTTGGAATTATTTGTGTTAGTGAAAATCGACATTTATTTCGATAATAATTGATGTCTAGAGGTTATATTGACCAATCGGGTATTTAACCGGATAAATGAGCAATTGATTGCTATTATTTCACATGATTATAACTATTTGTTCGCATGTGTATACTATTGTTTCACATTCTTGTTACTATTAGGGGAGTTGGTGCAAGATTGATAATACTTGCATGACTAAGTTAAAATGGAGGTATAGATGGAGGAACTATACTGTAATTCGTATTTTCACATGTCTAGAACTATTGATTCACATAATTTACTATTGAATCACATTATTTATTATTAGGGGAGGTGGTGCAAGTTTGATAATACTTGCATGACTAAATTAAAAATAAAGGAAAAGTTGGAGGTATTGTACTATAATTTTTTGAGCCCCAAAACGTGCAATTATTGAAACTATATTTTTCTATAAATAGAAGCTCATTCTTCCTTCATTTTTCACCAATTCACTAAAGCTATAGAGAAATTATTATAGAGAGAAATTGTAGAGAAAAAAACTATAGAAGAAGAGAAGCCTGCTACCTCACTATTCCAGTATCCAGTTTCTTATGAGGTAAGGGGTATTATTTCTTTCTTTCATCTTCATGAAGAGAACTTCTGTTATTCAAATCTATATTATTATGTTGGAATAACCTGTCTATGCGAAGTACCGCATACATGGTGAAATTCTTCTGTTATTCTATTCTTTATTATTATGTTGGAATAACCTATCTATGCGAAGTACCGCATACATGGTAAAATTCTTCCATTATTCCATTCTTTATTATTCATTGGAACATCCTCATCTGCGCTTTTACGCATTTGACCGTTTCGTTATTTATTATTACATTTGGAACATCCTCGTCATGCATTTTACACCTAACTGGTTCCGTCTTTTATTATTCTCGTTGGAATATCCTCGTCTTCATGCGCTTTTACGGGGACCGGTTCCATCTTTATTATTCTCGTTGGAATAACTCACTGTCAAGGTCTATCGCATGCCTGGTGATTTCTTTTGTTATTCCATTCCTTATTATACTCAGTTGGTTAAAGTTTTGACTTCTATACTCCATGAAATTAGTGGAATATCCTTGATATTTGCGCTCCATCTAGTATCCTTTCATGGAAATATTCTTCTGAACATTCTTGAATTTTACTCTACAAAGAAGTATCATGTTGACAATTTGGACGTTATTAGTTCCGGGATAAATTAAATCGTGAACTTGTTTTATTGAATTCTTATATCATTGTCATCATCATCATGTTTATATTTTTTTGAAAGTCATTCTGATTCGTAATGCATAGATGGACTTGGTATGATTATGACCAGAATTATTCTTCGGTATAATCATGACCGTAATGTTACAAATGATGTGATAAAAGTCCTCATTGGCCCGTAGTGCATTGATGGACTGTTGTTGGCATGATCATGACCATTGATGAATACACGAATGTCCTTGGCTCATAGTGCATGGATAATTTGTGGTCGTGATACTAAAGAATATCCTTGGTCGTAGTGCAGGGGTGATTCGATGATGTGGATTATTTATTAAGCTGAGTCACGGCGGTAAAAGTGATGAAAAACCTTTTAAATCATAAAAGATAGTAGATTTTATTCTCTACTTAACTCTTTTAATGGATTGCTTGTTCCGCTGCAGTTAAACTTGATGTCTATTGTATTTTATCAGTTTAACATTGTTGAAGACTAATGATAATTTATTTTGCATTATCTTAGTCATAATATTTCTTACTGGGCTAGTTGAGCTCACCCTTTCTTTCACTGTTCTCTTTAGGAAATGAGAACGTAGCCGGGACTAGTTGGGGAACGGAGTGACGGTCCAGATGATAATATCAGTAATCCTCACTATTTTGTTAAATAGTGTGACAATAAATGTAATGAGGACTTATTCTGAGAGTGGATATTGTCTAGATGACAATATTTGTATTGAAACTCATAGCATATATTTGTCGTATTTTACACGATAGTTGTATAATTAAGTTTTTTTATTGTATTTTGTACCATGTATTTGGCGACTCAAGATGGGTGATGTATACCTATTTTGGGGGCGTCACACAAACACCGCGCGGCCGCGCCATAGCTCAGTCATAGAAAAAAAATTGTTAAATTTTTAGAATTTTTGACTCAAGCATTCGGACAGTTAGAAGCCCACACTCAGTTTCCAACTATAGAATATCTCAAACTTAGCCCTCGCTTAATATACCATCGGATCATGAGGAGGTGAATGGAGATGACATTGCCACTTAAGGGAGTATTCTTTCACTTTTAATTACAATTAGGGCATTGTTTATTTTAAGTTTGGGGGTATTGGGTTGTAGTAAGTAGTTGTTGCATATAGTTAGTTGCATATAGTTTGATTGCATGTTTAAGTTGCATAGTAGGGGTATTTTAGTATCTTTGTAGTTAAATTCTACATGAAATTTTTTTTTGTTTTTTTTTAGTTTTCTTTTGTCTTGTTTACTTAGTATGTGTTTAGTTGCATAACATTGCATAATCCCAGGCTTTTAGTTAGTTGAATTCTAATTTGGCCTATGATGAAATAGAAATTTGATAGATTTTTGAACTTGGTTGATATCTTGAGCTTAGTTATAATTTTATACATGATATAATTCATGCTTGCTGTTTAGATGTTACCAGGTAGCACGGCAATGTTCCTATTTGCTTGTTGGTTAAGATTAGCATGCTTGTCTGCTGAGAGGAAAATGTTATTTTTAATGATAGAATTGTGTAGGAAGTGAGTAATGACTATGAAGACACTGAAACTCAAGTTTTGGAAATGCATGGGTATGCTTGCATTATATATAAAAAAATAGAAAAAAATTTGAATAAACCCTGTGGCTAGTCTTGTTTCGGGGCCTTTGTTACTTGAGTAAGTACGCCCGAGGGGATTGTCTCTACACCTAGCGCCCTAAGGTCTTAATGGTCTGGGAGTCCTTGGTCTCATGCAATCAAACTATATGCAACTAACTATATGCAACAACTACTCACTACAACCCAATACCCCCAAACTTAAAATAAACAATGCCCTCATTGTAATTAAAAGTGAAAGAATACTCCCCTAAGTGGCAATGTCATCTCCATTCGCCTCCTCATGATCCGATGGAATATCAAGCGGCCGCGTGGTGTTTGGCTTGTAGTCGGGCGCGGTCGCGCGACCCTATACTCTGGCAGCTTTAGTTTTTGTTTGACTTCTATTTGATCTTAAATGCTTATAGCAATTGGACTGAACCTTAGAGGAGAAACAATAAAACTATTATTAAGACTTACCACTATCTAACATCTACTAAATATGGAAATGTAAATAAGAATTAAACAATGAAGGAGAAAGATTGGATGGGGTGCCTCCCATCGAGCGCTCGGTTTATAGTCCTTTAGCTGGACTTTTTTCTTGACACCGTTATCCAATTCCTCTACGATAGGCAAGGAACCCTCCATCCATTAGAACTGCAATGTGCGTAGGTAGGTTCCCCATCTTGCGTGTCTGTGACTTGAAACAACCTAGCATATTTCCTAAACATGATGCCCCTAGTTCTATTGCATAGCCAGGTGCTCCTTCCATTGTATCTGTGAATAGATTCTTGCATTGAGGCATGACAGATACAACAGGATTCTCTTCTTCTATTATCTCTTCCTCAGCCCACCATGGTTTGTAAGAGGCCTCATAATCGCAGAAATTCTTGCTTTGGATGTGACTACCAAGGGGACATGGGTGTGCAAATTTCACTGAATTTTTCAACTCTAACTGAGAAGGCACTTGGGGTATTATACAAGTCAGCTCATGATCTTCATTTTCCATACCCCTAGTTGTCTCCTCAATATCCACTCCTTTCAGCTCATTCAGTGGCATGTACACCTCTAGCTCTCCATCAGTTTTATCGTCCATGTCATAGCACCAATTGTTTGGAGGGAGATTGTTCAAGGCTTCGAACATTTGATCCATATGATTCTGAAGATTTTGAATTGACCTATCTTGCTCAATCATCTTCTCCTCAGTTAATGCTATAAATTTGAACCACAATTCCTCCAATCTTGAATTATCTTGTTCAGTTTGGAAATCCATGTATTGAGGACCATTCATTGAGGAGTTAATGAGTTGTTCCATCCGTCTCATTAAGATTTTGGCTTGATAACTCCTGACTCATCATCATCTCTTCATGGTCTGCTATGCTTTTTGACATGAATTCCTTCAACCTTTAATTTTCTTCTTGTTGCATTGGAGGTGGATATGAGAAATCTGATGGATGTGTTGGACTTGGGACACAGTATTGGTCTTGAAAGTTATTACTCCATTCAAAATCTGAATGATACCCCCAACCTTGATGATAATTGGGATAAACATTGTTGTTGAGGTAATCACCCCCAAACTATACTTGTCCAACTCTGATGTCACACTGATAACTCGGATGCTTGCCAGCTCAATATTCAAATGTAACTGTTATCTCTAGAGTGAGTTGGGCTGCAAGAACATCCAACCTCTCCGAAAGTGTTGCAATTTGTGTTGACAATGTAGAAAATACATTGAGTCCTTCAATTCTTGTGTCCCTTGGCTGAATCATATTTGCATAAGGCCATTGATAAACAAAGTCACCCATGATACCTGAAAAGATAGAAATATAAGAAGATAATTAAAACAAAAAAATGTTTAAATTAAGACCAATTTGATTGAAATTAATGTTGGAAAAAAATTATTAAGCTAATTCCCCGGCAACGGCGCCAAAAACTTGTTGATCGTTTTACCGATCAATATATGCGTACAAGTATACACGGTCAACAAGTAATAAAGAGTAAGTAAAGTATCATTCCCACGGAGAATTAACTAATAAAGTTTACCAAGCACTAACCCATAACCATTTCAGTCTTATTTAAACGAATGATATTATATTTTATATTTAAACTATGAAATTAAATAAACCTAACTATTCCTAGAGTGAGACTAGATAACGAAGACCTGAGATCATAATTTCATCTATCGACTCATTCAAATCCATACACTCCATGTTAAGCCAAACTAATTGTACCGGTTTGTTAGTCGAGAACACAATAGTAAAGTATACCATTTCTTTATGTCATACACATATCACATATAATCCACAGTTGATAGAATACACATGAACACCCACATTATATAAACCACTATATGTCTATGTGATTTACAAATAATTAAGGTTTAAGCCCAAATTCTCAATTGACTACAAATGGTGCTTCGGTATATGTCTATCCTAAGCACAAATCATACATCCCAACACAATGTAGAATATACAATCATAAGCTATCAAGATCAGATCTAAACCCATACTTCGTCTTTCAAGTTCATATGGGTTATCACAGTAATTGATGGCCAATCAACTAAGCAAATAAGCATGAATCTTAATAGACAATCCTATAGCAATCAATAAGGCTAACAATGGAACATATCAGAAATAACTAATCCATAGAATCCATTATAATCTCATAATAGTGTTTAAATCATAACTGAATTAAAGTTATCATCCACATATTGAATAAACATCATAAGATACAATTAGGAATCAAAGAGAGAGTAAGAATATAGAATGGTAGTGCAAATCTGTTCTCTTGCTCCAAGGTTGAATCTCCAATGCTTTCCAATCGCTTTAAGTCTTCAATCTAATCAACTCTAGAAATCACTACTCTAATCTAATTATTCCAAGTTGAAGAAAGAAAATAGCAGTAGTTTCAGCCCCCAAGGGGTGGAATATCTCTTACATCATGAAAATACGTCTAATATATAAGCCCTAATTGAACCCCTCTCCAAATTACGCTTCAATTGCACTGTTTAATGAAAAGTCAGCTTTGGTCAACACCAAGTCGCTACAAGACATTGAATTGGCTCGAAGTTGGTACGCAGCCGCACTCAAGCAAAAAATCACGTTTTTTAGCTCCAGGGTCGCGCGCGGCCGAGCGGGAAATGCACTACAAATTCGCACGCCCGCGCGGTCCATTTTCTGCTGCAGTGTCCACTGGTAAAATGGCCATAACCTTTGATCCGGGAAGAGTTACGGGGCCTGTCACCTATCAAATCGAAGATATCGACAAGCTCTACAACTTTCATTCTTTGATGATTGAGAAATTCCGGCCGAATGAAGGTTGAAATTGGGCTGTAAGGGACTGCTATGAAAATGGCTAACCAAAACGCGAAGTTTGACGTCCGTTGGTACAAAGATCATAACTCTTGCATCCGAACTCCGATTAGAACGATTCAAGATGTTCCGAAAAGCTACGAAGATGCTCTAAAATGTAAGCTAAGTTCCAAACCAAGAACATGAAGTAAACATGAAAGCCCAATTGATGTCTGGATTGCTTTTCTTTGCATTTTCCTTGCTTTTCCTTACCAATAGTCGCTTACACCGCTCCCAAACATAAGATCTACAAAATAAACAAAAAATGCATGAAAAGTAACTAAGAAACATGAATATAAGCAACTAATTCAAGTAAAAGATACCGGATAAGTAGGTATAAAACCAACTTATCAAATTCCATGAAGCTTCTTGATAAATCAATTCCACAAAGTGAGATCAACCGTAAGTTACTTCGGGCTATGCCCAAGAGGTTTGCTTCTAAAGTTACAACTCTTCAAGATTCTCCTAATATTTCTTCTATGAATACATTAACTTTATTTGGTGAGTTAGAAGAATTTGAACATCAATTAAAGAGATATGATGATGAGGAGGATACTCCTCGAAATAAAGTTCTAGCTCTTATTGCAGGTGATGAAAAGGAGCTAGAGGACGATTCGGATGAGGAAATTGCAAAACTTTCAAAAAGGATCAAAGGGTTGTTACAAAGAAAGATTAAGAGAAAGAATGCAATCACTTCAAACAAATTCAAGGGAAAGCAAAATGAAGACACTTACTTTGAATGCGGACGCCCGGGCCATTTCAAAAAGGATTGCTTCAAAATAACGAACAAAGGCAAACCAAGCTACAAGGATAACAAAAGGAATAAAGCATTTATTACTTGGAGTGATGATGAGTCCGAAGTGGAATTTGAAGCAAACGAAGAAATATCCCAAGTATGCTTCATGGGAGTTGGAAATGAATCAAGTGATGAATCGAGTGAGGTAACCATTTCTGATTATAATATCTTGAAACATGAAAATGAAAAACTAAGAAAAAAGAATGTATACTTAAAAGATTTAGTAAATACTTTAATAAATGAGGTTGATATATTAGTTGATGAAAAGAAAGAAGTTGAACAAGATACATCATCACAAGAAGAAAATATTCTAATTGCTGAAAATGATTTTTTAGAAAATCATAACAAATTTCTTTCCAACAAGGTTAATGATTTAAATAAAGAAGTTGAAAAATTAAACAAAGAAATAGCAATGAGAGATGTTTGTATTGATGCTTTTAATGATGATTCTCATATTAAAAATCCTTCAACGAATGAATTACAAAAATATATAGACTCACTAAAATCATGTTTGGCTAATTTTGTCCAAGGGGAAGAAAACTTAATAGTTATGTTGGGTAAACAAAGACCTAGCATTGAAAAACAAGGAATTGGCTATAATCCAACACATAAAAAGAGTGATGTAAAAATTTTAAAATCTAGATCACATTTAAAATTAAATTATTGCTCTCCTTTCACTACTTGTAAAACATGTGGCTTAAAGGGACATTTAGATTGTTCATCAAATAAAAGGAATATGAAAGTTAAAAAGTGTGTGGATTAAGAAAAGTGATTTGTATGTGACTAACCCAAAAGGACCCAAAAAGATATGGGTACCAAAAGGATGAATTTTTTTATAGGTACATCTCAAAGTCAAAGGTCCTTCTCAAAATAAACAGATTGAGTAAGCCAAAGGAGCAAACTGAATTCGTCAGTAAGAAGAAACATCAAACCATATTCTTAGAAAAGAAAGTTGAAATGCCGAAAGCAGCAAAGTATCTTAAATGTCATCCACCTAAGAATATTATTGAATATATTACTCCCAAATTTGAGTATGAGAACTACCCAAATCATGACAAGTTCAAACAAGTTCCAAGGGCTTGATACAAGAGGTTAAGTAAGTATCTCATCTCAAATGGTTTCACTCAAGGTAAAATCGATTCTATATTATTTAAGAATAAAAATAAAGATTCTATCATTATGCCGATATATGTAGACAATATAATATTTGGTGCTACTCATAAGTTTCTTTGTGAATTATTTTCTAAGTGTAAGCAGAAGGAGTTCAACATGAGCTTAATGAGAGAACTTAACTATTTTTGGGACTCTAAATAAAGAAAATAAAGGATGACATATATACATCAAACCAAATACACAAAAGAGTTAATCAAAAGGTTTGAGTGTGAGAAATCTAAATCAAAGGCTACACAAATGAGTACGTCAATTAAATTCAAATCATATGATAAAGGTATTGACGTAGAGGTAACTAAATATGAAGGTATGATTGCTTACTTGAATCTATGTGGTTAGCTTACTTTATTAATAAAATATTTAAATCTTTTAATCACTTGGGTTAACAGAAAAGATTCTTAGACTCATATTTGCCAACCATTGTTAGTCCTTAAAAGCACCATGATTTTTTCTACGGGTATACATCATTTTTCAATGTCCTTCCTTTCTTTTTGATTAATGACAAAGGGGGAGAAAAATCATATGTTATTCTTTTTGATTGATGACAAAGGGGGAGAGAAATTATGATATGTTTTGTCTAATCATGTTGAAACAGATTGAGGTACAAGATAAGTTCATATTGAATATCAAGATGAGTGCATATTGAATATGTCTTGTCTAACTTTATGTTTTTATTCTATCATGTCAAGAATATTTTAATATATGCATCGGTTTTAGGGGGAGCCATAATAATTATATTGTCATCATCAAAAAAGGGGAGAATGTTGACTTGGTCATATTCCAACCTTAGGTTTTGATGATAACTTTTCTATTGTACTAAAATGTTTACTCATACATTTACAGGATATTAAAAGAATTCTTGAAGCTTTGATTTATTAAAGGATTGAAGACATGAAGGCTTGAAGAATTGTTTGAGTCATTAGGAAATAAATGTAAGATCCTAGCTTTAATTATTTCTCAATCAAGGCTCTAGGATTTGCATTGCATTGCATCATTAATTAATTGTGGAGTAAATTAAAATGATTAATTAATTAAAGATTAATTATGAAAATATTTAATTAATCTTTCAAAATTAATAAGGATCAAATATTAATTAAATTGGAGTAATTTTTGAAAAGCTAATTTTGAAGCCTTCCCCTAATTAAAGGATTTAATTAATCTATACCACATATCTTGGGATTGAGTTATTCATTATATTTTTCATGATTTATTAATTGATTGAACTTTCCTTAAAATTGATTAAGCATATCAATTTTTCATATCTTCAGAATTAATTACCATGGATAAATAATTGGAGTAATTTTTGAAAAACTAATTTTGAAACATTCCCATAAAAAGGAATTAATTTAAAATAGATTTTGATTCTTTATATAAATCTATACCATATATCTTGGGATTGAGTTATTCATTATTCCATGATTTATTAATTGATTGAACTTTCCATAAAATTTATTAAGCAAATAAATATTCATATCTTTAGAATCAATTAGCATGGTTCAATTAATTGGAGTAATTTTTGGAAAGCTAATTAGTGAGGGCAAATCTAAATAAATTGGGATTTCAAAATAAATATGGAAATATTTTTTAAATATTGATACTTCCCATAATTGATGGAGTTGGTTAGTAAATGAGTTTTAAAAATATCATTATCTTTCATATTTCTAACCAAGATTGTTTCCATAAATATTAGGATATGGATTATCTATTATTAGGTTTTCCGTAATCATGAAAGTAAAATATAAATTAATTGAGCTTTCAAAATTAATATGGAAAGATATGCATTAAATGAAAATAATTATTGAATGAAAAATTAAGTTATAATGATCTCAATCAAGAATAATCAATTTATCATATTTTAGCCTGTTAAATTAAATCAATGCATATGTCCGTGGGGTGAAAGTTGTTGATCCTCTTCATATAAATAAATCAAGTTATGGTCTAGCATATCATCAATCTAGTAAAATTGATTTATCTATATTCTCTCTAGCTCCAACGCTTCTAATTGGCGAACGGCTAGAATATCAGAACTGGTTTCTTTGAAAATGGGCAACTAGCAGTTCATGAATATAAAAGGGATAGCTTGATCTTAATATCTTTATAAGGAGGCAGAATCTTTGGGATTTTAAGATATTGAGATTTCTTATAAAATCCTTCTTTAAATATCCAAATTAGTTAGTATAACTGATTGCATAAATTGAAGGGATTTTGGTGATATATTATTCTCCTAATTAACGCCACTTCATGATTTATACTAACAAGATTATATCCTGCCCTTAATTGATGCCATTAAGGATTTCCTAAATCATCTCTAAACAGAATATTTTTCTAACGGGATTAAATTGGTTGGAGTGCAACGATAATATATTAAGGCTATAAAATGCATGGAGACATTGGTATGCTAAGAGACAACAATGAAGTCTATCCTTGCACTAGTATACTTACAAGTTATTATTTCAAGTGCAAGCATACAAGCTGCTAAGCAATTCTACTGACTATATTTTTAGCTACTTCGTGAATATCTAATTGGTGATATCTCTTCTATTCTTTATTCACTGAGATTAATCTTTGCACTAATATACTTGAAAGATATTTTATTATTTTGAGTGCAAGCATACAAGCTGCTGGGTAATTAAATTGAGTATATTTTTAGCTAAGTCTCATGAGCTTAAATCAGTGATATCTTTATCTTTCATATTGATCATTGCATTTTAGTTGAGCCTTGAATTGTTGATATAATTATTGCTTTAATCATAGTTTATTTTGTTTTCATATATTTGATCAATTCTCTAAACATTTGGTAGACTAAGTTGTTAGTCTAAGGTTTCTAATTCGGGTTGGATTAGGGGTTTTGCAAGCAAGTTCAAGGAAGCATAGGTGTTTAAGGGTGTATAGGTGCACGGGGAGCAAAGGTGCTAGGGAGCAAAGGTGCTCGGGGAGTATAAATACTCAAAAGTTGTGAAACTTGTCTTGTAAAGGGGTTTGATTGTAAACAAAGTTAATTAATAAAAGAGTCTCCAATACTAGTTTGTATTGAACGTGGATTAGGCCACTAGAATAGAGGATAGGGGTAGAACCACGTAAAAATTCCTTGTGTTCTTGTGATTGCTTATTGTGCTAAATTATCTCATCATTCGGCTAACTATCCAACATGTTGCATTCAATATCTATAAACTTACAAAACTAATTCAGCAAATTGTTTTCACATAATCACATTCTGAAAAAGGCTAAGTCTCTAAATTAAACATTTTAGAAAGTCTTACATCAACTCAACATCTTGTCTTAACTTTTTAATCTATAAGGATTTAGAATCCAGCCTCCTGCATTGAATATCCAAAAGCATTTTTATTGAATCAAAAGTTTGACACCGTTTGTTCCCACACTTATTCAACCCCCCTCTAAGTGTGCCTACTTAAATTTCAAAAAGCCGAGAAGAGCATGAGCACCATTTGAAGCTGATACTTCAAAGGCTTCGTGAAAACAAGTTATATGCCAAGCTGAAGAAATGCGAGTTTTGGCTTGAGGAAGTACCATTCCTTGGGCACGTGGTGTCAAAACATGGAGTATCTGTTGACCCGGCGAAGATTGAAGCAATACAAAGTTGGATCAACCTAAGACAGTAACCAAAGTACGTAGCTTTCTGGGCATAGCTGGTTATTATCGAAGATTCGTGGAAGGATTTTCTCGAATCGCTACTCTGTTAACTCAACTAACTCGGAAAGATACAAAATTCATATGGAGCGAGGAATGAGATAAGAGTTTCCAAGAGCTTAAGAGGAGACTCATTTCGGCACCTATTCTGACAATACCGTCTGGTTCGGATGGATTTGTTATCTACAGCGATGCTTCAGGCAAAGGGTTAGGATGTGTTCTCATGTAACATGGGAAGGTCATAGCCTATGCCTCGCGACAACTCAAAGAATATGAGAGGAATTGCCCTACTCATGATCTAGAGTTGGCAGCAGTCATTTTTTGCGTTAAAAATCTGGAGGCACTATCTATATGGGGAGAAAGTGGAGATATATTTGGATCATAAAAGCCTCAAATATTTCTTCACCTAAAAAGAACTCAACATGCGGCAACGATGTTGGTTCGAGCTTTTAAAAGACTACAATCATACCATTTAATACCATCCTGAAAAAGCGAACGTGGTAGCTGACGCATTAAGTAGAATATCATATGCAAGAACAAGTGTGATGTTGTCAACACAAAGGCCCATTTTGTGTGATTTACAAAAGATGAAGATAGAATTCAAGACTCCGGGGATCCATGCGATGATGTCAAGTATACGCATAGAACCAACTTTAATCGATAAAGTTAAAGTTGCTCAAGCCACAGACCCGGAGATGATGTGTATGAAGAAGAAAGTACAAGAAGGTGTTATCCCAGAAGCAAGAATCGATGAAGAAGGAATACTTCGAGTCAACTCCAGACTTTGTATTCCTAACGACTCTGATTTGAAATACAAGATCATGATGGAGGCACACAATACACCGTTTGCATTTCATCTTGAAAGTACCAAAATGTATCGTGATCTTCGACATACATTTTGGTGGAGCAATATGAAAAGAGAGATCGCAAAGTTTATCTCGAGGTGTTTAACTTGTCAATGTGTAAAGGCAGAGCATCAAGTGCCAAATGGTCCATTGCAACCACTTGAGATTCCGAAATGGAAGTGGGAACATGTGACGCCACCAAAACAGGTATTCATCACCCATCTTGGGTCGCCAGATACATGGTACAGAACTCAACTACAAACTTAATTATACAATTGTCGTGCAAAATACGATAAAACATAGCTGAGAGTTTAAACACGAATATTGCCTTCTAGACAATATCCACACTCAATGGAGTTTTCATTACATTTATTATCACACTAAGTAGTGAAAATAGTGAGGACTACTATAGCCACCATCTCGGACCATCACTCCATTCCCCGACTAGTCCCAGCTATATTCTCATTTCCTGAAGAGAACAGTGAAAGAAAAGAGTGAGCTGAACTAGCCCAGTAAGAAATATTATGACTAAGATAATGCAGAATAAATTATCCTTAGCCTTCAACAGTGTTAAACTGATAAAATACAATAGACATCAAGTTTAACTGCAGCGGAATAAGCAATCCATTAGAAGAGTCAAGTAGAACATAATGTCTACTATCTCCTCTAGATTAAAAGTCCATCGTTAATATTTCATTCATGTAATACTCATCAACAGTCCTTTGTTATACCCAAGATAAAAAGAACTATCATCACCTTTCTTCACCTAAACCACCAAAGATTATAGTTAAATCCACAATTCATATTTATAATCATGTAAATCAACAGTTTCTCCTTGCCACAAAGACTTAATAGAACGTTTACTCAATATCCTTACCCCAAAGGCTAAAGATATTCAAATGTAATAACAATGATCATACCAATCGGGTTGTCTACCTTTTGCACTACTAAGCAAAGATATTCAACTATAAAACCAATGGTCATGATCATACCAATCAATTGTCTCGTCATTCCACTACTACCAAAGACATTCAACTGTTAACTAATGGTCATGATCCCGCTAATCACATCATCGAATTATCCATGCACTACGCCCAAGGATATTCGTTATTATCACCAATGGTTATGATCATGTCATACGCTCGCCCATCTTTGCACGTAAGCCAAAGATATACAACTAAAAAACCAATAATCAACACTCTATCTATGCACGTAAGCCACAGATAACTTTCATCACAATATAAGCATGAGGATGATGACAATAATATAAGCATTAATCAAACGAAAACAAGGATAAATATTAAAGACTTTAAATTTATCCAGAGTTTAAAAATATACAAATTGTCAACATGATACTGCTTTGAGTAAGATTCAATAATAATATTCATGTACCAAAAATAATTTGGACAGAAAAGAAATATATTTTTCAGATAAATAGTACCCCGCAATAGTACCCCATGAATAGTATTTCGGGAATAGTACCTCGTGAATAGTACCGCGATATGAAAAGTACCCCAAATACCCGAGTGAAAAATATTTGGATGAATAGTAATTTGGGTGAATAGTAACCCATGAATAGTAACTCGTGAATAGTACTCCGACACGAAAAGTGCCCCGAATACCGAAGTGAGTAATACTAGAGTGAATAGTAATCCGTGAATAAGAACCCATGAATAAGAACTCGTAATGTAAAAAAATACCAAAGAAAATGATATTTCATGATGAGTACAAAAGAAATGATATCCCGTATGAGTATAATAGAATATACGAAAACGCAAATGGATTTTCACCCGCCATGCAGAATCCACGTGCATGCATCATTTCCACAATTTAATAAAGAATGAATACAAAGGATCATTCACCATGCATGTGGTAATCCACATGATGTGTTATTCCAATGTAATAATAAAGAATGGAATAATGTAAGAATTCACCATGCATGCGATAGACCGCATGCATGTGTTATTCCCAAATGTAATAATAAAGAATGGAACCAGTGTCATGCATAATCCGCATGATGTGATATTCTAACAGTAATAATAAAGAATGGAACCGTGTTATGCGAATCCGCATGCATAAGATATTCCAACAGTAATAATAAAGAACGGAACCAGGTCATGCGTAATCCGCACAGACACTGTAAGACCCCGAATTTTATGAAATAAAAGTATTCAATTTTTCTTATAATTATTATTCAGTAAATGGTTAAATTGATAAGAAGTAAAGTTAAGGGTGATATATGAAATTTTTTTCAAAATAAGCAAGTGGCTATAAAATACTTATTGTTGTCGGAAAATATTCGTTTAGTCGTGGAATATTCTTGTTGTCGGGGAATATTCGTACGACGGCGCAGCCATTTGTGGTCCCCATAACGAATAACTGTCGGATAAAGAAAACGACAAAATATGAGTTTTTATAAATAACGGCGTAATTATTACCGTTAACACTGTTGGAATACCTGGTGGTTAAAATACAATAATACGCATGGTTGCACAAAGAAAGATTACCAGATTGCATAAAGATTTTTGAATTATTGATCCTTACGTAAGAAGACACTACTCAATAATTGTTATAGTAGTTACTGTTCAATATTTTATTCTATTGATTCAATAATTGATGCGTTGATAGTTTATATTATTGTTATTTCAATAATTGTCACTGCATAGTATTTCCCATTATCAGATCAATAATTCATATTATTTGAATAATATTATTAGATAACATTATTGGCAATGTCTAGAAAATTCTGTCAAGGAGAGGTTTGGTCACCTAATTGCGCGCCAGTAAGGAGAAATCCTTATTGGAAACCCTCCTCTTTCCTAGGAACGGCCTAGTTGTCATAATTGTGATTCTGTAATATTATTTGTGAATAATTAATTATTGATTTATATGATAAGGAAATATTTATTTGATGTGGATATAAATGATGGATTTAGTTATGTGGTTATAAATGAAGGAATTAATGTTGAGGTGTTTTATCAAGATTTTTTTTTTGAATGGAGGTATTAAAAATCAAACCAAAGGTTTTAGAGAGATATATCATGTGAGTTATAATTTTTAATCTGACCGTTGGATCGTTGTGATTTTTGGATATGTTATACATATATAATTTGAGTATATGTCCACAAATTTTGAACCGTTAAAAATGAACGTATGATTCGTTATGAATTTTAAGAGGTGACTGGTTCAAAAATTATTAAAGTTTCAGAATTTATCATTTTGGTGGAAAATTCTAGAATTGGAGGGCCCCACTTTTGGTTGGTGAGAAATGTGCTCAAATTGAATTTCAAATGTGGTGGGTGGCAATAGTAGCAGGTAAAGCCGTCAGGTAGCAGGTCAAGTCTACTTCGGCGTGCTAACATTTTCCTATAAATAGAGGGCTAAGTTAGAATTGAAAATCACATCAGAAACAAGTTTTCTTTCTCCCTATATTATCGAGCCTATTTTGTGAGTATTTTGATATTTTAAGAGTTACTAATCAGTGCAAGTTTCCTTCGGTTTTACATCCGATATTCTAATCAGAAATACTACTCTTTTGAGGTAAGGGATTTTAAGGGTTATTATGTTTTTCATGTTTCGTAATTTTTCTGATCTTCAAAAATTCTGAAAAAATTTGAAATGATAATTTGATGAGTTTTCTCGATTGTGTCCAAAAATGGCGATTTGTGGATGTATAGATTAGGAGTTATGAATTTTATGAGAAAAGACTATTTTAAAAGTAAACCATTATAACTCCTTGTGGTTAACTCCAAAATTGATGAAATTTTTATTGGGAGTACATCTATATAATATCAGTATACCCTGTAAATTTCAGGATTTTTGGATAAAAGTACAATTTATGATAAATGTCTAAATATTCGGCAGTTTTGGCCATATGAAAAATAGTAAATGAATTTTAAAATTTCCGAGAAAAATATATGTTCAATATGGGACTATGTTCTGCTAAATCCCAGAAAAGAAAATTTGTTTGTACTGATTTGGTATTTTTCATGAAAATGGACTAGTTATGAGTAAATGAATTAAATATGTTATGTGAAGTAACAAAATTGAAAAATAGGATTTTATGGCTTGGAAATCCTATATAAGATATATGCAGATTTTTGATGAGGGTTTTGGTTATTGGTGATGAAATTTTATGAGTTTAGCATTTTAGGATGATTAAATGAATTAATTAGTGAAGTGTAAACAATTAAAATAAATTGTTTATAAGTTTAAGAAATGATTAAAATATTGTGATAATATTAATAATATTAGATTATGAGATTATTAAGTGATTTATAACATTTAGATTAAGGTGTTATGAAATCGTTAATTTATGAATCTTACTCTTGAAATTAAATGCAGTTGTTGATCATATTGTTTTTACTATCATATATAACATTTTTATAACGTTAATGATGATATTTCTCTTTGACTTGAGTGTAAAGATGGGTAGATTATTGGTATAATCGTGACTATGGGTTCTCTTTGGCCAGTAGTGCAAAGATGAATTATTGACTGGTATGATCATGACCATTGAATTTATAATTGAATATCTTTAGCTTAAGTACAAAGGTGAATTGATCAATATGGTTATAATTATTATTTATATAAATTCTGAAATGATTATATATTTCTTTGAGATATTAATATCTTTGGCCCGTAGTGCAAAGATGACATATTGTTGAATATATTTGGCCCGTCAGTGCAGTAAATGAATTTGTTGATGAATATCTTTGTCCCAGTAGTGCAAAGATGACTGTTGTTGAATATCTTTGGCCCAGTAGTGCAAAGATGACCGTCATTATTTGAATATATTTGGCCTCAGAGTGCAAAGATGAAATGTTAATGAATATCTTTGGCCCGTAGTAAAAAGATGAAACATATTTGTATGATTATGAACAGGAACTGTGATTTGGTATAACCATAATCTTTGATGTTTCAAGTAAAAACATGTGATGAAAATTTATCTTCGTCCATAATGAGAAGAGGAATTTAGAACCACAAATATGATTATGAGTTATTCACATGATTATGGACAGGAACTGTTGATTGATGTTACAGGGATAAAACATTATTGGTGGACTTTTAACATGGAGAAGATAATAGACTTTATGGTCTATTTGACTCTTCTAATGGATTGCTCATTCCGCTGCAATTATGGTTGAAAAGTTTTATGATCTACCATATGTTCTAAATCTCTGATTTATTACTGATGAAGGCTATTGATAATTTAATTATTTTTAGCCATGATATTCTTTACTGGGCTATTTGTGCTCACCCTTTTGCTTCAAAATTCCTTTCAGGTAATAAGAGTGTAGCTGGGTCGAGCGGGGGATAATGGGAATAGTGTGGTGGTCCGAGATCACAAAGTTTCTCAACACATTATAAAATAAGCATGACATACAATATATAATTGTATTGAGGACCTAAGATGTGTGTGTCGATATTATACGTCACTTAATAATTGATTTTGGTGAACAACAATAGGTGAGGTGAACCCAACTTTGGAAGGGTGTTTTGCCACTATTATACAAGATGTCTAATGACATACAACCTCGTGTTATCATAAGATAGGGTTGTGCAAATCCACTTGATGGGTATATCTACGAGCACTACCTATATGATCTTGGAGTTTGGTTAAGATATAATTTTCAATTGCAAACAGTGGAGATAGTTATATGTCAAGAGAAGACTCACCATTGGAAAGAACATGATAGCAATCTTCTCATTTTTCTTTGGGGTCTATTGGGTCAACCAAGGATAATTCTCCAGTCATATGATATCTATTATAACTTAGATGCATGGCCTCCCATGTACGAAGTTTTTCTTAAGCATTTTCCAAAGATTTTAATTTCTAAAACAGTTATTGACTGTACCTTTATGTAATGTATCAATGTGAGGTGCTGACACAAGTTGGTGTCCAGAGTCACAGTTAGTATTTAAACTCACAGTATATGTGTTGTCGTATTTTGCGTGACAATTGTAGTAATAAAGTTATAGTTGTTTTCTGTACCATGTATTTGGCGACTCGTAATAGGTTGGATGGATTGACCTATTTTGGGGGCGCCACGCATGTAATATTCCAACAGTAATAATAAAGAATGGAATAATGTAAGAATTCACTGTGTATGCGATAAACCGCATGATGCATAAAAGTTATTCCAATGTAATAATAAAGAATAGAATAATGTAAGAATTTCACCATGTATGTGGTACTTCAGATGATGTTATTCCAACATAATAATAAAGAATGGAATAACAACCCTTACGAGTATTAAAAAAGAAAATAACTCTCTTCATGAATACGAAAAGAATAATACCCTCCTTACTATAATAATAATATCCCTTACATCGTAAGAAGATCGATATCGAAATAGTGAAGTAGCGCACTTTCGCTTTCTTCTTTTCTCTATAGCTTCTCTCTCTATAATTTTTCTATAATAATTGCTCTTGTGAGACTTAGTGAATTGGTAAGAAATGAAGGAAGAATGAGCTTCTATTTATAGGAAAATATAGTTTTGATAATTGCACGTTTTGGGGCTTAAAATATTATAGTATAATACCTTCATCTTTTCCTTCATTTTTAATTTAGTCATGCAAGTATTATCAAACTTGCACCACCTCCCCTAATAGTAAATCATGTGAATCAATAGTAAATCATGTGACTCAATAGTTCTAAACATGTGAAAAAAAATCAATTATAGTATAGTACCTTCAATTATACCTCCATTTTTAACTTAGTCATACAAGTATTATCAATCTTGCACCAACTCCCCTAATAGTAAAAGAATGTGAATCAATAGTACACAAATGTGAACAAATAGTTATAATCATGTGAATCAATAGCAATTAATTGCTCATTTATCCTATTAATTACCCGATTGGTCAATATAACCTCTTGACATCAATTATTATCGAAATAAATGTCGATTTCCACTAACACTAATAATTTCAACACAATAGAACTATCAATTTCATCTTTAATCAACACGAACTTATTCACCATTAATATTATAATTCACAATATTTAACAACCAGGTCGTTCCCAAGAAAGAGGGGGCTTTCCGATAAGGATTTCTCCTTATTGGAGCGCAATTAGGTGACCAAACCTCTCCTTGACAGAACTTCTAGACATTGTCAATATTACAAATAATAATATGAATAACTTTGTCGTCTCAATTATTGATTTAATAATATAAAATATTATGCAGATGATACCGTGATATAATTGAATCAATAATATGAGAGATATGATGCAATTATTATCAGAAAGCAATAATTGAGTATAACCGAAAGTGACTTCTCATGTAAGATCAATAATCAATACCGTGTGCTACTATGCAACCACGCCAGACATCGTACATTTTTTTATCACCGATTATTTTATGACAACCTGCTTACTTTGAAAATTTTCAAATATCACCCTTAACTTTAACCTTTTATCAATTTAACCATTTATTAAATAAAATAATAATTATAAAAAAATTGAATACTTTTATTTCATAAAATTTGGGGTCTCACAATCTCCCCTCCTTATGAAATTTCGCCCTCGAAATTTACATACGTACCTGATATGTGAAGAGATGAGAATATCTTGCTTTCTTTTCGGATTGTACCTTCCCGGTTATTTCCACTCTATCATGATTTTCCCATTTCTCATCTCCTGTATTTCAGATATCATTCTAGAATATAGTTTCAAAATAAGGGTAAATTGACATGCCACATATTATCCCTATACTTTGACCGACCAAATAGACTTAGGTAGGTCATACTAGCGAAGGAATTCCCTGTCTCTCCCCTCCTAGTTCTTGTCTCACATCTCAGCCAGGGATCATATCCCTAAGCTTTAATACCAACTGTGATGCCCCCAAAACAGATAGACATCACTCATCTTGGGTCGCCAGATACATGGTACAGAACTCAACTACAAACTTAATTATACAACTGTTGTGCAAAATACGACGAAACATAGCTGAGAGTTTAAACACAAATATTGCCTTCTAGACAATATCCACACTTAATGGAGTTCTCATTACATTTATTATCACACTAAGTAGTGAAAATAGTGAGGACTACTATAGCCACCATCTTGGACCATCACTCCATTCCCCGACTAGTCCCAGCTATATTCTCATTTCCTGAAGAGAACAGTGAAAGAAAAGGGTGAGCACAACTACCCCAGTAAGAAATATTATGACTAAGATAATGCAGAATAAATTATCCTTAGCCTTCAACAATGTTAAACTGATAAAATACAATAGACATCAAGTTTAACTGCAGTGGAATAAGCAATCCATTAAAAGAGTCAAGTAGAACATAATGTCTACTATCTCCTCTAGATTAAAAGTCCACCGTTAATATTTCATTCATGTAATACTCATCAACAGTTCTTTGTTATACCCAAGATAAAAAAACTATCATCACCTGTCCTCACCTAAACCACCAAAGATTATAGTTAAATTCACAATTCATATTTATAATCATGTAAATCAACAGTTTCTCCTTACCACAAAGGCTTAATAGAATATTTACTCAATATCCTTACCTCAAAGGCTAAAGATATTCAAATGTAATAACAATGATCATACCAATCAGTTGTCTACCTTTGCACTACAGGCCAAAGATATTCTGTGACGTCCCGAAAATAGGTATACATTACCCATTCTGAGTCGCCAAATACATGGTACAGAAAAACAACTACAACTTTATTAATACAATTGTCGTGCAAAATACGACACACATATTGTGAGTTTAAATACAATATTGTCTTCTAGACAATATCCACACCCAAATAAAGTCCTCATTACAATTATTGATGCAGTATTTTATAAAATAGTGAGGACTACTAAAATAGCTATCTTGAATCATCACTCTATACCCCGGCTAGTCCCTGCTAAACTCTCACCTCCTGAGAAGAAAAATGGAACAAAAAGGAAAAGAGTGAGCTCAACTAGCCCAGTAAAGAACATTATGACTAAGATAATATACAACAAATTATCCTTAGTCTTCAACAGGAAAATCTGATAAAAGTACAATAGACAACAAGTTTTAGATCAACAACCGCAATGAAACAACAATTCATTAGAAGAGTTAAGTAGAGAATGAAATCTAGTATGATCTATGAATTTAAAAGTCCATCATCAATATTTTATTTCAGAACATCAATCAATATACATCTTTGCACTACGGCCAAAGATATTCATTTGTATCACCAAATTTGGTCATGTTCATCTCAACACCGCTCATCTTTGCATTACGGCCAAAGATATTCATCGTAATCATTCATCTTTGCACTACAAAAGCCAAAGATATTCATCAAGTATCACCATTAAGGATCGAGGATGATGAAAAACATTTTAGAGAACGAATCCAAAGGAGATGTATGGACAAATATTAGGGATTCAGTATTTCGGTTTATTCAAATTCAATAATACTCCATAATAACCAAGTGTGAAGTAGAATTCAAAAATAAAGATCAAAACATGGATACAATCAAAGATAAGAACCATAAAAGACATCCGGAAGAAAAATAGAAAATTTCATTTCTCAAAGGAATAAGGTCGATTTGTGAATAGTGTCGATATACGTGAATAAAGTCATATACGTGAATAGTAACCCCACAAAAAGTTCCAAATTTGATTAAAAGTTCAGATCAATACTTCGGCATAATGATATTGAAAGAGATAATATCATATATGAAGAAAATAACATCCCTTACCTCAAAATAACCGTACTTCTGACTGGAATACTGGATATAGTACTGAAAGAACTTGTACCGTATAGCAACACTTAAGTATCAAAATACTCACAAGAATATGCTCGATAATATAGAGAGAGAAAGAGAGAAAACTTTGTTTCTGGTGTGATTTTCAATTCTAACTTAGCCCTCTATTTATAGGAAAATGTTAGCACGCCGAAGCAGACTTGACCTGCTACCTGATGGTTTTACCTGTTACTATTGCCACCCACCACATTTGAAATTCAATTGAGCACATTTCTCACCAACCAATTCTAGAATTTTCCAAAATGTTTTATCATTTAAATAATAATCAGAAACTTTAACAATTCATAGAAAATATCCCATTTATCAGAAAAATACGAATTTTATGTCCATTCCACACAAAATTGAATTCTCTACAACTTTGCAGAAGAAAGTTTTTCCAAATTCCAAACAAAAAATATCCGAAATCCACAAACGGATGATTTTTAATACCTCCAATCTGACAAAATTAATACTGATAAAACATCTCAGCATTAATTCTTTCATTAATAACCATATAAAATAAATAAATACATCATTTATATCCACATCAAATAAATATTTCCTTATCATATAAATCAATAATTAATTATTCCCAAATAATATTATAGAATCACAATTATGACAACCAGTCGCTCCTGGAAAGAGGGGCTTTCCGATAAGGATTTCGCCATCAAGGCGCTGAATTAGATGATCAAACCTCTCCTTGATGTAACTTTCTAGACATTGCCAATAATGTTATCTAATAATATTATTCAAATAATATGAATTATTGATTTGATAATGGAAAATATTAATGCGTTGACAATTATTAAAACAACAATAATATAAACTATCAATGCAACAATTATTGAATCAATAAAATAAAATATTGAATAAAGAACTATTGTAACAATTATTGAGTAGTGCCTTCTTATGTAAGAATCAAGAATTCAACTATACTTTGCAGTAATACCGTAAAGCACGCGTGCAACTACGCAGTATTATCGTATTTTAACCACTGTGTACTCCAACAAAGTTAATTCAGTAACCATTACACGCTTAATTATAAAAACTCATAATTTGTCATTTTCTTCATCCGACAATTATCCAAATTATGGGGCCCATTTAATGATTGGCGCTGTCAGACGGATATTCCCGACAAAAAGAATATTCCACGACCAAACGAATATTCCCCGATAAAAGGAATATTTTATAACCACTTGCTTATTTTATAAAATTTGCACATTTCACCCATAACCAAAGCATTATATCAAATTAACTCCTTACTATTTCAAGATAATAAATAGAGAAAATTTAATTTTATTTATAATAAGTTGGGGTCTTACATATTCAACTATAAAACCAATGTTCATGATCATACCAATCAATTGTCTGTCAGTGCACTACGGCCAAAGACATTCAACTGTTAACTAATGGTCATGATCCTGCCAATCACATCATCAAATTATACATGCACTACGGGCCAAGGATATTCGTTATTATCACCAGTGGCTATGATCATGTCATACACATGTCCATCTTTGCACGTAAGCCAAAGATATACAACTATAAAACCAATAATCAACAGTTTATCTATGTACGTAAGCCACAGATGACTTTCATCACAATATAAGCATGAGGATGATGAAAATAATATAAGCATTAATCAAACAAAAACATGGATAAATATTAAAGACTTTAAATTTATCCAGAGTTTAAAAATATACAAATTGTCAACATGATACTGCTTTGAGTAAAATTCAAGAATAATATTCATATACCAAAAATAATTTGGACAGAAAAGAAATATATTTTTTGGATAAATAGTACCCCATGAATAGTACTTCGGGAATAGTATCTCATGAATAGTACCCCGGCATGAAAAGTACCCCAAATACCCGAGTGAATAATATTTGGGTGAATAGTAATTTGGATGAATAGTAACCCGTGAATAGTAACTCGTGAATAGTACTCTAACAAGAAAAGTGCCCCGAATACCCGAGTGAATAATACTAGAGTGAATAGTAACCGGATGAATAGTAACTCATAACAGAAAAATACCAAAGAAAACGATATTTCATGACGAGTACAAAAGAAATGATATCCCAAATGAGTATAATAGAATATACGAAACTGCAAATGGATTTTCACCCGACATGCGGTAATCCACGTAGACAGATCATTTTCACAATTTAATAAAGAATGAATACAAAGGATCATTCACCATGCATGCGGTAATCCACATAGACATGTGTTATTCCAATGTAATAATAAAGAATGGAATAATGTAAGAATTCACCATGCATGCGATAGAACGCATGCAAGTTATTACCAATGTAATAATAAAGAATGGAATCAGTCATGCGTAATCCGCATGCATGTGATATTCCAATAGAATAATAAAGAATGGAACCAGTGTCATGCGTAATCCACATGTATACATGATATTCCAATGTAATAATATAGAATGGAACCAGTCATGCGTAATCCGTACAGCATGAGATATTCCAATGTAATAATAAAGAATGGAATAACGTAAGAATTCACCAGGCATGCGATAGATCAAGCATGCATGTGTTATTCCAATGTAATAATAAAGAATGGAATAATGTAAGAATTTCACCATGTATGCGGTACTTTAGATGTATGCAAAGTTATTCCAACATAATAATAAAGAATGGAATAACAACCCTTGAGTATTGAAAGAAAATAACTCTCTTCATGAATACGAAAGAATAATATCCCTTACTATAATAATAATATCCCTTACATCAGAAGAAGACTGGATACTGGAATAGTGAAGTAGCAGGCTTTGCTTCTTCGTTTTCTCTATAGCTTCTCTCTCTATAATTTTTCTATAATAATTGCTCTTGTGAGACTTAGTGAATTGGTAAGAAATGAAGGAAGAATGAGCTTCTATTTATAGGAAAATATAGTTTTGATAATTGCACGTTTTGGGGCTTGAAATATTACAGTATAATACCTTCATCTTTTCCTTCATTTTTAATTTAGTCATGCAAGTATTATCAAACTTACACCACCTCCCCTAATAGTAAATCATGTGAATCAATAGTAAATCATGTGACTCAGTAGTTCTAAACATGTGAAAAAATTAATTATAGTATAGTACCTTCAATTATACCTCTATTTTTAACTTAGTCATGCAAGTATTATCAATCTTGCACCAACTCCCCTAATAGTAAATGAATATGAATCAATAGTACACACATGTGAATAAATAGTTATAATCATGTGAATCAATAGTAATTAATTGCTCATTTATCCTGTTAATTACCCGATTGGTCAATATAACCCTTAGACATCAATTATTATCGAAATAAATATCGATTTCCACTAACACTAATAATTCTAACACAATAGAACTATCAATTTCATCTTTAATCAACACGAACTTATTCAGCATTAATATTATGATTCACAATATTTAACAACCAGGTCGTTCCCAGGAAAGAGGGGGCTTTCCGATAAGGATTTCTCCTTATTGGCGTGCAATTAGGTGACCAAACCTCTCCTTGGCAGAACTTCTAGACATTGTCAATATTGCAAATAATAATATGAATAACTTTGTCGTCTCAATTATTGATTTAATAATATAAAATATTATTCAGATGATACTGTGACAATAATTAAATCAATAATATGAGAGATATGATGCAAAGAATTATCGTATCGATGGTTGAGTATAACCGAGTGACTTCTCATGTAAGCATCAATAATCAATATCGTGTGCTACTATGCAACCACGCCAGACATCGCATACTTTTATCACCGATTATTTTATGACAACCTGCTTACTTTAGAAATTTTCAAATATCACCCTTAACTTTAACCTTTTATCAATTTAACCATTTATTAAATAAAATAATAATTATAAGAAAATTGAATACTTTTATTTCATAAAATTTGGGGTCTCACAGAACACATTACCATGGATTTCGTTACGGGTCTTCCCACGGTTTCTCAAGGCATAGATGCGATTTGGGTTATTGTTGATAGATTAACTAAGTCTGCTCATTTCTTGCCGATACGGGAGACTTATTCCCTCGAACGTCTTGCTCGTATGTACGTAAATGAAATTGTGAGATTTCATGGCATGCCAGTATCCAAACTTTCGAATCGTGACCCAAGATTCACTTCACGATTTTGGGTTAGCTTGCAGAAAGCTATGGGAATGAATTTACGATTTAGTTCGGCATATCATCCTCAAACGGAAGGACAATCAGAGAGGACTATTCAAACTCTTGAAGATCTATTAAGACTCTGTGTCCTAGACTTCAAAAGGAGTTGAGATAAGTACTTACCATTGGTGGAATTCTCCTACAACAACAGTTATCGGGCAAGTATAGGTGTGGCTCCATTTGAAGCATTGTATGGACGAAAGTGTCGCTCTCCAGTATGTTGGGATGAGGTGGGTGAAGCAACATTGTTGGGACCAGAGTTGGTACGTATGACTATAGAAAAGATCCAAATGATCCGACAACGTATATAAACGGCACAGGATCGACAAAAGAGTTATGCGGATCTTCATCGAAAGGACATGGAATTTAGTATTAGAGATCATGTATTATTGCGTGTGGCTCCATGGAAGGGAGTTACAAGCTTTGGGAAGAGAGGAAAGCTCAATCCATGATTTATTGGTCCATTTCAGATTCTTTATCGAGTAGAAAATGTGGCCTATAGACTCGCATTACCTCCAAGTATACCTCGTGTTCATAATATTTTTCACGTATCTGTGCTTCGTAAATATGTAAAAGACCCGAACCACGTTATTGAGTTAGAACCAGATGAAATAGCTGAAGATTTAACGTGCAAGGAGGCACCTGTCAAGATCTTGAATAGGAAGGAGCATGTCCTGCGCACAAAGGTCATACCACAAGTCAAAGTTTTGTGGAGAAACCATGCTATTGAGAAAATGACCTGGGAGTTGGAAACGAAAATGAAAGCGAGGTATCCTTACCTTTTCGAAATGCCAGGTACGTACGTCAATTTCGAGGACAAAATTTTATAAGGAGGGGAGGTTGTAAGACCCCAACTTATTATAAATGAAATTTAATTTCCTCTATTTATTATTTTGAAATAGAAAGGGTTGATTTGATTAATGTGGTTAGTTATGGGTAAAATGCGTAAATATCTTAAATAAGCAAGTGGTTATAAAATATTCATTGTTGTCGGGGAATATTCATTTTGTAAGACCCCGAATTCTATGAAATGAAAGTATTCAATTTTCTTATGATTATTATTTTATTTAGTAAATGGTTAAATTGATAAAAGGATTAAAACTAAGGGTGATATGTGAAAAAATTTGCAAAGTAAAGTAAGTTGTTATAAAATATTCATTTGGTCGAGGAATATTCTTTTTGTTGGAAAATATTCGTACGACGACACAATCATTGGTGGACCCCACAACAAAATTATTGTCAGAGCTAGAAAACGACAAAATTATCTTTTTATAAAAATAACAGCGAAAGTTTTACCGTTAAATGTTAAAATACCCGGTAATAAAAGTACAGTAATACGCGTGGTTGCATAGTAGTACACGGTATTGATTATTGATGCTTACGTGAGAAGTCACTCAGTTATACTCAATTATTGCTATAGTAGTTACTGTTCAATATTTTATTTTATTGATCCAATAATTGCTACGTTGATATTTTATATTATTGATTCAATAATTGTCATTGCACAATATTTCAAATTATCAAATCAATAATTCATATTATTTGAATAATATTATTAGATAGCATTATTGGCAATGTCTAAAAAGTTCTGTCGAGAAAAGGGGTTTGGTCACCTAATTGTGCACCAATAGGGAGAAATCTTTATCGGAAAGCCCCATCTTTCCTGAAAACGACCTGGTTGTCAATATTGTAGTTCTGCAATATTATTTGTGAATAATAAATTATTGATATATATATATATATATATATATATATATATATATAAGGAAATATTTATTTAATATGGATTTAAACGGATGAATGTTTTGCATGTGACATTTGTTGAAAGTTGGTATTTTATCTTTTCTGATAAAATAATTCATTGAAATATATTATTATAATATTACATTATAGTAGTACGATGTGATTATATAATAATATGATTTTTAATTTGAATGGTAGCATTATTATAGTAAATTCATGGTATAGAAGTAAAAGGAGGTGGAAGAGAACAAATTGAATTTGAATTCTGATGATGTAAGCAATGATGTCATCGAAACGATGAGGTAAGCAATGATGTCATATGATCGATGATGTAAGTGATGATGTCATAATTATAGCGAAAAGACTATTTTAGCCTTACTCTGCCAAGCCTATAAATAGAAGCTCATTTCTTCATTATTTTTCACCAATTCATTCAAGCTATTGAGAGAGAAAATATAGAGAGAATAAGAGAGGAAGAAGAAGAATATTTTGTTACTGCACTATTGCAGTATCCAATCTCCTACTAAGGTAAGGGGTATTATTTCTTTCGTATTCGTAAGTGATATTATTCTTGTTCAATATTCGTAAGAAATAATATTTTCTTCCATACTCTGTAGTATGTAAGTAATATTATTTTATTTTATATTCTTAATTCTACACTTATGTTGATAAGTATTACTTCTATACTCCATGAAATTAATAGAATATCATTGATATTTGCGCTTCATCCAGTATCTTTTCATGAAAATATTATTCTGAGCATTCTTTATAATTTTTAATCTTTTCATGTCAGTGTACTATTCACGGGTTACTATTCCTAAAGTACTATTCACGGGGTAATATTCACTCGAATAATATTCACCCAAGGTACTATTCATGACAAAAATTAATTTTTTTTCGGTCCAAATTATTTTTGATACAATACTATTCTTGAATTTTACTCCACAAAGTAATATCATGTTGACAATTTGGATATTATTGAATTCTGGATAAATTAAATTATAAATCTTTAAAATTTATCCCGTGCTTTCATTTAATTAAATTCTTATATCATTGTCATCATCTTTATGCTTATATTGTAATGAAAGTCATCTTTAGCCTGTAGTGCATAGATGGACTGTTGATTTATATGATTATGATCATTTGGTATAATCATAACCTGTAATGTTACAAATAATGTGGTAAAAATCCTCATTGGCCCGTAGTGCATTGATGGACAGTTGTTGAGATGAACATGACCATTGGTGATAATAATGAAT